>JAENPR010000413.1:0-542731 GCA_018135685.1 Themeda triandra
GAAACACTTTAGACCTATTTGCCTTCTCAATGTGGATTATAAGTGCTTCATAAACGTTCTTACAAACAAATTGGTGCCGGTAGCTAGGAGGATCATTGGGAAGAATCAAACAGGATTTGTGAAAGGGAGGAACATCTTGGAGGGTGTGGTGATACTACATGAGGTTTTTCATGAGTTGCATAGAACCAAGAGTAAAGGAATTGTTCGAAGATCGATTTTGAAAAAGCATATGATAGGGTTAGATAGGATTTTTTGGAGGATGTAATGAAAGGCGCAGGTTTTCCTACTAATTAGATTGAATGGGTGATGAGATCTGTGAGAGAAGGTAGGGTGTGTATCAATGTGAATGGAGAGGAGTGGATACTTTAGAACTTCGAGAGGGCCGAGACCGGGGATCCCATGTCCCCCTTACTTTTTAACTTGGTGGCCGATGCCTTGGGGGTGTTATTCTGGTCAACATTGACAAAGTTTCTTGGAGAGGGGTGTTAAACAATTTGGTCCAAGGAGGGGTGTCACACATACAAGTATGCTAATGACACTTGTCATTATGATTGAGCCTAGTGATCAGCATGTCAGAAATTTAAATCTAATTCTCTCTTGCTTTGAGTGGCTCACTGGGTTGAAAATAAACTATCATAAGAGTGAAGTTTATGCTTTTGGTGTTTTACAAGAGGAGAAAGAAAAGTTTGCCAATATGCTGAACTGTTCCCTAGGTTCATTTCCTATGACATATTTGGGCATACCAAAGAGTTATAAGCATTTAAATATGGAGGTGTTTAGACTTTTGGCACAGAAAATGAGGAGAAGATTGGACCCTTGGGAAGGGAAACATGTCACTTCTGGGGGGAGACAGATTTTGATAAATTCCTGCCTTAGCAGTATTCCCTTACACTGCATGGGGTTCTACATGCTAAAAGATGGGGTGCATCAGGAGTTTGACTCTGTCAGATCAAAATTCTTTTGGGAAGG
This sequence comes from Themeda triandra, assembly GCA_018135685.1. Lineage (NCBI taxonomy): Eukaryota > Viridiplantae > Streptophyta > Magnoliopsida > Poales > Poaceae > Themeda > Themeda triandra. The sequence goes on from JAENPR010000413.1 coordinate 970, forward strand.
GGCTGATTCTAAGTCTAAATATCATATGGCCAAATGGGAAAGTGTGAGTAGACCAAAGGAGCAAGGGGGTTTGGGGATCATTAACACAAAAACCATGAATGAGTGTCTATTAGTGAAGTGGATTTGGAAAATTTTCCAAGAACCTGAGGAGCTATGGTTTAAGATCATCAAAGCCATATCTAGGGGATAATGGCTTCTTTGACTCAAAAGCATCAGGGGGTCCCAGTTCTGGAAAGGGTTGCACAGTGTTAAAATTTTGTTCAACTGGGGGGCTGTGTTTAAAGTTGGGAATAATCTAGGAGGATTGTTGGGCTAAGAGTATTCCCTTGAAACTGTATTATGATGATCTCTATCAATTGGTCAGGGAACCTATGGCTTTTGCTAGTGACTGTTGGTCTGATGGGAGTTGGTATGTAGTGTTTATTAGGAGATCTCTTACTATACATGAATATAACAGGTGGTTAGGTCTGCTAGAGGAGCTGAAGGACATCACTCTGACAGACAACACTGCAGATGTAGTTAAATGGGAGTTAGACAGTAAGAAAATTTTCTCAACTAGATCAATATACACATTTCTTACTGACCAAGGGGCAACTAATAGGGTGATCTGCTATGTGTGGAGGAGTAAAATACCTCTAGAAATAAAAATCTTTCTTTGGCAAATGCTAAATGATAAGTTGCCTGCTGTGAATTTGCTAAAGAAAGGATGAAAGGGGGATGACAAATGTTGCCTGTGTAACTGTGTCAAAACTGTAGATCACATTTTCTTTAAATGCCCCATGGCCTTGTTTGTTTGGAGCTTCATAAAAGGGGCTTTTGATCTGAGATCTTACCCCAGTTCTGTGGAGGATTTCTGCCAATCTTGGCTGCGGAGGGAGGCTCCTTTATCTAACAAAATGATCATCTTTGTGTTTGCGGGGATTACTTGGGCGTTGTGGAATTCAAGAAATAAAATGGCTATTACACAGGTGATGCCTCGGGCGGCTATTGACATTGTGTACAATGCTATATCGTTCATGCAGAAATGGAGTGTTGGGCTTAAGGAGAAGGATCATGAGAAGTTCCAGGTTCTGAAGAAAACGGCGTTGGACGGCTTGAAGAATTTTAGGCCGAGTAGTGTTTCACTTTCAGATGTCGTGGAGATTTGGTTTTGTAGTACTTCTTTGAGCGCTGGTATCCCCAGCTTTATTGTAAGACTGCGAACGCTTTGGCTTTCAATAAAAGTCAAGGAAACTCATTTTTTTTTTAAAAAAAATCAAGGGCGCCAAGTTGCGCTAGCTAGTTATAATAAAGCCATACACCAAGTACAATGAATTATCGATCCGTCTTGATTGTTTGTTTAAGCAGATATATGGGCCTGATATAGGTGACCAAACAAAACTTAGACGGCGGATTTGATCAATGCTTCCAAACTTTGTAATTTGACATTCCACTGAACCAAGAGCTCATTCCTTTATCACCTACTCCAGCACATGATTTCTCCAAGATTTGCCAATGTTATTTATATCTGCATCTCATTTTCACATATCGTAGTACCGTACGATCTATAAAATTCTAAATAGTAAGTCCTGGTTATCTGGTTTTGCTGAAACAAGGTACAATGTGTAGCTAGGCTGACGGTGTCGGACCTAGAATTTTCTAGTTAGTACTCCTAATAAAAAAGTTCAGTTCATTTGACTACAGAGCTAAGTGCAGTAGAGAGGCAGCCGGAATCTGCAGTAGAGAACCAGCCGGGATACAAGAGTGATTGAGCGACATCAGGCATTTACTTCTAATGGACTTATCTGAACGGCTCATTGATTTGCTACTAGTTAATAAAGCTATAAGAAGACCTCATTAAGTATACATATATGCATCATACATACTTATTACCAAGTGCAACAATGTTTGCTTACCACTGCTTCTGAAACTAGGCATCTATAGAAGATACTGCCAAATTGCTGAACATATATAAGTAGGGTGGCAAATCAAGCAATATAATCACAGCAAGAAACAAAATATCTGTTACAAATAAACCATAAGAAAAACCGTGGAGGGACAGCTTATGCTTTTCTCCTCTTTGATTTGAAAGGTCCGGTTGCAATGTTGGCAAGCATACTTCATGCAGTTCGATAATTTTGTGGTCGACTCTACTGTAATAGCATTATACATACTTGAGTTGCTCAACAGATATCTTTGTTTTTTTCAAAACCACACGTTCTTCATTAAGAGAGGTTAGAGTTTATGATACACGAGGGTTGCCCGCCCATGGCGAGGCTCCATAGCTAGCGTGCCTCCCTAACACAATAATACATAAATCGCCGACTTAAACGGTGGAGCCAAAAGATGTACTAAACTAGTAAACCGATATCGCCACTAGAGAAGAAGATTGTGGGTTCTAACCGGCCGGCCTCAGCGACGATCATGGCAAGACACCCGTATCCCGCAGCAATGCAGGCGTCGAGCTTCTCAGCCACACGGTGTCAATTACCTGAGACGTTGCTCAACAGATTTTCAATGAAGGGTTAAAAAAACACTAGAAAACTTTCATAATTTTATCATGGACAAAGACAAAGCCCACAGTACGAAAAAGCATTGATAGTACACTTGGGCTTGGGGCTGCATCAGAATGTGATTTGACAAGAAAAGAATGGTACAATCAGGGCACACTAGCTAGATTCCAGACGTGTCAGAGACGCAAAATAATACTAGAAGTGATAGAATCATGTTGGGATTGTTTAGTCCTTCTCCAGCACCTGGAGATCTAACAAAATCGTCAGCAATCCAATCCGGGGTTCTGCCCCTAGTTTCACTCTTATTCCCGTCGCTGGTTTCAGATCTCCCACTTGGTTAAGAGCCAATGATCATCTATTTCGCAAAAAAAAAAAAAGAGCCAATGATCATCTGCACTTCTGAAATGTTGTGCCCCTATTTGTTTTCTTGCACATATTAATCACTTGATGTTGGTGTCTTTTTCAATCCCACTGTAGGTGTGCACTAGAGCAGGAAGGGTTTTGCTCTCAGCTTACAGCCTTACAGGTACAGACACGTTGGCACAGTGTACGTGTGTGGCCGGCGATAGCCGTGCTGTCAGTCATGGAGGAATAGATGTTCATCTCCATGGTTGTGTATCTCATGTGCAAAACTATCCATGAATCGTGGACTCTATTTTACTTTTAATGGTCCTCGTGGATATTTAATCGCAATTGTCTATATACATGGCAAAAACAATGTACATACAAATCTCAAAATCACTTATAATTTGGAATGTAGGGAGTATCATTTTGTGCTTTCATGGAGGAGTAGATGACACTTTAAACACCTATTCCTGTGTTACACCCCAAAGAATATTGGTATAGATTTTACTCACAAGTTTCAGATTATTTACAACCCTGTCTAGATATTGGAACAGTTCCTTTGCCTTTGTAGTACCCTTATATATGGAAAATTCATGAAGCTAATGTGGTAGAGTCCATATCTGGACAACAATCAGTCAACAACAAATGGTTTCATTTTCAACTAGAAACATCTTGCAACATTGGCGTGTCTAGCAAAGTTTAAGCATGAGTTTGATCAGTCATTCGTCCAACAAAGTATTATCAAGCTCTCTACTCTGCTAATGGCTAATGTCTTTAAGCTATTTTTTATTTCAGTTTCCCTTTTACATTCTTTTTAATCTCTCGATGGCCCTTCTACCTTTTTCTACGATTAATTAGTTAATTTATATATAATCAGTAGGATTTGTCTCTCCTGTTAGCTTGATGCCTTATTTCTTCTTATACCTTAAAGTAAAGTAATGTAGTAGGTTATCTATAAGAGATCCAACGATCCGGTGACACGTCGAGGGCGATCCGGGAGCGGAGGAGCGGCGGTGGGCGGCGGCTGCCCTAGGGTAGCATGCGGTGGCAGCGGCGGCGGTGGTGCGCAGGGCGCGCGCGCGAGGGATATATAGGGAGGGGGCGGCGGCGGCTTGGGGCAGGAGAGAGAGAGAGAGGGAAGACCCTATTCTTTAGTGATTTGTCCTCAATGATTACATCTCCTATTTATAATCCAGGATAGCCTCAATCCTAAGCTGACTAGGAAACCCTTATACTACGGGTTTTCCTTTTACAATTCTATCTCTATTCTATTTATTCACCTTTTTCAATTATAGGAGACCTAATTTAGGAAACCCAATGGATAGCGGATTGTGGCGGCACAGGGTCGCACCCTACCCCACCTAGCGCCCCTAGGGCGCCGGCCCTCGCCGGCTGCGGCGGCGATGGCGGTTGGGCCCCTCCTCTGGGCCGGACTTGGCCCAATTTCTTGCTCAATTCGTTGGGCCGTCGTTGTACATGTCCTCTAGGCTGGACTTGGCCCAATTTCTCAAAAATAAATATATTTATTAGGCTAGTGTTTTCTAATGGAATTGTTCAAATTTGATTTTTTGGATTGGTCTCATTAAGGGAAGCAGCCGCAGGAATGGATGTTTCTATTAAGCGAATCACCCCCAATAAGAAAGGATTCACTAGGATGGTCCTTTTTGTTGAACTCACCATGAAAATGACTCCTTATGAAGTCATCTTCTTCCTTGTGACAGCTCTATAAATGACTCCATTGGGATCTTAGCATTTCCCTTGGCAATAAGGAACACTCTATCCTCCAAGCTTGGCCTCAGGCATGGTTGGCCAAAGAAGTCAAATAGCTTTCAGGACAAGGCAACATTACAAGAAAGAAATGTGAGATGACTTCTAAAAAAGGTAGAGTGACACTTTGGATAATAAGTTTGAAAAGCAGAAACATTCACAAAGTCTCTTTACTAGCTAGCTAGGGGCCCAACCTATATGCATATTATGTCAAAAAAACCAATATGCAACATTAACAAAACTTTAAGGGAGATTGTTATTTTTGCCTACTCTAGAGGTTCATTATGATTTTAACCATATTTTTTCAACTTTATTAGTTCATCCTCAAATTTTTATTTTGAAGCCACCTTTTATTTCTATTTTAGCACCGTTAGTTGAATGCACTAAAAAACCTAAGGACAAATTCATAATAGAAAACTAGTCTTTTTTTAGTTAAACCTATGTTGTTAACTCGCTTTAACAAAAACAGGATATATAAACTCTTCTTTCTTTTCAAAACTCAGCGACAAAGCTACAATGTTAAATAAATGAGAGCAAAATCACAATTAGTCTTCACAACAGAGTAAGAACAAATGAACCATAAACTTTACATATAAACATCGACATAACTTGTCTCTAAGCTCTCTTACTCACCCACAAGATATGTGACATTTTGTTTATAAAGTTTGTATTACTTTCTCGAGAGCAATACATCAAGATAATAGAAAGCTTTGAAAAAACTACTCCCGAGTTCTACTTTTGAACAAGCACACAACCACGAAAGGAAAAAATCACACATACTCTAGTGACTAGTAATCTTAAGACTAGAACACCATTTGTGCTTGGAAAAGAGAAACCTTGGCCAGTTGTGCCAAGTGTTGCAAAGCTACCACAACCAAATCATGTGTATCCAATTATTGTGAAATGATCTAGTTGGCCTAGAGGGGGTGAATAGACCTATTTTAAGATTGAAACTCAAAACGCAAATGAGGAAGTTAAATACCGGTATGTTTGGACTGGTACTACCCGTAATACCACTACAAACACGCCGGTATTGCCGGTGCCCTGCGGAGGCTACCAAATCAGAGTGAATCGAGCTTTGATTTCAAATCTAAGTGTTACCCCACACTCCTTGATAATGTTGAAGCTGATGTTGGGCTTCCCAAGACTTGGGTTCCTTGCCAAGTTGTAGATCGAGCCTTCCAACCTAAGAAATAAGAGGGGTAGGGAGGAAGAACCTGAAGAACACAAGAACAAAGTTAATCAATGCTAGCACCACAAAGAACAAGCACGCAGGACACAATATTTATCCCAAGGTTTGGCAATCCTCATGAAGGAGTTCCTACGTCCTTGTTATTGAGGTGACCACTTAGGTCCGACCACGAAGGTCTCCTCCCTCAAGCAACGATAGAGAGTAGCTCGAGATTTCCACTAAGAGAGAAGGGTGATGAAAACACTTCGGGGTGCCCTCACAAATGAATCAACACGAGCAACCACGAAGAACACCTAACCGGCTAGGGTTCCAAGAACCCAAGAGTAACAAATGCAAAACAAACCAACAAGACAATGGATCGAAGTGCTCAAGTCATAGATCGAAGCCTCCCACTCTCAAATCTCACTTCTCTAGATCGAATCTTGCAAGGATTGAAGGCTAGGAGCCAAGAGAGGGAGAGAGTGGGTGAGTCAATGCTTGGGAGTCATTTTCTCAGATGGGGAATCAGTAGAATGGTGTGGGTAATGGTTAGAAGTGGAGGAAAGAGTTATTTATACTTAGTAGTCCAGGATGACTACTGGTACTACCGGTGAGGTACCACCGGTAGTACCAGTCCTCTCAGATCTGACCGTTGGAGCTGCGCTGAAGTTGTGTGCAAATTTGACTTATTGGTGTACTACCGGGTTTCCACCGGTACTACCAATTTGCACGATACTACCGTTGGAACTCCGATACTACCATTAGTTCCCAAGCTTGGTAGTACTACCACTGCCAAGCTGACTAGTACTAACGGTGGAGGCCCACCGGTACTTCCGGTGCACTCTGGGATCACTAAAAACATTCTAAGTGTGTGTGAGTGCAAGGTGTCTCTCAAGCGCATATAAATATAACTGACAAGAGCACTTTTAATCACATATAGCTAGTCTATTTTGCAATCCCTCTTGATAGTGCGACATTTCCTATAACTCAATTCAAAATATAAAAAGATGAACTGATTGAGTCGAAGCGCCCTTCATCCATAAGAAGTTTAGGGGTGCTCATATTACCAAATGTCATCGTTCAAGTCTTTCAATGGACTAACACCTGTGTATACATCTTGAATAAACTTGTTAGTCCCTAACTTGATTGTCACTAATTATCCAAAACCCACATCAGGGGCGAATGCACTTACATGTTGGAGCTTGGGTTACACCTTAGGTTGTAGGTGAAGAACATGGTTGGATGGGGCTTGAATACGACGGTGAACGGGTGGCACCATGCCTATGCTCGGCGCCGAGTGGATGGCAGTTAGGAATGAACATGATTAGGGTGAGAGAGATTAGATCAATCCCTCGTATGAATCTTATTAACAAAGTATTTAGGCCTTACTATAGCCCCAAATTCTAACAAACTCAATCTAATCCAATCAAGCTAGTACCATAGAGCTCCTAAGTAATAGGAGAAGACTAACCAACAAATGGGCCAATGCCACAATGGGGACTCACGCACAAGGCCCATTCTATCTAGAGTCACCTGTGCTACAATGGGAGTAGTGGTGGAGGAGCCATATCTACAGTATCCACAGAACAACCTCAGTAGACTGTTTAGGGGTCGACGAGGGTGATGAAACGAACATACTTGGATAGATGATCAATGATCGTGAGGATGATGCTTGTGATCACATGTGGAGATGTCTGGGTTTTGGCCATCCGACGTCACCACTTGCTCGAAACTTTTTGAAATTTTTACCACTGTCTCCACATGTGATGCCAACACAACTCGTCAAGTTTCGTCAATTTCGGACTTCGTTTGGATTTTATATAATTTAAAAACACTTTTCGTGCACGTGACTCCCATGTTACGACTCCAACATGGTCGTAATTTCATGCGAGCTCTCGGATACGGCCTCAACATACTCCGACCATCATGAATACCATGTTTCGAATCAAAAAGTTCCATTATTTCATGTACCTGCAGTTCAAATTTGGAGTCGTCGGAAAAAAGCGAAGAAACAGAAATAATTAACGAAATTTAGCAAAAAAACTCAAAATTGTCCCAAGATTTGGAGGTGCGTTGTATTTGGTGTAGGAAGGCACCAGAAAAAAATTGGGCAGGAAAAAACAAAACAAAATTCAAACTTTGCCGACGGCTTGTGAAGCCCGTCGGCATAGTGGGTTTGCCGATGGCCGGCTATCGGCAAAGCCGGTGGGCCCGGCAGCTCCTGAGGCCGCCACGTGACCGGTCTTTGCCGATGGCCGCGGCCGTCGGCAAAGCCTGCCCTTTTGCCGACGGCTTGACGGCTCGGCCATCAGCAAAGGGCACGACGTCGGCCGACGTCGGACGGCGTCTTCCCTGGGCCAATTTTGCCGATGGCCGGACTTTGCCGATGACCTGGCCGTCGGCAAAAAGCATGGTTTGCCGATGGCTGTTGTTTGCCGATGGCCTGGCCATCAACATATAATGGCTTTGTCTATGGCCAATCTTTGCCGATGGCTGGGCCGTCGGCAAAAACAAGTTTGCCGATGGCTATGCCTTGCCATCGGCAAAGCCTATTGTTTGCCGATGGCTGATTCCTTGGCCATCGGCAAACTTGGCGGCCGTCGGCAAATATGCCGTTTCCGGTAGTGAGTAGCACTGTTTTCCTTTAGCTTGTCACTATTTTTGGCGATTCTTGAGCTTGTACCAATAACTTATTTTGTTTTCTAGCTTCGGCTTAATAAAGAAAAACATGTCGAGATATGTCCTGAAAAAAAAAAGACAAAAAATTACCAGTCGGTGTACAATCTTGTACAATTGCAGCCCTAAAAGGGAAAAAAAAGAAAGATGGTGAGCAGAAACTATATCAGCACAACTAGTGTTTTGTTTTTGTCCATTCACGACGTGGCTGTAGTACCGCAAATTAATGCAGCCGTGCACTACAATTGAGGTGCCTGATCTAGCTGAAGCACAATCTCTCCAATAATGTTTGCTCTTTTAGCACCCCTGAAATGATACGCATGCACAAAGTATTTATCCCAATTAGTACAACCTTTTTCTTATCAGTGCAAGCAACTGCGCCTGAATTGAAGTAACGACCATTCATCGCTGTCACCACGCTACAGTAACAAATTAGCGAAAGAGCCTAGAAGTCAGGCAAAGGAAATGAACGAATCTCTCTCTTGTCCAGCGTAATTATGTATTCATTCCTACTAGCTAGTTGCCACATAAATCATTGGGTGTCACTCCCCCAGGCACAAAAAACAGGCATCCCGTCTACCTCTCCTCACCTGGCCGGCCTCTCGTGTCTTCCCCAACACCTTCCGTCCTTCCCGTGGCCAGTGGCCTTATAAAAACCAGAGGCCTCCTCCCTCCCTCGCACCTCATAGGCCATCCTCTCACCTCTCCTAGCCACGTACGTACGTGTGGTAGCCCACGCCATCTTCGCCGCGTCTGTTCCTCTTGTTGGTGCTGCTTTATTCGTTAGAAATGGCATTGCTGGATGCCGTGGTGCATCCGTCCCAACCCCAAGCCCATTTCGGCTACGGGCCACCTTTTTGGTCAGATGCGACCGCCTATGGCGATAGCCATGTGCCGTACGATGCTGGCGACTGGGATCCTTTCCTGCTCGCTTCCATCGTGCACAATGCCGAGGAGTGGGGGCAGGTGGTGGGCTCCAATAAGGCCTCGCCAGAGCGCGGAGTGGCACTGTCGTCGTCGGCCATTGATCCGCCATCATCGCCGGTCACGACGACGACCAAGAGAAAGAGGAGACGTGCCAAGGTCGTCAAGAACGAGGAGGAGATGGAGAGCCAGCGGATGACTCACATTGCCGTTGAGCGGAACCGCCGGCGGCAGATGAACGACTACCTCGCCGTGCTCCGCTCCCTCATGCCACGGGCCTATGCGCAAAGGGTATATATATTCATTTAACTTATTTCATAATAAAATATTGTACTACATTCTCTTACTTCCATTAATTAATTTTGGTTTATCACATTTCGATCTGGACTTTTTTTTTCTAAAATTGTTTTAGGGCGATCAAGCGTCGATTGTTGGGGGAGCAATCAACTACGTGAGGGAGCTTGAGCAGCTGCTCCAATCCCTTGAGGTGCAAAGAAGCCTAAAGGAGCACAGCGGCAACAGCAAATCGTGCAATCCCTTTGCTGCTTTCTTCGGCTTTCCACAGTACTCCGCTACCTCTGCTTCCCACAGCGGCGCCTGCAACCACACCATCAAGGGGCACTCGTCGACGTCCGCCGGGAGCTCCCGGTCACTGTCGTCAGTCACCGCCGACATTGAAGCAAGCATGGTGGACGGACACGCCAGCGTCAAGGTTCAGGCGCCGCGGCGGCCAAGGCTGCTGCTGAGGCTGGCAGCCGGCCTCCAGCAGCTCGGCCTCACGACCTGGCATCTCAACGTCAGCACGGCTAGCACCATGGTCATGTACGCCTTCAGCCTTAAGGTCAGTGACGAACGGTTAATATTTTATATTTTTACTCAATAATATGTCTTAGTACTAATGGTCAATTGATGCCTCTGGTTATTTGGGATTTGACTAACCATAGTTTGGATTTGCTTCCAGATTGAGGATGAATGCAAGCTCGGCTCTGTGGAGGAGATTGCAGCTGCAGTGCATCAGATTCTGGGAGGATACATGAGGAGGCTGGCTATAGCTAGTTGACATCAATACTTTGTTTATTTAAGTGGTCACTTGTTGTGTCTTGGAATATTCGTCTTGCACATGCGCAAGAGTTGTGTTCAAAGACCAAGAAAATGTTAATATTTGGGTAGCAGATTCCTTTCTTCCCTCAAAATTTTTTTCACTTGATTGACGCGATCGGAGCATTTATTTATATTAGAAATGCCCTAGTGTTTTAGTGTACACTTACTTATTATACGGAATACTACACTCGTGATTGTTATCCGATATATTCTTCAACAGCGTATATACGAGTAGCCAATCACTGCAGGCGTACGGTGACCTACCGGTAGTAACTTATTGCTGGCTACACTAGTTCATCACACTCGTAGTCAGGCTCAAACTTGCTCATCCTACTAAGGCCATGTTATCTTCAATAGTTTTCTGGCTATATTATCTACTTATGTTTAACTAGTGGGATAATTGTTATCTAAAGCTCAAGCTAATAATTAGCTAGTCCATTGATATGTTGTTCAAGATATTTATAAAATACTTTGGAGTAATCAATAAAATCATTGTTATAATTTTACTAGCGGAAAAAATGGAATACGTCTTGTAAAGAACAAAGAGACTAATTAAGCAAATTAGATTAGATGTAATTATTTGCTACTCCATGAGTTCCATGTTATTTTTAGTTTTTTTAAACATCTTAAACTTTACCTTGCAAAAAATATCTTTCACTTTGATCAAGTCTATAGAAAGTGTATTTACGTAGTATACAATATCAAAAAATTACTATAAATAAATATTTACTTTATGGATTTAATGAACTAATGTGTTATAGGCCAGTAAGTTTTCTACAAACATAATTTAAAATTATGTAAGTTTTTGAGTTAGATATAAAAAATAAACTACCTACCATTTTAAAACACGAGGAATACAACTTTTCAATAAAGCATTTTTTTTACAAACGAACAAGAATGGATATGATTTCGTCTGAGAAACAATGGACATGAATATATAGATCATGGGTCCCCAAGAGGTCTTGTTCCGTCTGGTCTCTAGCGGGGATCGCTGCATGATGGTTTCATTCATTCATGCACCTGGCAGCCACAAGTTTTTTTCTCCATTTATTTTCTGACAACGGGAATAGTGTTTTGTATCTAAAACATGGAGAATTGTGTGCAGAGTGTCTCAGATCTAGTGGCGACAAAGAACTTATGTGTGGCGACAAAGAACTTATGTGTGAGGAATCGTGTAGTACAGAGGCATGCTCGAGCACGCTGCAGCTGCAGGTTGCACCTGCCTGCGGCCAGAAGCAATCTCTAGGAACAAGCACAGCAGAATACTGTAGCCCACATGTCGCCCAAAAGACATGGTCATCAGTTCACTTAATGACACGATTACTGTCATTACGTGCATGCTCTGCCACCTTGTAGTATGTACCACTATGGCCTATGGATGTGTAGTCAAACACACTTTCTTAAATTTAACTAAATTAATAGAAAATATTAGGATTATTTGTATGTTCAAATAAATTTATTATGAATATAGATTTAACGTCTATCTAATGATACTTATTTTTTAAAATATTTTTGGTCAAAGCTAATTAAGCAAGTTCAATTTCTTGAAAAATAAGAGCAACGGTTAAATGGGGATGGAGGAGTAGCATGTACTCGTTTGTGTCATAAAAACTATTGTTCTAGCAAGTCCTATATAAAATATGATTATTCTACAATACAAGTCCCATAGCTAGACAAGATTACCCCTCATCCGCTCACCAGCTGCCTCCTTCAAGCTAATCATCATCCAAGTATCACCTTCTCCGCCTCACTCCCTCTATCTAGATCCACTGACTAGATATCCCCGCTGACTAGACTCCGTCACATCTCCGGCCACTAGACTTCTCTCCTACAAGCGTCGTCGTTCCCTTTGTCTGAATCATCCACTGATGCTCGAGCGACCTTGTCTAGTGCTTGCCTAGTGCTCAGTGGTCCCATTAGTCCACCACTATCTCCATGGATTTGTGCTAGTAGATCGAAAGGTCACAATGGCTAGAGGGGGGGGGGGGGGGTGAATAGCCAAATAAAATTTCTAGCAAAAGCACTAGACAACCAATTAGCAAGCTAGGCGGCAAATGTGCAAAACTAAAGCTTCGACTACTCTATGCAAGCCGTCCTAAACAATGCAAGGCTACTCAATTTAATTGCACACTCAACAACGGTGATCAAGCTACACAATATCGGTTCACCGAAACCGAACAAGCAATTCTACCCACGGGATTTAAGCTACACAATGAGTGGTTCCCGACCGACCACAACAAGTAGTTCTACCCACGGGATTTAAACTACTCAAAGAGTGGTTCCCGACCGACCACAACAAGCAATTCTACTTTGCGAAAAGTAAAGAGATGATCGAAGGTTATACCGCCGCGAAGAGTAGAAGATAGCCAATCACCGGTGTAGAAGTCAATCACCTAGAGATGCTCAAGCACAAGCACAAGGAGGACGAAGCCTCGGCAATCACAAATCAACACAATGATTTTTTACCGAGGTTCACTTGCTTCCCGGCAAGCTAGTCCTCGTTGTGGCGATGCACTTGCTTGGTGAGTTGCCCGCTCAATTGGCTCGGTGCCAAAGACCCCAATGGGGAGCCGCAATCTCCACACAAGACAAGGATCCACAAGCCACGAGCAATCCACTAGAGTATCCTTTCGCGAACTCCGCGGGGAAGGATCAAGAACCCCTCACAAGAACCCGTGTGGCCTCGAACAATCACCAAGTCGAGCTCAACCACCACCCGCTGCTCCAAACCGTCTACGGTGACGGGAATCACCGAAGAGTAATAAGAATCCGCAGCTCACTCGATGAACAAGTGCCTCTAGATGCAACTCTCAATGCAAATCACTTGTTCTCACTCAAATCTCTCTCAAGATTAGCAAAGGAATCAAAGAGATGAGTGGAGGAGTGTCTCTCTTGCTCAAAGAATGCTCAGGTATGAAGAAATGGCGAAGAGACCTCCCCAAGACCGGCCAACCCTCTATTTATAGACCCAAGGTCGAAATAGAGCCGTTGCCCTCGGGATGGTGCTTCAGAACGCGCCGGACGCGTCCGGCGCTCTTCAGCGCGTCGCGGCCAGCCGACCATTGGAAGCTGAGCCTTCAAACCTTGCTGACCTGGCGCGTCCGCCGCTTGCGTCCAACGCGTTCCGCCGGACGCGTCCGCCGTCCCGACGCGCACGAGCCAGGAAACCCAGAAGTTTCTGGTCGGCGTCCGGCCAGCACGCCCGAGCCAGCACGCCTGGACGCATCCGGCCCGCCTGGCCGCGCGTCCGGCGCTCACCGGCCTGAACCAAAGCGAAGCCCCCGGCCAGCTCAACACGCGCGGACGCGTGCCCGACCGCGTCGGCCGGCGGGCGTCGACGCCCTCGATGCGATTTCTTCGTAGAATCTTGCGCCGTCTTCGCTCCAAGTCCAATCTCTTGCCTTGAGTACCAACTCCACCAAGTGTAGACCTCGTCTCAAGCACCGGAGTTAGTAGTACAAGCACGACCACGTCGGCAAGAGTTAGCCCTCTAGTTAGTCTCTCATGCATCATGCAAAGTCACAACTAGAGGCACTTAGGACCGCGAATGAAACCGAGGAAACCCCTCTTGATAGTCGGTTATCGATCCTAAATGTGGTCACACTCGCTAAGTGTCTCGACCACTAAACCGGAAAGCCCTATCAAGTATACCTTCGCCTTGATCTCCATGGGCCTCCGTCGGAGCTCGATCACTTCACATCCTTCATGTTCATCACCGCGATCACCATGCTCCATCATCCATCGTTACGTTGCTATGTGTCTAACCACACTTAGAGCAAAGCATTAGCAACGTTTGAGTGTCATTAATTACCAAAACCAAACTGGAGCTTTCAATCTCCCCCTTTTTGGTAATTGATGACAACCCCTCGACAAACTCACAAAGATATGGAAATTGAATTCAATATGAAATTGAATTGCTTGCCCAAGATATTTTGATCATGAATCTTGGATTGGACAAGCATTTCAATTCCGGTTTTGGTAGCCTACCCCCCTTAAAGAAATCTCGCCCCGAGATTTAAAGCAAGAAGAGGGGAAAAGGGGAGAAATAAGATTCTTATTTCACAGTCCGGATTTACATCGAGGATTACACGACTCGATACAAACCCTCTCAAGATTTGAGAGAACGGGGCTATGAGAAATACACGAGAATCATTAGCCTAATCCGGATAGCGACCGATACAAGGGGACAATGGAGGCACAGGATGAACACGACGCTCCAAAACGTCAAGAATGTCCACAAGAACCGAGAAAACCTCCGGGGTGAACTCAACCATCGTGAACCCAACCAGCAAAATCAATCCAAAACAGATCAGAAGTTCCTCCATGAAATACATATCCTTCGTCTCTCTTACGCTGGCGACTCTGGATCTACGGGCAACCACTGAATCTTACCACTCTGCTCCTGATTGCTCCCTCTTTCCAAAGCGATGGCTTTCTCAAGTTTCCTCTCTCAGAGCAAGGTTTCAGATTTGGAAATGGAAAAGAAGAAGAGATGCGCAGGAGGGCACCCACGGCCGAGTGGGAGGACAGAATGATGCAAGGCACCAGAGTGGAGGCAGGAGGAAAAAGATGGACGACGAGTCACTCACGCACGGGCGAGAAGAAGATAGAGGAGGGAATAGATTCGCTCGGCGAGGAGGCGGGCGAGTGACCGTCTTTTGAAGCCGGGAAAGAGAGGAGGGGTCCAGCACGGGAACGAGGACGAGGCGCGAGAGCTGACAGGGCGACAGGATAAAGGAGAGTACCCTGTGCAGGTGCTGCGAGTGCGGCGATCACGCGAACACAGTGCACAAGTGGGTCCCCTAGGATTGCAACGGTTCTCTTCTGGTTGACTTGCTGTGACCACTCCAGTTGTCCACATATTCATTTTTCCACTACCAAGACCATTAGAAGACACTCTTCTACTTATCCCATTCTTCCAATCTGATGTCAAATCCTTTTTTCTTAATCTGAAGTATAAAGATGATAAGAATAGTACGATGTACTCTCTCATTAAACCCCAAAATTGCTATTCACTAGGGCAAAGGTTATCGCAAAGCGTAACCAACAATTACCCTATTGGAGGCATCAAAGGGTTTAATGTGAGAGAATCTCGCTATTCGCATCATCAAATACATCGAAGGTGCTTCAACCCTCAAAGTGTTTACCACTACGAAGCAGTCAAGCCGAGGTTTGCACCTCGTCAAGCTAAATCCAAATCAAGTTTCTTTGTCAATAAGAATAGCACCTGCAATACTTTCTACAATATCACCTAGGACTTGTGTGTGCAAAAGACAAGTTGAATTGGGTATCATCATTGGATTCCATGAGGTGAGTTAAACACGGCATATTCCTTCATAAGAGCACGAGACTAATGGATGATAATATGAACCAACTACCTTGAAGAAGTCCACTCTTAGGTCAAAGACATCCAATTCATCTCATGTAGAAATCAAAATTCCTAGGTCAATAATTCTCTAACTCCATAGAAACCAACCAATCACATCTCTTATTGGACAACACGGTAACATGAGCGGATTCTTTTGGCACCGACTCAGAATTACCAATTCCTTTCTATAAGTCAAGCTCTCGAAGCAGGGATTTATTGAGTTTTGTTATCCAACCAACATTCCTTCCCAATGATAAATATGCCAACCTTTCTTTCGAATGTTGTCTCTCTTGATCCAAATTCACTTATTCGACGACTTTTGTTTGATACTCAAGGCGAGCCGTATGTTGGTAAATCCAAGATTATACCCAAGCACTTGTACGATGCGTACCCAATGCATAGTTGAATCCGACACCATGACTCTTGAACTCATGACTAGATGCAACCCCAAAATTGTTGCCATAATCCGTTTATAAGAAGTTTTTTGTCGAAGAATTTCCTTCATTGTCTCCCATAAGGCATGAATACTCCATAAAGCCTTAGAATACCTAGTAGATGTATAGGAGTTCTAAGTCTCTACCGAGGAGTACCATGGAATAGGAAACCATTCTCTTGATCAGACAAACACCTGATATAGTCCTTTGTCTACCACCTCTTGTGGTCCGATGAGTCTTACTGAAAACGATCTCATTCTCTTTGATTTGCCTGATTTTGCTCCTCGGGGAAAATATCATAAGAGATCGGATGATGAATATCGAGAGGAAATCAAGGTAGGTTCACGCAAAACGACACCTCGAGGCAATCTCTGTAATAGGTCGAGATCAACAATCGTGATACCTGCGCGTGCCGAGCAGCACATCCATGTGTCTCAACGGCCACAGTGGTGCTCTCAGTTTCGTCGCGGCACCATCAATCATTAATCAGGACTCCATTACAAATCTTGCGTTTGAAATGCAATTCCACATGATTGAAGGTATTCTCGCACGAATAAGCATTACGTGCAAGGCAAAAGTGGGATATACGAAGGATATTCACAAGGACACAAGGTAATAAGAAGAGGTCAACTACAAGCAATTTGTAGCAGCCCTCTTTGTCATAATATCATGGCGCGATTTGAATGTGGGTGGATTTCATTAACAAGGATACACATAAGCAAATATTCAAGGGAGGTTTTATGACAAGGATGTTATCTTGGCTTAGACGAAATAACGGGTTACGATTAATAATTACAATACCTGCGTACCCCCTAGTAATCCATCTAGGTGCGTCCACCGAAATGGTCTAGGTTATTGTCGCGGCACTGTAACTTATTAACCGAGACATTATTGCCATGACTATGACCAATAGAATAATTCGACAGATAGTCGAATTATATACGATATCTTGTACAACTAAGCTCTGTGCACAAGACAAGGTAAAGGAATTACCGAGAATTTCAAAATTTGGATAGCAAGGGATATTTTTGAATGACATAGCATGTGCTACATACTATCGTCGCGTCGTTCCCAAGTGATGATTAATAACAATATTCACTTAACAATTGGTCTAGGCATGTGACAACAAGAAACCAATGTCACATATCATTATAGACCGAGAGGAATAGAAGTGAATTTACATGGACAAGGATAGAATACAAATTTGATCAACGGCGAGTTTTGATGCCCAAAATACATGACATATAAAACTTGTTCTTGCAGGCTACATAGGACGAATACATCACTTAATCACGCTAAGATTCATAATCACTAATCCACAAACCATTGTACCATCTCGCTTAGGAGTACTGACTCATTACAAGTCTCGCTCAACGGAAAACATAACATTCCTACTAAAGACTTCTCATCAGCCTACTCCTCATGGTCATGGTCCATGTTCTCAACACTTTTCGCATTTCCGTATTCGCACAATCAATGTTGGGCACTATCTGAAGTCCTTCCTCATCAACACCGAGAGGATTGGGGTGAAGCTGGTTGTAGACCCGTAGCAGTTCTCCTTGCAAAGCACCATTGATGACCTCTAATGCAAGCACTTGCTCCCTCAGACGGTATTCCTCATACCAAGCTTCATTTCGTTGCTGCTCAACTATACCAAAGGCTTGTTGCCATTGACCAAGTAGGGCAAGCAACTCCAAAAACTGACGTTGTGCCACAAAGGTCTCATGAACAGCAGCATTTTCTCTCTGGATGGCCTGATCTCTGGATAGTGTCATCTGCTCAAGCAATTTGGTCAGTCTTTCAACTTCCTCTTCATATTCTTTCTTCATCTCTCGCTTAAATGAGGTGACGTAGACGAACTCACGATTAAGGGATTCCAATGCATTCTCCAGACAGGAGTAACTCTTCATCATTGCAAACATTGCGCTACTAGCGGGACCATTCTTGTTCTCAACCTCATCTTTACCACCAACAAGTGCGGTCTCACTAAGCCGACGCCACACAACATGGTATGGGTCACCCTTAGGAAACACACCCGCAAAGGGCACGAGCAACCTCTTCGGGGCATCTTTTGAGCAAATCCCGTAGTGCCTTGTATGCAACCACATTTGCACCTTCCGAGGATTCCTACCTCGAGCAAATGAACCGACGTCCACACCAAAGTGACGCTCCTTCACTCTTGGCGGGAATTATTACTTCAACGGGAATCAAACTCAAGTGCTTGACTCTCCAGCTCCTTACTCCACTGATAGCGAGGTTCTTTACCCGTGGGATAGCCCACGAGTGCAAAATTCGCCATAGCAAGGAAGGCATTCCATATTCTTTTAGAAACTTCTTGGCACCACGTGGCTCATGGGTGGCAACCGCGATGCGAAACTTTTCCCTTGGTTGACTTGGATTTGATGCGCTTCATTCTTGCCATCCGTCCAACCGAATCACAACTCTCATGAGATGGAGATTAAGTTGGGGACTTTTATCGAAAGAGAGAATCATTCTTTTATTAGGGAAGAAAGAATGCAGTTGCCATGAAATGATTATGTGTCATGATGCATGCACGTTCCGTACGTCCTCACAAACCTAGTAAACAATAAACTCTAGCGTTTTAGACGGTGGCATACCAACGTGCTCTCATATAGCGTAAACTAGTCGGGCTACACGATCTTGCGTAGTTAGTGTACCTGCAGAAAATTCATTTCAGCCCAATATCCCAATGAATGCAAGCGACGTAAAAAAAAATCCACGCACCTTCCGAACAAGGTGAAATCTCCGATTACTTGCACCCATTCCCGAGTGCATACTACCCAACAAGTCATCAGAAGACGACACCCTCACATGGGGTACCTTCTTATACACATGTGTGAACATGTATATAATCCAGCACCAATAAGCACTCCCCTAGATCGGCAGTGTATCCGATCATGCTCTCACAACTCACACTTACCTGAGCGTTGAACCATTCTTACCTTGGCGTAGAGGCATATTGATCCATACATAACCATTCAAGTGAATGGCCCTCATACATATCCGTCGTGTATGAGCACAACAAAAAGAAAATATGATGCAGTAATCCCCCAGGTTAGTACTGATATAAGCCACCTGAAGTCCTTAATTGGGCATAAAGGATATGACTGGTCCAAGGCACATATATAAGTTTTGAAAAACCACACACTTTTGAAAAGCCTATATATGATGTTAAGTGGCTATAAGTTCGTAATTACTGTTTATAAAACAAATTCATTTTGTTTTAAATACACTTATGAACAGTAATACGTTGAACCTGCTCCGATGCCAGCTGTAACGGAACCGACCAATTAATATAAACATAATGTACTAATGATGTCGCTTAAGCAACTTAATTAGCACATGATGCTTATATCAACCCGTAGTCCGTGAAACCACGAAGGATTTCAAACTTTCCACAATACGAAAGGCCAGCACCAATTAAGTTCAACATAATACCGTCCATAGTAATACATAAGTTCACAAGTAGTTGATTACATCGGAGTTGCGAAAATAGTTATTACAATACCAAGTTGGAAACAAACTGCGGAAGCAAAATAAAGTGTTGTTTTACAAACGCACACTTAGTTAAAAATAGTGCCTGGTCCATCATCAAATCCGGTAAAAGCATGGAGGAATGGGATATAAGAGATGACCTTGCCCAAGGTCTAATCCTCCCGTAGTGGAATACAGGTCCATCTTGTTGCCACAGCAAAGGTCTTATGATCTGCAACAAGTGGGAATAAAACCCTGAGTACAAGAAGGTACTCAGCTAGACTTACCCGTCATAAACCAAAAATAAAGTGACACCAAGGAGTATGCAAGGCTTTATAAGTGGGGTAGTCGACTCATTTAAACTTGCGATAAAAGATGAGCTTATTAAATAATCATTTAGTGATAAAGGACTCTCTAGCTTATCATCTTTTAGGTTGGATCCCGACATCACTAGGTTAGCACCGTACTACTCCAACTCCAGGGTATGAGCAAACAATGCTATCCTATCCTTCGGGTTGAGCATACCAAAGCATCAACAACATGAACCATAACCATCCTATTTTGCACAAAGATTTGCGGCAGTCACGTTGCTCGGTCAAGTGTTCACCGTCCAGAACGATGGCGATTATAATCGATTGCAAACCCGGGGCGGGGTATTCCTCACACAAACCACACGTCTCCCGTCGGAGTCGATTAGATCACCTTGGTCTATTCGGGTGGAATCGCGGATTTCAAGCAAATACGATTGCACCGGGGCATGCCCGGCTACCAGGTCCCTCCGGCGCGACCGGCCACCGGCTTTAATACCGCGCTGTGGGCAATACACTCAACTCGCTGAAATTCCGGCCCAAACATCCTCAAGGCTTCGCGGTCGGATGATCGCATCCTTCCGCCCTATCTCGTGAGGCATTGTTCAACATGATCCGAGGACGTACAAAGCCATAGTCCCTTAAGTGACATCGCCGGAGTTTCCGTGGTCTAACACACCACAAACTCCGACTAGTCGTGATTTAACAAGGCCACATGGTTATGTTCTCTAAACCAACCTCCTTTTCCTCAACCATAGGGTAGTAACCACCTACCTCGCGGATGAGGGTCAATCACCCGTCTTCTACCGATCTAATTAAGCAGTGCTAAGCATATGCACGATCCCGAACTTAAAAGGGTAAAGGTATTCAGGTGGATCAAGGTACTCATAATGCAAGAACGGTTCCAAGTAACGCCTATAAACTTAATGCATCATAAACAATAAAGGACGCAAAGTAAACCATTTTGCAAACCGTAGGAGAAATGCTCCCGGGGCTTGCCTTCCTAATACGATCAATGTTGAAGCTCCCAAGACTTGATCACTCCACGTCGGTTCCTGGTTCTCGATCACCTCACGTGCCGTGGTTCCTCTTGGTGACTCCTCTTTTTGGATCCTTGTCCCACGTCACGTTCTCGTTCTCCTAACGATCCCGTATGATGCGGGTGCATGTATGAATACTAAGAATACACATGGTATATTAATGCGAATGCGTGCTTGCTTATTCTTTCTACAAGGTAGTCAACATCATCCAAGAACGTGTACCATAAGCACATGTCATCTACTACGTTTTCTACTACAACAATGTAATCCTAGTACGACATCCCTTTCTACTATCATCAGCAAACAAGTCAGTAAAGCCAAAGAGACTACACTCAAGCATAATCATCCTAACCAATTCATCATGATCTACTCATCCTAGTATACTACTTAACCACCCATCATACCACTAATCACCTTGAACATTTGACAATAAGCCTAGCACACAACATCACTTATTCAAGCATCGATACTAGTCCTAACCATATAACTAACAGATCAGTAAATAAATCATAAATAAATAACCATAGACCCTATGGATATTAATGAAGACATTCTAGAAAGATTATGAAATTCTCCATCAAACATATGAAGACATCACAAACTGATTCCCAGGTTAAGTATACCTAAAACACAGAACATCGGGACTGATTCTGGCAAAACAGCCACTAAAACAGCCCTGGTGACCATCTTGCCACACCCATAACTCCTAAACCATTCATGCAATGACCATGAAACTTTAACAGTAGATGGTCAAGCTCACACACTAACTATCATCTTTAGACAAGTTAACCAGAAACCCAACTTATAATTAGGTTAGCCTAGCATCAATGGACTTAACCCCTAATTTGAACATCCAAGAGTTGAACAGGAGCACCATGATTGGCTACTCCTAAAATCCTACAAAAATTACAGTAGACAAAGCATGGCAATACTAGTCTACTAACCAAATTTCATCCCATTTGGATAAACCTACTGACCTATGCATAAATCACAAGACAGCACAATTAAATGGACCTATAAATACTTTGTATTATGAAGTATGGCAAACTCATGTGTTAATCACATCAATGACTTCCTACTAACATATAAACAGTCCACAAAAAGAATTAACTCTTAACTTGAAGTAAAGACCCTATTTTAGAATTTATTCAAGAGCAAGGCAATAATAAGCACTTGAACTACAACTATATAGAATTACACTAGAGATGCAAGTGATATCTTTTTAATAGACAGAGCACCTCAAAACAAAACCAACAAGACCAAAATCACATTTTTCTGAGTTTCCTAGAATTATCTATGCATTTTTAAAGATAAACAACAATTAATCCACTTGATACAATTTAAATAAAACTATGCAGAAAAGTTGCTCAAACAGGTAATATTATATTTTTCCTGGATACTACACTTCACAAGCTTTACAACAAGACCAAGATCACTCAAATTGGACACTCCTAGCTCTAGATATGATTTTCCAAAGCTTTTTATTAAAATCGACCCCTAAAATGCTACGCGTCCCCGAACTGTACCCAGGGCTGCATGCTTACTAGGTACACCCGGGTACTGTACCCAGACCTTTACCAGATGACGTCATCCATGGCATCAGCATGACGTCATCGTGGGTCCCACGTGTCATACACGGACCCGGCTATGCCGACGTCATCAATGACGTCGCCGATGACGTCATCGGGACCTACACGTCATAGACAGCGATGGTAGTACTTTTGCAGAAAGACCCCTAAGTTTTCGAGATATTACGCGAGCAAAGAAATAAAAACCTATGTGTCTGGCAACTTTGCACTGACAACCCTCACCTTCTCTAAATTCTAAACGCTTGGTCCTCGCGGGTTGGGGAGCGGAGGACGCGGCGGTGCTCGCCGATTCCGGCCGGGGGGGCTCGCCGGCGAGGAGGAGGGGCGGCGGAGCTCGCGTGGACCCGGTGCACCGCCGGTGGGCTCGGTGGGCCCCGCGGCGGCCGGGGGCCGTGGCCACGTGAGCGGAGCGGCGGCGGGGCGCTTGCCCGCGGCCGCGGCTACGGCGGCGCCGACTCGAGGTGAGCGCGCGCACCGCGTGGAGGATGACGAGGCGAAGCTGGTGGTGGCTTGGGTTGGGGTCGAGGAGGTCAGGGGAAGAAAATGAGCGGCGGCGCGAGCTCGGCCAAGGGCCGCAATGGCGGGCTCGGTCTCGGCTCCGCCGGCGCTGCGAGGAGAAGGGAGAGAGAGAAATGACAAGGAGGGATAGGTAGAGTGAGGCCGGCGCGTCCATTTTAAGTGAGTCGAGCGACAGTCGGACGGGGCGCCGTGGGCGCGGGCACGCGCCATGATGGCGGCGGCCGGCGTGCGCAATCGAGTGCGAGGCCGCGTCCGTAGCGCTTGGCCGGGCTCGGCGTGCGGGGTGCAGCGGCGGGCGAGGCGCGCAGCGAGGCAGGCAGGGCAGGTGAGCAGTGGCAGCAGCGGTGCAGCGCAGCGGCGCTCTGGTGTTCTGGCGCCGGAAGCAGAGGGAAAGGGAGAAAAGAGGAGGAGGGAGAAGATGATGACAGGTGGGTCCACACCTTTTGTCTCGACTTGAAATGTTTGACCGCGAATAACTCCAAAAATAATGCGAATTTGGAAAAACTCAAAACATGAAAGTTTCTCCATTTGATGAGTAGAATACTTTTCATGTTGGAAGTTTTTGCTAATTCGGCCTAGATTTCAAAATGTGAATTTGGCTCAAATTTGAATTATAAAAATATTATTAAATAGTATTTAGACACTGTTTTTGGCCATTTTGAAGGGCTAAAAAGCATTTTCATGACTCGGTGTAAAAACAAAGTTTTCTCGAAATAATTTTCCGCATAAACTTTGTTAAAGCTCCATTTTGAGAAAAGCAACCCAAATATAACTTCTAGCAACAACTTTGAAAACCCCATTTGCATTTTAATACAAGCACTCAACCAATTGCTACCACAAAATGCACATATGATGCTTATGAGATGATTATGCTCATGAGATGCAAGATTTGTTAAGCCTAAAAACTGGAGTTGTTACGGTGGTAGCTCCCCCTACATGTGTGCATCAAATGTTTGGTCGATTTTCAAGCACACATGCGTAGATGAAACTTTTGTGAGAGTTACCACAACCAAAATGGTACTAAGGTTTATAGAATTGACCTTTGAAGCGTGATACCAATCGGAGTGCGATAATAAACCTTTCTTAGCACCATGGGAATCTAGACATCCATCAAAACTCAAAATACCTCATGAGATCACATTATAAGCAAGGTACTTTGAACAAGAGAAACTCTATGTCTAGAAACCACCTAAGCATGCTAGTACTTCATTTCATCAAACAAGTTCTATACTAGCATTGCACCAAACAAGCATGAATATTGAATTTAGCTTGCAATGCTCCATATCATCATGTATGCACACACAATATGCAACAAATAGTCTATGAGCTTGCTCCCCTATTTGTGTGCTCATGGTTGGGTCATATCATAAAAATTGATCCCCTTCCATTGCTCTTTGTGACTTATTTCTCCCCTTTGTCAACAATCACCAACAAGGGTGCATAAGATGAGAGAAACAAGTCAATCAACTATGGCCAAATCTAAATCACATGCCTAGAAAATGTATCTCGGTTTGAACCAAGGGCAAGCTTCTTCACACCTCATAAGAATAAGGGTTATCTTGACCATGTTGAGATACACATCATGAGCAAGTGCTAAAGATTCAACACTAGGTTCACAAGCTCACAAACAAGTCATATGTCACCACTAGATCAAATCAAGCATAGAAACAATAGTGATGCCATATATCCTTCAAAATCATTTGATTTGCAATGAATGAGCCTAGCAAGATGCAAATGTATACATGTCTACACAACTAGCAAAGGATGCATGAGATGCAACAAATAATCTTTACCTTGCTATGTTAGAGGAGAGGCATGTCATATATGGGGGTGCATCAATCCATGTTGGAGAAGCTAAGTATGTTCAACTCATTCCTCAACTTGCAATATCTCTTCTCATCAAGAGGCTTGGTGAATATGTCGGCTAGTTGATCTTCGGTGCCAATGCTTTCAATGCTAATATCACCCTTTTGTTGATGATCTCTAATGAAGTGGTGCCTAACATCAATGTGCTTGGTTCTAGAATGTTGAACCAGATTGTTTGTCATCTTGATTGCACTTTCATTGTCACAAAACAAAGGCACATGCTTGAACTTGATCCCATAGTCCTTCAAGGTGGCTTTCATCCATAGCAATTGTGCACAACAATTCCCCGCACAAATATATTCGGCTTCGGCGGTGGAAAGTGCCACACTATTTTGCTTCTTTGAAGACCATGACACAAGAGATCTTCCTAGCACTTGGCATGTTCCACTTGTGCTCTTCCTATCAATCTTGCAACCGGCATAGTCGGAGTCGGAGTATCCAATCAACTCAAAGCTTGACCCCTTGGGATACCATAGACCAACATCTTGAGTGCCCTTCAAGTATCTCAACACCCTTTTGGTTGCCATCAAGTGACTCTCTCTTGGAGAAGCTTGAAATCTTGCACACATGCACACACTAAATATGACATCCGGCCTTGAAGCGGCCACATATAGCAAGCTTCTAATCATTGATCTATATAGCTTTTGCTCAATCATCTTGCCACTATCATCAATGTCCAAGCCACCATTGGTTCCCATCGGTGTACTAATTGCCTTAGCATCTTGCAACCCAAACTTCTTGATCATGTCCTTGATGTACTTGCCTTGACTAACAAAGGTGCCATTCTTCATTTGCTTGATTTGAAGACCAAGGAAGTAGCTCAACTCTCCAAGCATTGACATCTCAAACTCACTAGCCATCATCTTAGCAAACTCTTCACAAAAGAATTGATTTGTTGATCCAAAGATGATATCATCCACATAGATTTGCAACACAAACAAGTCATCTTCTATCTTCTTGGTGAAGAGAGTGGTGTCAACTTTTCCCATCTTGAAGCCTTTGGATATGAGAAAGTCCTCAATCTTTCATACCATGCCCTTGGAGCTTGCTTCAATCCATACAAAGCCTTCTTGAGCTTGTAGACATGGTTGGGCTTCTTGTCATCTTCAAAACCGGAGGTTGTGCAACATACACTTTCTCATTGATGAACCCATTGAGAAATGCACTCTTCACATCCATTTGATAGAGCTTGATGTTGTGAGCATAAGCATAGGCTAATAGCATTCTAATTGCCTCCAATCTTGCCACCGGTGCATAAGTTTCTCCAAAGTCAAGACCCTTAACTTGTGTGTACCCTTGTGCCACTAGACTTGCTTTGTTCCTCACAACCAAACCATCTTGATCTTGCTTGTTCTTGAAGACCCACTTGGTTCCTATCACATTGTGCTTCTTTGGTCTCTCAACAAGCTCCCACACATCATTTCTAGTGAAGTTGTTCAATTCCTCATGCATGGCATTTATCCAATCCGGATCCTTCAATGCCTCATCAATCTTGGTTGGCTCAATGAATGACACAAAAGAGTAGTGCTCACATATGCTAGCCAATCTTGATCTTGTTTGTACACCTCTTTGAATGTCACCAATAACATGATCTAGAGGATGATCTCTTGCAATATGTGAAGGTTGAAGAACTAGCTCATTTGCATTACTAGCTTGACCTTGATTTTGATCTTCATGTTGAGTACCACTTGTGCTTGCCTCATTGGAATCTTCTATCACAACTTGAGTTGGCACTTGCACCTCATCACCATCATCCACTTGCCTTGGCCTAATGTCACCAATGTCCATGTGTCTTATTGCATTGCTCAATTGATCTCCACCCACATCTTCTTGATTTTGATCTCCAACTTGAGAGCCTTGGGTTTCATCAAATTCAACATCATGAACCTCTTCCATTAGCCCACTTGCCAAGTTCCACACTCTATAGGCCTTGCTAGAAGTGGAGTAGCCAAGAAGAAATCCCTCATCACACCTCTTGTCAAACTTGCCAAGTCTTTGCCCCTTCTTGAGTATGTAGCACTTGCAACCAAAGACCCGGAAGTAAGAAATATTGGGCTTCCTTCCATTCAAAATCTCATATGGAGTCTTCTCTAACTTCCCATGGCAATAGAGGCGGTTGCTATAATAGCAAGCCGTGTTGATAGCATCACTCCAAAACTTTTCACTCACATTATACTCAAGTAGCATAGTTCTTGCCATCTCAATAAAGGTCCTATTTTTCCTCTCAACTACACCATTGGATTGGGGAGTGTAGGTTGGTGAGAATTGATGCACAATTCCAAGCTCATCACACAACTCTTCAACTCTTGTGTTCTTGAATTCACTCCCATTGTCACTTCTAATCTTCTTGATGATAGTGTCAAACTCATTTTGCACCCTCTTGACAAATGACTTGAATAGATCATAGACTTCACTCTTGTCATAGAGGAAGAACACCCAAGTGTACCTAGTGTAGTCATCCACAATCACAAATCCATACTTGTTGCCCCCAATTGATGTGTAGTGAGTTGGGCCAAACAAGTCCATATGCAACAACTCAAATGCTCTTGAAGTTGACATCTCATTCTTCTTGGGATGTGAGTTCCCATGTTGCTTCCCGGCTTGACATGCACTACAAGGTCTATCCTTTTCAAATGTGACATCATTCAAACCTCTCACTAGATCATGCTTCACTAACTTGTTCAATTGCTTCATGCCAACATGTCCAAGGCGCCTATGCCATAGCCATCCCTTGCTTGACTTGCCAATCAAACATGATGAAAGTTGAGCTTCACTAGCATTGAAATCAACCAAGTACAAGCTTTCATGCCTAAACCCTTTGAAGATGATATTTGCTTGATCCTTGCTCACCACCTCAACATGCTTGTCATCAAATATGCACTTGTAGCCAAGATCACACAATTGTGCCACCGACAAAAGATTGAAGTTCAAAGTATCAACTAGCAACACATTGGAGAGATCCTTGTCATTGGAAATTGCAACCTTTCCAAGCCCCATGACATCACCCTTGCTATTGTCACCAAATGTGATGGAGTTGAATCCACCATTGTCATTCTTGTCAAGTGATTTGAACATACTATCTTCTCCGGTCATATGATTTGATGCACCACTATCAAGCACCCAATGCCTCCTCCGGCTTTGTAATTGACCTACAAGAAGACATCAAGCTTTAGGTACCCACTTTTGCTTGGGTCCTTGAAGGTTAGTCACTAGAGTCTTTGGCACCCAAATAGCTTTCTTCTTTGAGCTCATCCATGGTGTACCAATGAATCTAGCACTCACACCACACTCACTCTTAACAAGCATGTAGGAAGCATTTAACTTGTAAGAGGAAGCACTAGTGTTCTTGATCTTGCATTCACGCTCTAAATGACCAACTTGCTTGCAACTCTTGCAATAGCTACCATTGTTCTTCACAAAACTAGTCTTGTGAGGAGCAAAAGCGGCCTTGCCTTTCTTGGGGGTACAGCCCAATCCCTCTTTGTAGAGAGAAGCTCTTTGGCTACCCAAGCACATAAGCAAGCGGTCCTCACCACCATAAGACTTAGCCAAGGTGTGATTGAGCTCCTTGACTTCCTTCTTAAGAGACTCATTCTCAACTACTAATGTAGAATCACATGCATGACCAACACTACTAGATGAAGTAGAGGCATAAGAGCATGAAGGGCCAAGTGATGCAACAACAAATGAGTCATCAAGTGAATCACATGATGTGGACACATTTTTCTTCTCTATGTTCACCACTTGTGATTGCACTTTCTCTTGCTTCTCAACTAGAGAGGAATGAGCTTTTTCAAGCTTGGAGTGAGCAATCTCTAGCTTCTCATGGTCTACCTTTAGACTCTCATAAGAAGCCCTCAACTCCTTAAGTTCTTGCTCAAGGTTTTGTTTATCCTTGCGCAAGCCCCTACATTCCTTCCTAGAGTCATTGAAAGCACCCGTGCAATCCTCAAGCATGACAAAGAGTTCTTCTTTTGTGTCTCATCATCATCATCACTCTCATCATCACGATCGGGTGGAGGTTTTACCTTAGTGGCCTTGGCCATGAAGCAAGATGATGGAGCACCAAATAGAGAAAGCTTCTCTTGAATGGCAATGCTTGCGTGCCCCTTCTTCTTCTTCTTCTTGGAATCATCATCATCATCACTTGAGGAAGATGAATCACTCTCCCAAGTTGCCACATGAGATTCACCCTTCTTCTTGTGATGGGAGGAGTCTTTCTCCTCCTTCTTCTTCTCTTGCTTCTTTCTCTCCTTCCTCATGGCATCTTCATCATCACTTGCATAGGGACACTTGGCAATGAGATGATCCTTGCCATTGCACTGGAAACACTTCATGGGACGGTCACTAGACTTGGATGAGCTTCTCTTGCCCTTTGACCGGTACCCCTTCTTCATGAGCTTCCCCATCTTCTTCACAAGAAGTGCCATTTGTTCATTCATTTCTTCTTCTTGTTCACTTGAGCTAGAGCATGGCTCGTCTTCACTTGAAGACTCTTGCTTCTTCTTCTTGCCCTTGCTCTTGGATGATGTGGCCTTGAATGCCACGCTCTTCTTGTCATCATCCTTCTTCTCATTCTCCTTCTTCTTCTTCTTCACCAACTCTTCCTTCTCATGATCTTCTCTAAACTCATCATCGGCCATGATCTCTTGAAGGACTTGGTTTGGAGTTGTCTTCTCCTTCATGGTTGTCTTCACCATGACGGTCTTCAACATGTCAAATCTCTTGGGAAGACACCTCATGAACTTGGTGGAGAATTGAGAGTCCTTGATTTCTTCCCCAAGTCCCTTGAGCTCATTGACAATGACTTGGAGCCTATGGAACATCTCTCGGCACACTCTCATCCTCCTTCATTGAGAAGCTTGCAAACTTCTCTTGCAACATGTAGGCTTTTGCGGTCTTGACACTTTCGGTGCCCTCATAAGCTTCTTCTAGCTTCTTCCAAATGTCATGAGCCACCTCAAGGTTCTTGATGAGCTCAAAAGCTTTATCATCAAGTGCCTCATGGAAAGCACTCATAGCAATGTCATTTGCTTGTTGCTTCTTCTCTTCGGCCGGTGTTGGCACCGCACCCTCAACAAGCTCAAACTTTGTTTCCACCACTTTCCACACCTCAAGGTTGATTGACTTGAGATGACTCTTCATCTTGAGCTTCCATTTGGCATAGTCATCACCTCGAAATGATGGTGCCTTCTTGGTGTTGTTGATATGCATAACCAATGCCATTGCTTCACCGTAGGATGTTAATCCAACTCAAACAAACGGTGCCCGGCTCCGATACCACGTGAAAGGTCACAATGGCTAGGGGGGTGAATAGCCTAATAAAATTTCTAGCAAAAGCACTAGACAACCAATTAGCAAGCTAGGCGGCAAATGTGAAAAGCTAAAGCTTCGACTACTCTATGCAAGCCATCCTAAACAATGCAAGGCTACTCAATTTAATTGCACACTCAACAACGGTGATCAAGCTACACAATATCAGTTCACCGAAACCGAACAAGCAATTCTACCCACGGGATTTAAGCTACACAATCAGTGGTTCCCGACCGACCACAACAAGTAGTTCTACCCACGGGATTTAAACTACTCAAAGAGTGGTTCCCGACCGACCACAACAAGCAATTCTACTTTACGGAAAGTAAAGAGATGATCGAAGGTTATACCGCCGCGAAGAGTAGAAGATAGCAAATCACCGGTGTAGAAGTCAATCACCTAGAGATGCTCAAGCACAAGCACAAGGAGGACGAAGCCTCGGCAATCATAAATCAACACAATGATTTTTTACCGAGGTTCACTTGCTTCCCGGCAAGCTAGTCCTCGTTGTGGCGATGCACTTGCTTGGTGAGTTGCCCGCTCAATTGGCTCGGTGCCAAAGACCCCAATGGGGAGCCGCAATCTCCACACAAGACAAGGATCCACAAGCCACGAGCAATCCACTAGAGTATCCTTTCGCGAACTCCCGCGGGAAGGATCAAGAACCCCTCACAAGAACCTCGGTGTGGCCTCGAACAATCACCAAGTCGAGCTCAACCACCACCCGCCGCTCCAAACCGTCTACGGTGACGGGAATCACCGAAGAGTAACAAGAATCCGCAGCTCACTCGATGAACAAGTGCCTCTAGATGCAACTCTCAATGCAAATCACTTGTTCTCACTCAAATCTCTCAAGATTAGCAAAGGAATCAAAGAGATGAGTGGGGGAGTGTCTCTCTTGCTCAAAGAATGCTCGGTATGAAGAAATGGCGAAGAGACCTCCCAAGACCAGCCAACACTCTATTTATAGACCCAAGGTTGAAATAGAGCCGTTGCCCTCGGGATGGTGCTTTAGAACGCGCCGGACGCGTCCGCCGCTGCCCGCCGGACGCGTCCGGCGCTCTTCAGCGCGTCGCGGCCAGCCGACCGTTGGAAGCTGAGCCTTCAAACCTTGCTGACCTGGCGCGTCCGCCGCTTGCGTCCGACGCGTTCCGCCGGACGCGTCCGCCATCCCGACGCGCACGAGCCAGGAAACCCAGAAGTTTCTGGTCGGCGTCTGGCGACCCGTCGGACGCGCCACGGCCGCGTCGGCGCTCCACGCGCCGGCCAAGACGCCGAGCCGGCCAAAGCACGCGCCGGACGCATCCGCGCTCACTGGGGAATCCGAACAGCCGGCCGGCCCTACTCAACACGTGCCGGACGCGTCTGACCCGCGTCTGGCCGGCGTCCGACGCCCTCTGATGCAGATTTCTTCGTAGAATCTTGCGCCGTCTTCGCTCCAAGTCCAATCTCTTGCCTTGAGTACCAACTCCACCAAGTGTAGACCTCGTCTCAAGCACCGGAGTTAGTAGTACAAGCACGACCACGTCGGCAAGAGTTAGCCCTCTAGTTAGTCTCTCATGCATCATGCAAAGTCACAACTAGAGGCACTTAGGACCGCGAATGAAACCGAGGAAACCCCTCTTGATAGTCGGTTATCGATCCTAAATGTGGTCACACTCGCTAAGTGTCTCGACCACTAAACCGGAAAGCCCTATCAAGTATACCTTCGCCTTGATCTCCATGGGCCTCCGTCGGAGCTCGATCACTTCACATCCTTCATGTTCATCACCGTGATCACCATGCTCCATCATCCATCGTCACGTTGCTATGTGTCTAACCACACTTAGAGCAAAGCATTAGCAACGTTTGAGTGTCATTAATTACCAAAACCAAACTGGAGCTTTCAGATGCCCACAAAACAGGTGGAATGGGAGGTGAGGGGCGCCGACGTTGCAGCCTTGCAGGGAAGGTGGCATTGGACCACGTAGTAATATATAAATTTCAAATAAAAATAATCTTCATCCTATGATTTTTCTAAAGTGACATACCCAACTATGCGATTAATATGATGCTGAAACTTTGTATTATTTCTTTAGCATCTTAGCGACCTCAAATGAATCAAAACTATGAAGTCCTAGATCTCACTAAGAGATAAATTATATTCATCGGAGGTCATATGAAAAGATATGATTTTTTTTCCAGGTGGAGCCTTGTTGCTGACACGTGGATCCAATCTTTCAAATCCATTCCATATAGTAGGATAGCAGGTTGAGTAAACGGCCATGGCACGAGTGATGTCACCGTGGAAGGAATGGGAAGAAAACCATATTGCTAGATTCTTTTTAATTTTTTTCTTGGATTGGACAGAATCTTTGGGACCATGGACATTGTGACATGGCTGCATTCTTTTATTAGGGTGTTTTATTTGAGAAGTCACCTCATCCTAGATAAGTTGGTGCATCATGAGTTCATTCGTCAAATTTAATAAAATTTACTTTATTCATTATACTAGTCTAATTATTAGTGTATGAGAAATAAGGTGGTGATGCATCAACCTATTCTATTCTAAGAAAATCAGTAGATGATATAACACCTTATCCGGTTATCCCTCAAACCAAGCACACGCTAAACATGGATGATATAGGATATCTCTTTGTATATGTAATGAACAAAGAGAGCCAAGGGAGCTTATTGCAGGGAGTCCTTTATTTTTGCACTTAGGATCTGGTTGAGGTTATTAGTTATCACAAATAGAAGAGGGGCTATGTTGTCAGTCACAGTAGACTTGTGTGGAAGGAAGAGACTAAGGTGGGAATAAGAATGGCTCACATGTTAGTGGAACAAAAGAGTAGCCATAAGATAGAATGTCAACTTTTTCACCGTCAGTTTTTCATGACAGGTAGTCTGCAAAATTGCCTTCTTTTTATAGAATTTCTAGTTTTTTATTACAACAATAGAATCTCTAGTTGAAATAAACATGACCCAATCTCTGTAGCTGGCCCGTTAACAATAAACGGTAACTTGGGACGAAAATTAAAGGCAGAGCCCAGAAAAGGAATAGAAAGAGCTCACGAGCACAAACAAAATAAGCAAGCACACAGTCACACAGGTCACAGTGGAGGAATGGCTCGTCGGTAAATCTGACAGTGATCCAAATTAAGATTGCCCAGCTACTGTCTACAAATTTCTGAAGAAAACGGGAGGTTTACCGAGGCTACAAAGCGTACAAAGGGACCAACAAAAGCTTAGCCCATCCTCCCGGTCGCCTCCCCTGCGGGCGACGCGGGAGGCACCCCTGCGAACCCTAGCGCCGCCCTCTCCTCCAGCTTCTCCGGCCGCGCCGCCGCCAGAGCTGGCCGCCGGCAGGCTGGCCGGCCGGCCGGCCGGCCGGGAAGGCGGCGGCGGGGCGTTTTGGCGGCGTGCTCCTTCTTCTCCGAGCGGCTGGGGAGCTTGGCAAGGGGCGCCGGCGGCGGCGGCCGGTCCGGGGCCTGAGCGCCCGGATCCTGGGCCGCGGCGGCCGGATCCGGCCTCCGGCCGTCCGGATCGGGGCGGGCCGGGGCTAGAGGCGGCCTTGGCGCGGTGGTTCCTCTGCCGACGGATCTGGGGGTGGTCGGCGGCTGTGGCTCCCTGGCGGTGGCCGGTGGGGTCGCGGTGGTGGATGGCGCTGCCGACCGGACCTCCGCTTGGTCTGGTCGCGTGGCCCCTCCTCCCCGGTGCTGCTGGTGCTCGCCTCCTCCCCCCTCTCCTTCGGGCGCGCCGGCCTTGGCCGGGGCGGGCCGCGGCCGGCCTTGGCGTGGGCGGCCACACGGCTTCGGGGAAGGGGGTGCTCGGCGGAGGTGGGAGGGCCTTCGGCGGCGCCATGGTGGCGTGGCCGGCCGTGGTTTTGGCGGATGTACGGTGCGTGGCGGTTACGTTGTCCGTGCCGGACCCGGTGATGGCCTGCTCCTCTTCGGCGGGGTTCGTCGGCGGGCGCGTCGTCGGTGCCGCCCCCTTTGGGTGTGGGGGGCGGCGGAGGGCTCCTCCTCCCTCGCTTCGTCCCTTGCCTCCTCTTGGTGGTGACCGTTTTCGTAGCGGTGGCTGGGGTCGTGTTGGCGTTGGGGGGTGGTTTCGTCTTTGCCGTCCCTCCCCCATGCCTCCGACTGCTGTTGCGGGGCGGCCGTGATGAAGACGAAGGCCTTGGCGTCCACGGGGTGCCGGGTCCGGGGGCTATGCTCGTTCCGGCACCTTCGGGGTGGCGGTGTCGCGGCGGGAGCTCGGTCGACGACGGTGGTCGGAGGCGGCTACGGTTTTCGGCGAGCGGTTTGGTGGAGGGTCACGGCGGCGGAGGGCTGGTGCTCGGTAGAGGGCTCGGTAGGGTGCTGGCGCAGCTTTGCGGCTTTTCGGCCGGCGCGTCTACTCTGGTGAGATTTCTTCTGATGGCCGGCAGCGATGTCTTGGTGGCTGGTGGGGATCCGAGTTCTTGTCCGAGTCGGTGCTAGGGTTTGTTTGGGCGAAAGCTTCGGCGATGGCGACACTTGTGGGTGTCGTTCCCCGTTGAGGGCGTCGCGTCCTTAGCACTTTCCATGGGTGAAAACCCGTCCCCGCCTTGACGGACGACGGCGGCGCTTGGGCGTCGTAACCTTCTTGAAGGCGTCGTTGTGGATTTCGACTCGGCGGGGATGTCTGGGTAGTGCTACTTCGTCGTCTTCGCCAACGTGTTCATGGGTGGTGCCGGTGGTGGATTATGCTTAGTTCTGTTTTAGTTGCTTAGTTTTTTAGGTTTTTGTTGCTTTCTCTTGAGCTGGCGTCAGTGGTGGAGCTCCTAGTGGTTTTCAGTGGACGCTCGTGTCGATGACCCAATCCAACCGAGTGCTATGTGGTTTAGAGGCTTGTTGTCGATGTCCCAATCCGACCAAGCGCGGAGCTGAGTTGAGTTGACGCCCTTTGGCGCGAGTTGAGTTGTTTTTTGGTACTTAGGTGTAACTGGAGTAAGTGTACCCTCCAAAATTGTATGTGGTTTTTCACCCGGTTTTCACTTAAAAAAAAGCTGGGTGGGGGCACTTGCCCTCTTTTTTCTTTTCTTCGTCTAATAAAATCGTGGCAAAACTTTTGCCGTCCCTTTAAAAAAAAAACAAAGCGTACAAGCAACATGCCGTCATATGATGAAGTAGAATCGGACTTTGTAAAGAGAGAAATTAAATAATAAAAAAAATAAAGAAGGAGATACAGCCGAACGTTGTTGCTTGCAAGCTTCAGGTTTAGGCACCGGCGGCATCCTAGCATGTCTGCTACTGCTATCCAAATCCATCCATGCTTTATGCTTAGTATGCCATGCAGTTCCATATCGCTTCACGTTTCAGTAGTAGGCACTCCCCTCCTCCACATGACCCGCATCCCCTTTTAACTTGGCGACGCGATATCTGATCTGGAAATCGACAGCCTTTGCACTGACGTGCACTGATCATTCACCCCAAACCTCAGATCCATCAATCCCTTGCAAGCTAACAAATGGGCACGCTTTCAATCCTCACGCCGCTGCCGGTGGCAATGTGTCCATATCCATATAGATATATATACGCGCTCTTTCCACGTTGATCGATGTGCACCAGGACTTGCGATCGGGTGTTTACTGTTGAGCATCCAGCGATCATCGTCACTCGTAGAATCCGGATCAGGTGTCCTCCAGCAATCGGCCATGTCGGCCCTGGTCAGGTCGTTGGCGTCGGTCTACTGCCAGAAGCTGCGCTCCACCACCCGCCTCGGGCCCGTGACGGCGGCGCCACCGCGTTTCCAGGCGTTGAACCGACGGGGGGTGTCAGCCTCCAGCGGCGCGGGTCCGCCGCCTCTGCCGATGCCAAGCCAGCAATCATCCCAAGAACAGCAGCGGACGCCTTTCTTCACCTGGTGACTGTTTCTGCCTGTTGCACAGTTACTGATGGCTCGCTTCCATTGTGTCGATCCGGCTCCTAATCCTGCATTTTCCTTTGCTGCATGTTATGTATCAGGGCAAGATTGGCCGTTGGGTCTATTCTTGCTGCCGCTACACCATTCCTGCATTCCAGATGGGTGTCGCTCCTGCGGATTCAGCGAAAATGTATCGTGGCATTCATGTGCTAGGCACATACTATCTCCACCATTGAAAGATGCCTCGAGATTGGTGACAGGATTCTCTCTCCATCGTACTTTGCTTTGAGAATCTGTATTTTTAACACCATATTTTTTGTGTATTTAGGGTTTAAAGTTTATGTTTAGGATTTAGGGTTAGTGTTTAGGGTTTTAGGGTTTAGGGTTAAGGTTTAGAGTTTAGGTTTAGTGTTTAGTGTTTTAAAGTTTAGGGATTAGCGTGTTTAGTACATACTGTCAGTAATGTAGAAATGTATGAAAGAATAAACAAAGGAAGATGTTATTGTCAGTTGCGAATCTCGAGGCGGAGATGGATGGCTGAGATAGTGGGTGCTGAGCACATATAGGCCAGAAAACTGCTCTCCGGATTCAGAGTAAGCAAACGAGCTCTGTTTCTGAAAAGCTCTGCTGCAGTGATATGTTGTCTCGTCCTACTCCTGACCGACTGCCTGGCACGACCGTTCATCACCGTTCAGGTGAGGTGGAGATGGTGAAAGACACGGCGGAGGCGGTGGCGGAGGTCGTCGAGGAGGCGGCCACAGTTGCAGAGAAGGTATCGTCGGAGGTGGCGGAGCAGCTGCCTGAGAACGGGAGGCTGCGGGCGGCGGCCGTCCTCCTGGAGCACGCGTCCAAGGAGGTCGCCGAGGAGGCACACCTTGCACAGGACATCCTCCGAAAGGTACACTAGCTGGCAGCTTGCAGTGCCATGTTTGCTTGCAGTCCCAAGCAACAACACAACACAACCTCTTTGTTTCACTGATTAGGCGAGCTGCAGCGGGGTACGCAACGCACTACGCAAAAGCGTTTTGCGTAACTCAACAGCTGCAGCGGCGTCCGGTATCGCCCACGCAACCCTTGCGTTCGGCCGCTCGTCCGCCAGGTTTCGGTGCGTACGGATCTTCCGTAAAAGGACGCGCGGGCCCCGCTGGAGAGGAGAGAGAGAGCAAGGCAGGGACGAGAGAACGGGAGCCGCCTCGCCGTCCGCCGCCATGGTGCCGCAGAGGCCGCCTTGCCGTCCGGCGGCCGCGCGCCGGGGAGTCCGCCCGCTCCTCCGCCATGGCTCCTCGATTTCTCCATTGAGCGGGCCGTGCGCCGGTGCTCCGGACTGGGCGGGAGGAGAGGGAGGAGGCCGGCGCGGTGGAGCAGGAGTCGCGGCCGCCACCGGAGGGAGCTGCGGGCGCGGGAAGAGGGAGCCGCCCGCCATGGCTGAGCTCGCCACGCGCCGCCCGCCATGGCCGCCAGCTCGTCCTCCCAACTGCCGCCGCCGCCCAACCTCATCGAAGGGCCGCACGCCCGTGGAGCAGGGACGAAGGAGGCGCCGCGCCCCGCGCCCACGCGCCGGCGGCGGAGGAGCCACAGCGCGCCCTCGCCGGAGCTGCAGCCATGGCGAGACGAGGCGAGCAGCAGCGCCTGCGTCCGCGGGGGCTTGTGCGTTGTCGATTGGGGCGGGGGCTTGGAGAGCGCCATGGCGAGGACGAGGCGAGCAGCAGCGCACCCTCGCCGGAGCCGCAGCGCGCCCTTGCCGGAGCTGCAGCGCGCCATCGCCAGAGCCGCCGTCGCGGTGGATGCGAGTAGTACGAGAGAGAAAGAATGGGGAAAGTAGTAGGAGAGAGAATGGGGATGGAGACGGTCGGACCAAGGCTGGATGACGGTGTAGAAAAAAACAAATAAACAATTAATATGTGGGTCCCACTTTTTAATATAGGGGAGGATAAAGGATGGATGAGTGCGGAAGAAAGTAGTATAGAGGAGAGAATTTTGCTGACTAGGATGGAATATTCCTTTTAGAGGAGAGATTTTGAGTCTCACGAGTGCGGGTAGTCTTAAACAAGCAACTTGTTGATGCAGGTCGACGAAATTGGGGAGGACGTCAAGGCAATCATGGATCACGGCAAACATGCTCATGCCAAGGCACGTGCAGACGACTGACACATCTCAGCAGAACATGAAAAATGACAAAATAGTTCCTAGAGTCTTTCCTCAAAGTGGAAAATGCAAGGATCGTTATAGTTTCGTTTGATTGATGAAGTTGTCTGTTGCTGTGTTGTAATCGCTATAGTTTTAGTTTGCAAAGCGTAAGAAGGAAGAATATAATCTGCTTATATAAACAAGGAAACAAACACATCTCCCGTCTGAAAATTGATAGGATTACACATCCTCATCTCTGTGTCGAGCCTCCAATGAAGAAACAATCAAATCAAATGAATAAATAAATGGATCCTAAAGCAGAGGAAACAGAGTATCAACAA
Source organism: Themeda triandra (assembly GCA_018135685.1). Lineage (NCBI taxonomy): Eukaryota > Viridiplantae > Streptophyta > Magnoliopsida > Poales > Poaceae > Themeda > Themeda triandra. The sequence continues at coordinate 39,711 of JAENPR010000413.1, forward strand.
CAGCAGACTAGCAGAACAGAGCCGGTGCAGCTCCTCCACGAATGCCGCTGCAGACGTCTAGAACACGACGGCGGCTGCCACCACAGCTCCGGCGACGGCCAAGAAGCTGGCGACGGAGGCCGCAGATACTGCGGCGGAGCTCTTCTCCGTGACGGGCGCGGCCGCTGGAGTCAGACCCACAGGTGCCATGGCGTCCCCGACTCCAGCGCCGAAGGGGCTCGCAGCCGGCGCGTCGGCGGAGGGCGCGGACACCGGCTCCGCCGCGGGAGGCGAGGGCGGCGAGGCCAGGGGCGCCCTGGTCGGCGCCGGCGGGAGAGGCGCCATCTTGGGTGGCGCCGGCACCGGCGCGCGCTTGGGCGACGATGCCGGGGCCTGCGCCGTGGCCGCCACGGTGAAGACGGCGACGAGCGCCACGAGGACGGCAGCAAGCCGGGCCATCGATGTCACGAGTGAGTGAGCGAGTGACTTCGTAGTAAGTCAAGCAAGCGTGCGGCGGCGCTCTGCGGGAATGAATGGCAGCTGAGACGGACAGTGAGGACGGAAGATGCGCCGCCGCTGCTGCTTTTGGGTCCCTTGTGATTAGCCGTTGGGCTTGATTCCTTGTGTCCAGTGCGATGGCGGCACGGCTAGTAGACGTGAAGCGCTACGGCTAGCAAGCGTAACGGCTAGCAAGCGCAACGCTAGCTGACATCAAGCGCAACGGCTAGCAAGCATAACGGCTAGCAGTAACGGCTAGTTGCGGCACGGCCACCGCACGCAACGGCTAGCATGGTACTGCAACGGCTAGCAGACATCGAGTGCAACGGCTAGCTGCGGCAACGCCACAGCACGTAACGGCTAGTACGCAGCAGCACGCCGTCCTATTTGTGAGACTGGGCCGATTTCGCGGGTGCATGGGCCCATCCTGGCCTGGCGTCTCCACGGCCTGCTCCTCAGCGTTGGTTATCTTGGACCCAGCATTTTCAGGCTCGCTCGGTAAAACGCGTGCACGTGCATGCGCGTTGGAAAACCACGTGAATGCACTAGAGAAAATGAGTGACTACACATTAGAAGATTTTCTTATTAGCTATCTTTTAATTTTTTATAAAATAAAAAAATTGTAACTAACAAACTAAATATCCAAATTAAATTCGATTACACCATTAAACTCGTTACAATAAATCTTTTAAAATAAGATCTCACATAGATATATTTAGACAAAATTTTATTTACAACTATTTTTCTTATCAAGATAAATCATTCTTAAAAACATGATAGAACATAAAAAAATATTAAGAAAAATTTCGACAACATAAAATGAAGACAAAAATGAATTAAGAAAAAATTAAAAATTAAAAATTAAAATAATATAACAAATACAAGAAATATAAAAAATGAAGCATGAAAAAAGAAACAAAAAAGAAAAGGGAAAAAATTAAAACAGAAAAGAAAAAAAGAAAGCGCATGGGAGGCATGCACGGTGGGAAAAGCACGCATGCGCGGACGCTAGAAGGCACGCATGCGCGGACGCCGAGAGAAAAGTGGAAGATGAGCGATTAGAAAATCTTTAGAAGATAAATAGAAATTACGGAGAAAATGGAAGAAAAAGTTAGAATAAAACACATGTAATTTAGTATTACTTACCGCTTACAGCGACTAGATGTTTTCGTGTTAAGTTGTGATGTTTTTGTTATAAAAAAATAAAAACAACCATTTAAAGAGTTTATCACATGAGTACATAAAATAATGACACTTTTTTTAAAAAAAAATGTTTACATAACCCCCTAAGACTGGCCACAATGTTAGGGTGCCCAAACTTTTTTCCCCATCTATTGGGCACTAATGCCTCCGGCCGCTCTTATCCCACAGTGCGGGCACCAATGTTTTTGGTGTGTGGGCCCAGACAAAATGACCCCTTTCCTTTTCTCTCCGTCTCCGTCCTAATGTCTCATCTGCTCCTCCGCTTCGCCTCGCCGCGCTCCATTCGCCTTCGAGCCCCACACTCCCCTTCGCCTCACCACACTGCCCAGCCCCATCCCCATACCCACGTCAATGGCCGATGCAGGGTGATGTAGGACGGCGCCTTCGGGGAGTGGAACGACCATCGGGCGAAGGCCCATGGAGGGAAGGAGTGATTTGGACTAAGGTGTCAGGGCTCCATAAACAAGCGCCCCCTAAGGGCTCCAATCTGGGACAAGCCCACTAAGGGCCGAAACCTCGATAAAAGCCGTAGAATGATCCTGTGGCCAGGAGCGAGCCCGCTCACGACAAGCGCCCCCAAGAATGTCACGTAGGCAATGAAAGTGGAGGCCAAGGCCCGCGGCCCGTGATGGAGATGGGTCTCTCAGCCAACATTACTCCTGCCCGACGTCAACCCGCCTAGCCCTGACGTAGCAGGGAGCCGACGTCGCCCCGCCTCGCTCGATGTGGCGGGGAGCCGACGCCGTCTTGCTCCGCCCGATGTGAGGGACTCCGAAGGTGTCGGAAGCCCGACACCTAGCGTGGAGCGATCGGAGGGCCCGGTCAAGCCGCGCCACCGTACACTAGGCTACATAGTTGACCCGGGGCACCTGTTATAGGATAACAGATGAATCTTCAGGCCAGTTCGAAGGATATTTGACCCACCGTACACTAGGCTACTGGGATTATCTCACGCGCGTCCCCGACCTCAACACAAGCATGCGGTCGTGTCAGAACCTTTCTCAATGATGGGTACAGAAGGGAGATGCCTGACGACTGACCAGGCGTAATGAACAAAGCCCGTGCCAACGGCCACGCAGGAGAGACCTGGCCTCTACTATGACTCGAAATCCATGGACATGTGAGCATACGACGCGTCTGGGGCCTCCTAGAAGAACAGCCACAAGGATGACACGATAAGCAACCTAAGCTCCTAAGCACATGTAAGGCTAGGCACCTCCTTGAACTATAAAAAGAGAAGATCGAGTTATTCGCAGGGACATCCTCACCACGTCGAGACCTGAGATCTCTCTCTCATCATGCTTGTACATCCCCTTCAATTTCTAATATAACAAACATGAGCATCCGCTCGAACTCGACGTAGGGATCATTCCACCCAAACCAGCATAAACCTCTTCGTGTATCGTTGACTCACTATTCGAAATCTAAGCGTGCTCCCCAGACAAAATCATTGTCGATCGTTGTTCGAGACGTCGACATAAGGCGTTGCTTCCACCGACACCGGAGGCGGGAGATCCGACGGCGGACGGCGATGTGGGTTGTGGGACTGGGTGCGCCGGCGAAGATAGGGAGGGTGCGCCATGATGGCCTTCGACGCCTCTGCTAGCCTCGTACGTACGTGTGGTAGCCCGCGCCATCTTCGCCGCGTCACGTTTGTTCCCGTGCGTCCTTGTGCTGCTTTATTCGTTGGAAATGGCATTGCTGGATGCCGTGGCGCATCCGTCCTAACCCCAAGCCCATTTCGGCTACGGGCCACCTTTTTGATCAGATGCGACCGGCTATGGCGATAGCCATGTGCCGTACAGTGCCGGCGACTAGGATCCCTTCCTGCTCGCTTCCATCGTGCACAATGCCGAGGAGGGGGGGCAGGCGGTGGGCTCCAATAAGGCCTCGCCGGAGCGCGGAGTGGCACTGTCGTCGTCAGCCATTGATCCACCATCATCGGCTCATCGCCGGTCACGACGACAACCAAGAGAAAGAGGAGACGTGCCAAGGTCGTCAAGAACGAGGAGATGGAGAGCCAGCGGATGACTCGCATTGCCGTTGAGCGGAACCGCCGGCGGCAGATGAACGACTACCTCGTCGTGCTCCGCTCCCTCATGCCACGGGCCTATGCGCAAAGGGTATATACATTCATTTAACTTGTTTCATAATAAAATATTGTACTACATTCTCTTACTTTCATTAATTAATTTTGGTTTATCACATTTCGATCTGGACTTTTTTTCTAAAATTGTTTTAGGGCGATCAAGCGTCGATTGTTGGGGGAGCAATCAACTACGTGAGGGAGCTTGAGCAGCTGCTCCAATCCCTTGAGGTGCAAAGAAGCCTAAAGGAGCACAGCGGCAACAGCAAATCGTGCAATCCTTTTGCTGCTTTCTTCAGCTTTCTACAGTACTCCGCTACCTCTGCTTCCCACAGCGGCGCCTGCAACCACACCATCAAGGGGCACTCGTCGACGTCCGCCGGGAGAGCTCCCGGTCACCGTCGTCAGTCACCGCTGACATTGAAGCAAGCATGGTGGATGGATACGCCAGCGTCAAGGTTCAGGCCCTGCGGCGGCCAAGGCAGCTTTTGAGGCTGGCGACCGGCCTCCAGCAGCTCGGCCTCACGATCAACGTCAGCACGGCTAGCACCATGGTCATGTACGCCTTCAGCCTCAAGGTCAGTGACGAACGGTTAATATTTTACATTTTTACTCAATAATATGTACTAGTACTAATGGTTAATTAATGCCTCTGATTATTTGGAATTTGACTAACCATAGTTTGGATTTCGTTCCAGATTGAGGATGAATTCAAGCTCGGCTCTGTGGAGGAGATTGCAGCTGCAGTGCATCAGATTCTGGGGAGGATACAGGAGGACGCTGGCTGTAGCTAGTTGACATCAATACTATCTTTGTTTGTGAAGTGGTCACATAGTACTCAATACTATCTACAGGAGGACGCTGGCTGTAGCTAGTACACAACATCAAAATATTACTATAAATAAATATTTACTTTATGGATTTAATGAAACTAATTAATGTGTTATAGGCCGGTAAGTAATATTTACTTTATGGATTTAATGAAACTAGTTAATGTGTTATAGGCCGGTAAGTTTTCTACAAACATAATTTAAATGAAAAAGTCTAAATACCCCTATGAACTATTGGCCTAGATTACATCACCCCCTGAACTATAAAACCGTTTATTTGACACTTTAAACTATGAAAATAGTCTGATTCACCCCCTAGGCGGTTTTGGAAGCCGGCTTTGCATAGTGGCCTCCCAGCGTGGCCAGACCTGGAGAAAGGTGAGCGCGCGCGGGCGACGGGTGTCGCGAGTCTGCCGCGCGACGGTGGCCGCGGCAGCGAGTGAGGACCGCGAGGAAGAGGAGCGTAAGCGCGCAGGCGTGCGCCGCGGGTCCGCCATGCGACGGCGGTCGCGGCAGCGAACGCGAGGACCGGGGGATGGAGGAGGAGCGCCCAGGGCTTGCCTAGTGTTGATGTCTATTAAGTGCAACTGAAATATGGAGGGTTCCGCAAGCGCACAGAAAATATCATCGTAGCATTTTAACCAGGAGTAATCCAGATATCGTTATTTATAATTTTACCCAGGAACGGAATGCACTTTGGATAATGAGTGATGAGCAATGCACATGCGATAATGGAGAGCTTAACCTTGTCTGTATCGATCATCTCATACAGGGTAAGTGTCACATAAAATATAGGAATGAATGATAATTGACATAAAATAAATGAGAGCATTTAGCCACATAAAATGATAGTAACCATCTCAACTTAGCACTCTAAGCTTATAACACTAGCATGGACTAGGACGATCTAGGGTATAATCCTATGTTATTCTAACTATAAAGTCAAAGCATACAATGATTAGTGCAAGAACATCTAGCAATCATGGCGGGAAAATGTTACATCTATGCATAGTGATATTACCGAGAGAAGACTAGAGACATAGCAATGACTTCAATGTAATAGGGTTGTTACGCTAGACCTATACTCGGGAGAAGGGCTACAAAGGACTCAACGGATTTGTCACTCCGCGATCTACCTCACGATCCGGAATATAGGGTGCAATCGCAGATAAATACGGTCTAGGCACCATGCCTACACAATATCTATCACTCACCCATTGGCCTAATGAGCAAGCGCTATACGATCCTATGCATAAACATAATTCTAGTCCAACTATGCTAAACATATAATCAAAGTAGACTAAGAACGATATAATTGAGAACATAATCAAATAGAGCAAAGTCAATTCTGATATAATAGAATAGAATAAAGTACTATTCATAGTATCATGAATAATGATGAATATTACAAGAATGTAGAGGGGAATTACCAAGAACTCCGACAGATCCGGACTCCAAGCTAGGCTTGATTCCCTCTAGATCTATTCCTATGTAGCTATGCTACTAAACTATGGAGCTCTAATTGAGATGGTGGCTCTGGCTTCTCTGAATTCTCTCAGATGAATGAATGGAGAATGAATTAGGGTTTCACCCAGGGGCCAGGGGCTCTGAATATATAGCCCCCTAGGATGCACCACAGCCCTCGGATCAAACCGACCTAAATGGACGATAATTATTCATCCTCAAAGGCGGTGGAGGCAGGATCCGCGAGACTCCACCTCATTGGTTGAGGTGGAGGGGCGGCCGACTCATGGCCAGGGGCGGCCGCTTCTGGTCAATGACAGGTGGGCCCCCGGCTTCAGGTGTCGCCTAGAGTCTTCTAGATTATACAATTTTTCCCGTTCGGTCTTTATCCCTATGTAATCCTGACATGTGGGCCTCTTTTGGTTCTCTTTCTGATAACCCCCTGCAGAAATAGACAATCACCAAAACTCGTGGAATTCTGTCAGTGTAACCCCTATATTTAACAGGTGAACTCATTTTAGTCCTTTCTCTTGCTGCGTTGACGGTATAAAATTGATACTTAATTACCATCAACAAACTCCCCCAAGCTTACCTTTTGCTCGTCCCTGAGCAAAGATAGACTCAGTGATGGATCAGGAGTTGCTACAATGCTTTCACTCCTCACAAGTACACATGCGTTCAAACAAGAACTCTCCTCCGGATTAGAGTGAACTATTCTGACTCAAAACTTACTCATATTACCTTTCACCATGGGGCTTGTAACCGTCACTTGGGTCTTGAGCAGTTGAAAGACAGAACGGTCAAGTCAAGCGCCATGTTTCTCGCTCTTTGATCAACCATTATTCCGGAGTTTTTGCAAGGTTTTTGAAATAAAACTCAGAGTTCCTTGTATGAAGCTTTCAAGTCTCTCATTTGTGGTATTTTTGGATTGTCTCCAAGGCATGAGTAGTGTATGCCTTCTCTCTTCTCTCAAAAATATGTGGTATTTATGGAACTAAGGCATAGTGGAAAGAGCCTTCTCTCTCTCACCCTACTTTCTAATAGGCTTATGTGGAGCTCATAGGTGGGGAGACACTCAAACTCACTTGCATATATTGCACAGTTAAACCATGGATCCAATAGGAACTAAAATAATAATAAAGTCATATGTGCATGTGAATGAGGGAAAATGGATGATAAGATGATGATAGGATGATGATGATAAGGAAATGATTATGAGAGGTAATCACTTGGTGAACATCTACTTCTACACTTGCTCCTTTGAGGATAACATAACTCCCTTTATTCGGAAACTTTGAAACTTCTTGAAAGGAAGGACTTGGCTACTCTTTCTTTCTTTCTCTTTTTTTTTTGTTTAGAGCAACCAATCCTCTGAAAACAAAACTTTAACAACGGAGAGTGTATAACTTAAAATGATACTGACTGGAGCTTTGATGTAGGCAAATGGAATGGCGATGATTATTTCTAGATGTTCACCCCCGGGATAGGAGTAGAACCTTTTCTGGATGAAGTGAAATGAATGGCATATGTATATGTGGATGGATGGATGGATGGATGGATGCGTACTCCCAGGGTAGGAGCAGCATAAGTGCACATCTCCAGGGTAGAGATAGCACAATATATGGGGAATACGTACTCTCAGGGTAGGAGCAGCATAAGTGCGTATCTCCAGGGTAGAGATAGCACTATATGTGGTGGATATGGATCTATATGTGGATGGTACTTCTAGGAACAGAAGTAGCACAGAATGAATGTAGTAGTTAAAAATGGGTGCATGCTTCTGAGGACAGAAGTAGCATAGATCAATGGATGGAGAGCACATAGTGTTGACTTTAACTGCATGACTGATTCCTTATGGGTCCACAGCATAACCACACTCAATGCCTATAAAGACTACACTCAATGCCTACAATATGTTCTATATAAATAGATGGGTTTTCCTAATCTAGTAAGCATGAATATATGGTGGTAGGAATTTGAACTGTCATCATAAAGGAACTCATCATGCGGAATTTAATATTTTCACGAGATAAATTCTCCGAACTCTAGTATCTCTAGGAACAAGATGGACGGCGGCTCAAAACCTTCCCATATCATACCCGTCAACTACCTAGACTTAGATCAAGTGTTTGCTACCCACAAGTTTCGGGTTGAGCAAATCTCAAATCTAAACGGTTGTGTCCAAAACTCGGGAGAGTGCAAGGTTGAAAACTAGGTACTTGAAAGGAATTATGGCGAGCAACTATTCATCATTTTCATATAGAGTTTATTCTAGGGATCACTTTAAAGACAGATTGCAAGAGCTCTCCAAAAGATAAATAAGGAAATCTTTACGGGTTTCTATGGTTATGCATCTTTTTAGTTGTTTTAACAAAGCACAATCTAATAAGGCATAAATAGATAAGTTGAAAACACTTAGCTTGGTACACGGGGGATGCTCTCCCCCAAGCTGGATATTGTCATAGTCTGCTGATGTTGCTGACAGGCAATGAAGACATTCTAGTCCTCCAGGAGTGTTGTAGATAGTTGCTGTTGGAGACAGTGTTCAAGTGTCGCGGGCAGCACTCCGACAGGGGACTGGATGTCCTTCTGCCTGTTAGCTCTTCTTGATCCTTGATGTTCTGTGAAGCTCAAATAGACAACAAAGCTTGTGGAACTGATTAAGCCTTAGTGATAAAACTTCTAGGCCTTGGTTGTCTAGAACTTCCCTAACTTAAACTTATTCTAATAAGATCTCAAGAAAATATTTTTATCTTTTTTTATTATTTAAGGAATACGAGACGGGGAAAGATAAAATATCTTTGAGAAATTATTTGTGTGCCACCACGGTGAATGATTATCCACATGGGGCTTAACGATTTTTCGGATGCAAATGCACAACATCTTTATTTTCTTTTCTAATGCGAGAGATAATAACACAAGGATACAACTACGATGCAAGTAGGGAAATAAATATGCTAAGGTAAAGAAATACAATGCTGAATAGGAAATGTTGATAAATACCAAGTTACCTCTTGGCGCGGCGTTCGGTGGTTTTAAGTTCTCGAACGGGACTTGTCATGTTCGCTCATTTTTCAAGGGCGCATTAGCCGGCGCCTCGATGATGTCGCCTCGTGTGTAGGACTTGATTCGATTTTGCTTTTACCTTCCACACCTTCTTTGTTGGAGAGGATGACCTTGAGGAGGAAGCTTCTTGGAGCACTTGTTTCTCTTCTTGGTAGCACCTCTTCTTCTTCTACAATGTTCTTCTCTTTCGGGTATCGATCTTCATATCTTGATACTTCTCCCTCATAGTCGACCCATCCATACGTAGTGATGTTCTTCTTGTTACGCGGACAGTGTACCTTTGCCTTCTCCTTGCTCTGTTCTTCTTGGGCTCCTCGGTGATTATATAATTTTTGTTGAAGTAGCGTACCTTCTCGGTGGGGAAGTGGAAATGAATCTCTCCTGTCCCAATATAGATGATAGCTCTGGTGGTGTTCAGGAATGGTCTTCCTAGGATGATCGGAGGATCGTAGCCATCTCCCATATTGATGACTAGGAAGTCTGTAGGGATATAATGGTCATCTATCTGGATGAGGACGTCCTTCACTTCTCCTTCGACAAAGCGGAATGTCTGATCTGCCATCTGTAGCTGTGCATAGGTGGGCTCCAAAGGCATAGTGCCATACAGATACTCATAGGTTACCTTGGCCATAATGTTGACGCCGATCCGGTGTCACTGCATGCTTTATTGAAAGAGCTTGTTGATGGAGCATTGAATGGTTGGGACACTGGGTCATCCTTCTTGATCGAGACGTGGGGACTTGAGTAAGTGGTCATGCTCCTTGTGACTGCGGTGACCATCCTCACTTTGTCTCTGTCTTCTTGGTCTTCTTATCTTTGTTCTTGCTCTTCTTATTTTGGATTCTTCTTCTTCTCATTGTTGCGATGAGGGTGTCTTTGGGAGGCGCAACACTGTTCTTGAAGAAGAAGGTCTCTCTCTTGCCCTTGATGTTGAAGATGATCTTGGCAGTGTTAGCATACATAATAGCTCCGGCAGTGTTTAAGAATGGTCATCCCAGGATAATGGGGGACCTTTCATCACTGCCTGTATCCACTACCACGAAGTCTGCAGGAACATACGAGTTGCCTACTCGTACACATATGTCTTCAAGTATTCCCAAGGGAACACGGAGTGACTGATCTGCAAGCTGCAAGTACATGGTTGTGTATGCTAGAGGGCATCTGAATAGCTTCTCGTATATCACTCTTGGCATGATGTTGATGCTTGCACCGAAATCACAGATTGCCTCATTGAAGTTGGTACTTTCAATGGAGATTGGAATGACTGGTCTCCCTGGATCACCCTTCTTGATTGGCAAAGTTGAATCAATCCATGACCCTTTTGATGGGTCCTTCCAGCTTTCTTCTACGTTGAATATATCAACAAGGTTTGCAGTTTCGAGCTCTTCCCGTTGTCCTGCCAGTTTACCTTGGCCGTCGGAGGGAGCAAGGTCGACAAGCTGTTGTACCTGCGACTCAAGTATTTTGTTGAAGCTGAGCTGACTCTTGATGGCATTGGAAAAGCCATCCATTCTGTTGCTGATTGTCTCTAGGGCCTTGTCATTTGATGCCAGCTTCTTGGACAAGTTGTCCATCAACTTGCCTTGATTCAGCACTAACTCTCTCAAAGGCAGCTGATTGTAATTATTGTAGGAGGAGCTGTTACCTTGGTAATTGCCTGAGTAGTTAGGCCTCTGCTGCTGATTCCAACCTTGATACTGCTGAGGACGATAATTATTGTTGTTGTTGTTGTTGAGGTAGTTCACGTCCTCCTTGACTACGGGCGGTTAGCACACTGTGTGCCCGATCTCTCCACACTCTTCACATGTCATGCGAGCATCATGTATATGCATGACTTCTTTCTTCTCTCGTGGCTCTCTCATCGAGCCTCTTCATTAGCGAGATCCATTTTGGCGAGATAGCATGTCTACCTCCTTCAACTGGTGCATTCCTCCTCCTCTCTTGCGGGTCCGAGTTCTTTCTTCACTCGAACCTTGGTTGGATGCCATCTTCTCCACAAGAGCGTGGCTTGAGGAATAGTGAGTGATAAGAATGCACCTCAGCAGCGGCATCCATTGTCTCACGTGTCTTTGTTCTTGAGCCCATGGTAGAATACGTATAAGCGGCCAATTCTCCATGCCATGATGAGGACATTCGAGGATGTAGTCTTGAAAGAGCCCCCAAGCTTCTGGGACAGTCTCATCATGATGTTGCTGAAAGCTTGATATCTTCCCTCGAAGAGCATTTGTCTTGCCCATGGGGAAGAACTTCGCCAAGAAATTGGTGGAGCATAGTGCCCACGTAGTATTCTTCTCCTTATTGGCGTAGAACCACTGCTTCGCTCTCCCCAAGAGTGAGAATGGGAAGAGGCGAAGTAGTATAGCATCTCGGGGACATCGTTGATAGTGAATGTGCTACAAATCTCCGGGAAGTGTTGGAGATGAGCACTAGCATCTTCATGGGCCTTCCCACATTTAACCGGCTTGCTTGCACCATGTTGATCGGCGCGGACTTGAGCTCAAAAGCTCCTTCGATGTCCGGTGGTCCGTACGAATGTTGTCCGTAGTGGGGCGAGAACTCGCGGAGTGACTTGTTCGCCATGGCTTCAAACGCTGGTGTCAAGTCTCGAACGAAAGATTGACTTTACGCTTCGACAAACTTTCAAGTTGAGTTGATGATGATGATTGATTGGTCTTCTTCAACTTGCTTACGGCCTTCTGAATAAAGCTTACGGATTGTCAATATAATTATCGGAAGAGTAGTCTTTTTCATACATTACCCTGCATAAGATATAAAGTAAACGAAAGATAAGGGTAAGGTTGTATGAGTAGAGAATGGTGACAGTGCTCAATCTCATTATCTAGTGCAATGCTGCTCATTATCCATTGGCTTTCAACCTTCCCCGGCAACGGCGCCAAAAATACTTGTTGATGTCTATTAAGTGCAACTGAAATATGGAGGGTTCATAGCGCACGAAAATATCATCGTAGCATTTTAACCAGGAGTAATCCGGGTATCGTTATTTATAATTTTACCCCGGGAAGGAAATGCACTTGGATAATGAGTGATGAGCAATGCACATGCGATAATGGAGAGCTTAACCTTGTGCGTATCGATCATCTCATACGGGGTAAGTGTCACATAAAATATAGGAATGAATGATAATTGACATAAGATAAATGAGAGCATTTAGCCACATAAAATGATAGTAACCATCTCAACTTAGCACTCTAAGCTTATAACACTAGCATGGACTAGAACGATCTAGGGTATAATCCTATGTTATTCTAACTATAAAGTCAAAGTATACAATGATTAGTGCAAGAACATCTAGCAATCATGGCGGAAAAAGGTTACATCTATGCATAGTGATATTACCAGAGAAGACTAGAGACATAGCAATGACTTCAATGTAATAGGGTTGTTCTGCTAGACCTATACTCGGGAGAAGGGCTACAAAGGACTCAACGGATTTATCACTCCCACGATCTACCTCACGATCCGGAATATAGGGTGCAATCGCGAGATAAATACGGTCTAGGCACCATGCCTACACAATATCTATCACTCACCCATTGGCCTAATGAGCAAGCGCTATACGATCCTATGTATAAACATAATTCTAGTCCAACTATGCTAAACATATAATCAAAGTAGACTAAGAACGATATAATTGAGAACATAATCAAATAGAGCAAAGTCAATTCGATATAATAGAATAGAATAAAGTACTATTCATAGTATCATGAATAATGATGAATATTACAAGTATGTAGAGGGGAATTACCAAGAACTCCGACAGATCCGGACTCCAAGTTAGGCTTGATTCCCTCTAGATCTATTCCTATGTAGCTATGCTACTAAACTATGGAGCTCTAATTGAGATGGTGGCTCGGCTTCTCGAATTCTCTTAGATGAATGAATGGAGAATGAATTAGGGTTTCACCCGGGGGCCGGGGGCTACGAATATATAGCCCCCTAGGATGCACCACGGCCCTCGGATCAAACCGACCTAAATGGACGATAATTATTCATCCTCAAAGGCGGTGGAGGCGGGATCCGCGAGACTCCACCTCATTGGTTGAGGTGGAGGGCGGCCGACTCATGGCCGGGGGCGGCCGCCTCGGTCAATGACAGGTGGGCCCCGGCTTGGGTGTCGCCTAGAGTCTTCTAGATTATACAATTTTTCCCGTTCGGTCTTTATCCCTATGTAATCCCGACATGTGGGCCTCTTTTGGTTCTCTTTCGATAACCCCCTGCGAAATAGACAATCACCAAAACTCGTGGAATTACATCGTGTAACCCCTATATTTAACGGGTGAACTCATTTTAGTCCTTTCTCTTGCTGCGTTGACGGTATAAAATTGATACTTAATTACCGTCAACAAACTCCCCCAAGCTTACATTTTGCTCGTCACGAGCAAAGATAGACTCGATGATGGATCGGGAGTTGCTACAATGCTTTCACTCCTCACAAGTACACATGCGTTCAAACAAGAACTCTCCTCCGGATTAGAGTGAACTATTCTGACTCAAAACTTACTCATATTACTTTTCACCATGGGGTTTGTAACCGTCACTTGGGTCTTGAGCAGTTGAAAGACAGAACGGTCAAGTCAAGCGCCATTATTCTCGCTCAAAACTCGTGGAATTCTGTCAGTGTAGCCCCTATATTTAACAGGTGAACTCATTTTAGTCCTTTCTCTTGCTGCGTTGACGGTATAAAATTGATACTTAATTACCGTCAACACCTAGCAGCAGCGACAGCAGCCACGGCGGCAACGCGCGCCATCTGCCCCAGCTCGTCGACGAACGCGGCCCGACCGTCCATGGCAGTCAGCACGCGCAAAGCTCAGGCGTCCGCGAACGCACGCAGCTCCGGCTTGATGGCCTCGAGCTCCGGTAGTCAGCACGCGCAAAGCGCAGGCGTCCGCGAACGCACGCAGCTCCGGCTTGATGGCCTCGAGCTCCGGTAGTCAGCACGCGCAAAGCGCAGGCGTCCGCGAACGCACGCAGCTCCGGCTTGATGGCCTCAAGCTCCGGCGCCTGGCCGCCAGGGAAGCGGCGGAGGACGCCACGACGTACGTGGGCATGAACACGTCCCTGAGCTCCGCGCGCTCCGTCCCTGGCCACGGCCTTCTTTGCTCGCCGGCGGACGGAAGGGAGCGCGGCGGGTGCGAACGACGCCGCGGCGAGGGCGGAGGCGAGACGACGCGGCGGCATGGGCAGGACTGAAACATCGCCGACTGTCGCGCACTGCAGCTCGCTCGCCTCCAGCCTCTCTGGAGCTCGGGGCCATGGCCGCGGACGCGCGCTTCTTTCGCACCGGTGAATCCAAGTCCAACATCTCTTGCAGCGTCGTCTATTCGCGGATGTGCGTCGCCACCATCTCGTGCTCCAGCCTCCATGGCCGCCAAAGTCGTCCCTATTAGTTAAGCCTTGCTATATTTAGCCTTGCATGTTTCTGTTTTCAGCATGCGCGCATGTGTGGTTCGCCGTGCGCGCCTATAGGCCGTGGCCGAGAATAGCTCGCCACGGACCTGGGCTCTCAGCCGTTAGCAACGGGGTGCCTTCCACCACGTGGTCGGCCATGGCGTGCGTGAGGAGCTCCTCGATGCAGTTCGCGTGCAAATGCACTATGGCGGGACCGCGGGAAGCGAGCTGAGAGCTGCAGCCATGGCATATGGCCGTCGATGCGGGATCCCTGGCTCGCGAGCGTGAGCGTAGAGTGGTTGCAGCGAGACGCGAGGTGAGCTACGAGCTGCCGCGACCACGGCCATGGGCGGCCATTCCAAGCGGCTGCCGCGAACACGGCCAGGTTTGCGCTCCTGTTCTACTCCTTCACCACGCTGGAGGCCACTTATGCAAAACCGGCTTTCAAAACCGCCCAGGGGGTGAATAAGACTATTTTCATAGTTTAAAGTGTTAAATAAACGGTTTCATAGTTGGGGTGATGTAATCTAGACCAATAGTTCGGGGTATTTAAACTTTTTCCTAATTTAAATTATGTAAGTTTTTGAGTTAGATAAAAATAAACTAGCTACCTTTTTAAAAACAAGGAATACAACCTTTCAATAAAGCAACTATTTTTTTTTTTTTTTGACAAACGAACAAGAATGGATATGATTTCGTCTGAGAAACAATGGGCATGAATAATAGATTATATGGCTCCCAAAAGGTCTTGTTCCGTCTGGTCTCTAGCGGGGATCGCAGCATGATGGTTTCGTTCATTCATGCACCTGACAGCCACAAGCTTTTTTCTCCATATATTTTCTGACAAAGGGAATAGTGTTTGGTATCTAAAACATGGAGAATTGTGTGCAGTGTCTCAGATCTAGTGGCGACAAAGAACTTAGTATATGTGAGGAATCGTGTAGTACACCTAGGCATGCTCGAGCACGCTGCAGCTGCAGGTTGCACCTGCCTGCGGCCAGATGGGCATGTTGACAATTCATCTTATTTAAATTTTTTATACAAATAATAAAATAAATAAATTGTTATAAAAATATCTCTAATGATAAAATAAGTTATAAAAATAAATAATGTTTATTAAAAATTTTAAATAAGAAGAACAATCAAACCGAAATTATAGAAGTCAAAGAATTGTGTTTATTTGTGGGACGAAGAGAGTAGTACCAACTAGAAGCAATCTCTAGAAACAAGCACAACAGAATAGCCTACATGTCGTCGAAAAGACATGGTCATCAGTCACTTAATCACACGATTACGTGCATGTATACCACTATGGGTGTTAGTCAAACACACTTTCTTAAGCTTGACTAGATTAATAGAAAATATTAGGATTATTAGTATGTCTAAATAAATTTATTACAAATATAGATCTAACGTCTATCTAATGATACTAATTATGTATAATTAATATGAATATTTTTCAAAATATTTTTGGTCAAAGCTAATTAAGTAAGTTTAATTTCTCGAAATATAAGCGCAACAGTTAAACAGGACGGAGGGAGTAGCATGTACTCGTTTGTCTCATAAAAACTATTGTTCTAGCAAGTCCTATATAAAATATGATTATTGTACAATACAAGTCCCATAGCTAGACAAGATTACCCCTCATCCACTCACCAACTGCCTCCTTCAAGCTAAATCATCATCCAAGTATCACCTTCTCCAACTCACTCCCTCTATCTAGATCCACTGACTAGATATCCCCGCCGACCACTCCGCCACATCTCTGCCAAGGCACAAGAGGTGGACTAGACTTCTCTCCTACAAGCGTCGTCGTTCCCTTTGTCTGAATCATCCACTGATGCACGGGCGACCTTTGTCTAGTGCTCAGTGGTCCCACTAGTCCACCACTATAATCTCCATGGATTTGTGCTAGTAGATGCCCACAAAACAGGTGGAATGGAAGGTGAGGGGCGCCGACGTTGCAGGGAAGGTGGCATTGGACCACATAGTAATATATAATTTTCAAATAAAAATAATCTTCATTCAACTCCATACAAGATCAATATGATTTTTCTAAAGTGACATACCCAACTACGCGATTAATATGCTGCTGGAACTTTGTATTATTTCTTTAGCACCTTAGCGACCTCAAATGAATCAAAACTATGAAGTCCTAGATCCCACTGAGAGCTAAATTATATTCATCGGAGGTTATATGAAAAGATATGATTCTTTTCAGGAGGAGCCTTGCTGCTGACACGTGGATCCAATCTTTCAAATCCATTCCATATAAGATAGCGTGTTGAGTAAACGGCCATGGCTTCGTTCTTTAGTAGGGTGTTTATTTGAGGAGTCACTTCATCCTAGATAAGGTGGTGCATCGTGAGTTCATTCCTTAAATTTAATAAAATTACTTTATTCGCCGTACTAGTCTAATTATTAGTTTATAAGAAATAAGGTGGTCATGCATCAACCTATTCTATTCTAAAGAAAATGAGTAGATGATATCCCTCAAACCAAGCACGTACTAAACGTGGGGAGGAAGAAAACATGGTGCGAGATATAAGATATCTCTTTGTATGTGTAATGAACAAAGACAGACAAGGGATCATATGACAGGGAGTCCTTTACTTTTGCACTTAGGATTTGGTTGAGGTTATCAGTTATCACAAGTAGAAGAGGGGCTATGTCGGTGTCAGTCACGGTAGACCCGTGTGGAAGAAGAGACTCAAGTGGTAATAAGAATGGCTCACATGTTAGTGGAACAAAAGAGTAGCCATAAGATAGAATGTCAACTTTTTCACCGTCAGTTTTTCATGACAAGTAGTCTGCAAAATTGACTTCCTCCTTTTATAGAATCTTTTTTTTTTACAACAACGTTTTTTTTAGAATTACACAGTACAACGTAGATGCACACAACACGCACGCACACTCACCCCTTTGATAACACGTATGAAATAAATATAACCATAAAAGGTAACTTAGGCCAAAAATTAAAGGCAAAGCCCAGGAAAGAAATAGAAAGGGCTCTCTAGGACCGATGGCTATAAGAGCCTCAATAGCACAAGAGGTACGGTGGGTTCCAGTACCCGTGGAAACGAATATTTCAGATTTAACGGCAATTGTACCTTTAATGGTTGGTGACGTTCCCATCGACAGATGTCTATGGTGACTTCGTCAAACTGGTCTCGAGGATTTGCCGGCCTAGCCTTTGAAGGTGTCATAGGAGTGAGTGTCTAAGCAATGTGAGTGTCTGTGTTGTGTTGTGTTATCTTAAATAAAGTAAGCAAACAGGTCACATGAATGGCTCTCGTAGGAAAATTTGACAGTGATCAAAATTAAAACAAGGAGTTTATCCATGATATATGAAACCTACAAGCAACGTGCCGTCATAGGATGAGGTAGATTGGTAGAACCAGGCTTTATTAAAAAATTAAAAAAAAATGAAGGATAAAAAAAAAAATGAAGGAGATACATCCGAACGTTGTTGCTTGCAAGCTTCAGGTTTGGGCACCGGCATGCTAGCATGACTGTCTGGCACTGCTATCCAAATCCATCCATGCTTTATGCTTAGTATGCCATGCAGTTCCATATCGCTTCACGTTTCAGTAGCACGTAGGAGTACGTTACTAGCACTCGATCAGTAGTAGGCACTCCTCCTCCACATGATGACACCGCATCTGCTTTTGCCTTGGCGACGCGATATCTGATCTGGAAATCGACAGCCTTTGCACTGACGTGCACAGATCATTCACCCCAGCCTCAGATCCATCGATCCCTTGCAAGCTAACAAATGGGCACGCTTTCAATCCTCACGCCGCTGCCGGTGGCAATATGTCCATGTCCATATAGATATATATACGCGCTCTTTCCACGTTGATCGATATGCACCAGGACTCAAGCGATCGGGTGTTGACTGTTGAGCCAGCGACCATCCTCACCTGTAGATACTCCAGGAATCGGCCATGTCGTCTCTGGTTAGGTCGTTGGCGTCGCTCTACTGCCAGAAGCTGCGCTCCACCACCCGCCTCGGGCCCGTGACGGCGGTGCCACCGCGTTTCCAGGCGTCGAACCGACGGGGATTGTCAGCCTCCATGCCGAGCCAGCAATCATCCCAAGAACAGAAGCGGACGCCTTTCTTGACCTGGTGACTGTTTCTGCCTGTTGCACGGTTACTGATGGCTCGCTTCCATTGTGTCCGGCTCCTAATCCTGCATTTTCCTTTGCAGGGCAAGATTGGCCGTTGGCTCTATTCTTGCTGCCGCTACACCATTCCTGCATTCCAGATGGGCGTCGCTCCTGCGGATTCAGAGTAAGCAATCTGTTTCTGCCTGCTGCAGTGCAGGATATGTTGTCGCGTCCTGACCGACTGACCGTTCAGGTGAGGTGGAGATGGTGAAAGACACAGCGGAGGCGGTGGCGGAGGTCGTCGAGGAGGCGGCCACAGTTGCAGAGAAGGTATCGTCGGAGGTGGCGGAGCAGCTGCCCGAGAACGGGAGGCTGCGGGCGGCGGCCGTCCTCCTGGAGCACGCGTCCAAGGAAGTCGCCGAGGAGGCACACGTTGCGCAGGACATCCTCCACAAGGTACAACACCAGCTTGCAGTGCCATGTTTGCTTGCAGTCCCAGGCAACACACAACCACAACTTAAGGAACTCTTTGTTTCACTGATTAAACAAACAACTTTGTTGATGCAGGTTGACGAAATTGAGGAGGACGTCAAGGCAATCATGGATCACGGCAAGCATGCTCATGCCAAGGCACGTGCAGACGACTGACACATCTCAGCAGAACATGAAAAAAGACAAAACAGTTCCTAGAGTCTTTCCTCAAAGTGGGAAATGCAAGGATCGTTATAGTTTCGTTTGACTGATGAAGTTGTCTGTTGCTGTTGTAATCGCTATAGTAAAGCGTAAGAAGAAATTGACAATGGAAGAATATAATCTGCTTATATAAGCAGCAATCAAACAAACAGTTCCAGTCTGAAAATTGATAGGATTACACATCCTCATTCTCTGTGTCGAGCCTCCAAAGAAGAAACAGTCAAATCAAATGAATAAATAAATGGATCCTAAAGCAGAGGAAACAGAGTATCAACAACAGCAGACTAGCAGAACAGAGCCGGTGCAGCTCCTCCACGAATGCCGCTGCAGACGTCTAGAACACGACGGCGGCTGCCACCACAGCTCCTGCAACGACGAAGAAGCTGGCAGCGGAGGCAGCAGCAGATACGGCGGAGGCGCTCTTCTCGGTGACGGGCGCGGCCGCTGGAGTCAGACCCGCAGGGGCCATGGCGTCGCCAACTCCCGCGCCGAAGGGGCTCGCGGCCGGCGCGTCGGCGGAGGGCGCGGACACCGGCGCTGTCGCGGGAGGCGAGGGCGGGGAGGCCAGGGGCGCCCTGGTCGGTGGCGGCGGGAGAGGCGCCATCTTGGGTGGCGCCGGCGCCGGCGCGCGCTTGGGCGACGAGGCTGGCGCCTGCGCTGTGGCCGCCGCGGCGAACAGGGCGACGAGCGCCACGAGGACGGTGGCGAGCCGGGCCATCGATGTCACGGGTGACTGGTTAGTGAGCGAGTGACTTCCTAGTAGGTCAAGCAAGCAACCGTGCGGCGGCGCTCTCCGGGAACGGCAGCTGAGACGGTAGGACCGTAGAAGAGGACGGAAGATGCGCCGCCGCTGCTGCTGGAAACTCTCGAATTGGTGATGGCTGGTAGAAGAAGGCCGCAGGGGACGACGTATTTATACGCGAGGCGAGGCGGCGCCGCCGGCTGGGCTCGTTTTAAAAACTTTTGGGACCCTTGTGATTAGCCGTTGGGCTTGATTCCTTGTGTCGTGTGATGGCGGCACGGCTAGCAGACGTGAAGCGTAACGGCTAGCAAGCAAGCAGACGTGAAGCGCTACGGCTAGCAAGCGGTATGGCTAGCAAGCGTAACGGCTAGCAAGCGCAACGGCTAGCAAGCTACGGCTAGCAAGCAAGCAGACGTGAAGCGCTACGGCTAGCAAGCGCTACGGCTAGCATGGTACGGCTAGCAGACATCAAGCGCAACGCTAGCTGCGGGTCGGAGTGAGAGAGGAAGGGGAGAGATTTCCCTATTTTTCTTTTGTTTTCTAAATTCATTTGAATCTCAAATTGAAACACTTTTTTAAATAAAATAAATTTGTAAATTCTCTTGAAAATAATTCTAAGTTTTGGAAACTAAAACTTGGGCATGTTTCAAAAAAAGATAAATATTTTATTTCTTATAAATAGAGCAAAAACCGAGGCACATCTAAACTGAATTTTAACAAATTATTTTTCACCAATAAAATTTATGCAAAGGTATGAATACAACAAACTATCACATTAGTTTTAAATATATTTATTTTATAAAATCATATTTTTGTATTGTGTGAATTGCTAAAGTCCTAATTAAATCTTGGAAATTTTAGAGAAATGATAAAATTATTATTTTATTTATTGAAAACTACTCAGGACCTAAAATAGAAATTTGGGGTGTGACACTAGGTCATGTGAGTCATGGTAGACTTGTGTGGAAGGAAGAGACTAAGCTGGGAATAAGAATGGCTCACATGTTAGTGGAACAAAGAGCAACCATAAGATAGAATGCCAGCTTTTTCACCTGCAGTTTTTATAACACGTAGTCTGCAAAACTGCCTTCCTTTTATAGAATCTCTATTTTTTTACAACAATAGAATCTCTAGTTGAAATAAGCATGACCCACTCTCTGTAGCTGAAAGAGCTCTCTAAGGTACTGGGTTGGTCCCATGGCGACTTCATCAATCTGGTCTTTGAAGGTGATGAGTGGGCAATTGGACATACGTTATTTTTTTTAGAAGGCACCCAAATTCGCTCCCGACGGGATTCGAATCTGGGTGGCTAGGTGTAGTGCCACATTGAGTTACCTAACCAAGTGAGTCAGGCTCATTTCCCTATTGGGCATACGTTGTTGTGGTGTGTTATGTTACAAAAGGCAAGCACATAGATCACATGAATGGCTTGTAGGAAACTTTGACAGTGATCAAAATTAAAACAGGGAGTTTGTCCAGGCTATATAAAACGTACAAGCAACGTGCCGTCATAGGATAAGGAGATACAACCGAACGTTGTTGCTTTCAAGCTTCAGGTTTAGGCACCGGCATGTCTGCTACTGCATTCAATTCATGCTTTATGCTTATCGAGTACGTAGCATGCCATGCAGTCCCTGCTTCACGTTTCAGTAGCACGTTACTAGCGCTCGCTAGTAGCCACTCCTCCACATGTGACGCCACACCCCCTGTTGCCTTGGCAACGCATATCTCAAAATCTCAAACTACAATTCACAGCACCATTCTCTAGGTTCCCGTTGGGCCACATCTCTTCCTTTACTCTCATCCATCAGATCTCAAACCACATTATCAGGCATTTGAACATGGGACATACTATAGCCAGTTCTAATTCCTTCCTGAGGACTCGGGAAGTCACGGCCAGAAGACAAAGCGACCAAAGCCGAAGAAATCTCCCGTGAAAGAAAAGGTACGCCATCTTCTTCTCCATGAGAATCGAGATTTTACAGTATCCCTTTCGACCTTAAAACTCTTCCTAGTGGTCCCAAAACTCTTTGTTAAAGTTGTGTCGAATATGTGTACTAGTAGGTTACGTTGTAACTAGAGTTATTCTAGTGGGCTAGGATATGTTTAGTACCGTATTGCCAATTCACGGTGTAGAGGCAATCCTAGTGGGATATAAATATATCCCTAACCCGTTTTGTAACCATAAGACGACGGGACCATTTTTTTGGTGTTGAGGAGGAAGCGCCCGTAATCATGCCCGAGGATGTAGGTACGCCGAACCTCGTTAAAAAACATCGTCTCGTGTTCGATCCTTTTATTTATCGGCATTATTTCTTAACAAGTGGTATCGAGCCGGACACGAGATTGATTGGAAAATTAGGGTTTTATTCCCTGTTATATTCGTCGTCAATTACTATGCCGCCGTCATCAGATGGATCTGCTGGATGATTTTTTCCGTGTTGAAAATCGGCGACTTATCTCTCCTCAAGTCCAAGGCGGAGTTAATCCAGATCGGCGTGTTTCTAATGGGCGATTTTTTTTCCGTGCTGATTAATCGGCGACTCATGCTTGAGTCCAAGGCGGAGTTATCATCGTCCCATTGCAAAATTCAGATTGGATATGCTGTTCTTCGTCCATGGCCGCCGCCGTCCAGAAATCAATCTGCGTTGTTTCTTTGTGTGGCGCGCAATCGGCGACTCGACGTGTCTCAGCGTCGGTCCAAGGCGGAGTTGGAGTACGGATCGGGTTCGATCTGTGTTCCGTGCCGAGTTCGAGTTCCGGACCGGAGTTTCCATCTAGTGCAAATCCGTTTGCTGCAGTTACCATCGCGAATTCAGGAGACACCATCAGGCGCCCGCGCATCTAGGTGATCAAAACCTGCTGCTCGTTTGTGAGGTGAATTTGCCACACACAGATCGAGGTATCAATTTGCTTTGCCTGTTGCTGCTAGCGGTGAGTTGGAAATCAAGTTATGGTGGAGATTTTTTTTTGCAACATGCACACAGATCAAAGTCACCAGAGGCTGTTGCTGCTGGTTCATGATATCGAGATCGAGTTGATCCTCCTGCACTCTGTTCTGTTCCGTGTCAGTATTGGCGACTCGTTTCCACTTTGAGTCCAAGGCGGAGTTCGTGTTGAGTCAGAAGGACGTTTATCGATCTATGGAAGGCTACCAGAAGAATT
The DNA here is from genome assembly GCA_018135685.1 of Themeda triandra. NCBI lineage: Eukaryota > Viridiplantae > Streptophyta > Magnoliopsida > Poales > Poaceae > Themeda > Themeda triandra. Next base: position 62,959 of record JAENPR010000413.1, read on the forward strand.
TTGTTGACTGATTTCAGTCGTTCGTACAGACGTGTACATAGGCTGTAGGTTTATGCTAGGGTTCTCAAATTTATACCTAGATTTTCTTTTGGATTATTTTCAAGACTTTGGTGCATCGTGGTCGGAATTGTTTGATGGACGATTTCTTTTGGCTATCCAAGACCGGATTCAAGTTCCGGGTTATTATCGTCGGTTGTTGATCGACGATTTCTTCCGTGCTGTTCTATCGGCGACTCGACGTTTTTTGCAACGTCTAGTCCAAGGCGGAGTGATTTCTTCCGTGCCTTTTCAATAGGCGACTCGACGTTTGTTGCAACGTCTAGTCCAAGGCGGAGTTCTCAAATCTTCTGCTCTTTTATTGGTGTTCACCGTTTCAGTCAAGTGCATAAGACGTTATACCAGAAGGTTCTTTAGCAATTTGCTAATTGTACATGCAAGTGTACCAGGCTGCAGGTTTTGTTGCTAGGGTTACCCAATACCAAGTTCGAAGAGTGCACAACTGCAGGTGGTGTTATGGAGCATGAAGTTACAAGAGGTAGTGCTCTTGTTTGAGGACGGGTCAGATGTGACTCGTTGACAGCTTTTGGAGCTGTAAATTCAAGACTTCAGTTTTGGTACACAGATGTTCGCATTTGGAAGACTTCAATGTGGCGTGCATATTCGCCAAGGTGGAGTTTGTTAGAGTTGTATCGAATATGTGTACTAGTAGGTTACGTTGTAACTAGATTTATTCTAGTGGGCTAGGATATGTTTAGTACCGTATTGCCAATTCACGGTGTAGATGCAATCCTAGTGGGATATAAATATATCCCTAACCCGTTTGTAACCATAAGACGACAGGACAGCTGTTTTAGCTGTTGGGGAGGAGCGCCCGTAATCATGCCCCGAGGATGTAGGTACGCCGAACCTCGTTAAAAAACATCGTCTCGTGTTCGATCCTTTTATTTATCAGCATTATTTGCTAACACTCTTCTTCAGATCCGGTCTTCGTGCCCTAGCGCACGAGCTGGCGAGCCGCCGCTGCCAAAACGCATATATAGGCGCAGCTAGCGGCACCCGTAGTCGCGCGGCACTAGCCACTTCAGCTCGAGCCGAGACGCGCAGCGGGTGTGTGCGAGCCCGGGGCAGACCCCAAACGCCGCCACATTGTCGCTGGCCGCTCTTCCTCTAGCCGGAATCTGGCAGGAATCGACAATGCGAAGCACATTCTCTGCTCCACTCCTTAGGAGCAATGGAAAACGTATGGGCCATAGTACGTCGCGGAGAAGCACAGGCCTCGCGCATATGGCTGGCCGACGACCCAGGTCCACAGGGCTTCGAAGCGTAGCCACGAGGACGGGCAGTTGCACAGGGAGCTGCGGCACGGGGCCAGCCAGCCTTTGGGGGATTTATTTTATATTTATTGATCAAGTCCTGTACATTACAATAACTAAAGAAATTTTGGTTAGAGTAACATGTGCAAAATATTTCGTAAGTTAGAGAATTTTGATATGGATGTAAGAAAAATCTATTACCTAATAATGAAATGAAAGGAGAAAATTTCAGTCTGCCAACAAATATGTCCGCCCTATCCGGCAACGAGGGGTTCTGTGCTTGGTCTACGTACAGGATGAGAACAAAGAAAATAGAAAAAAAGCAAGGGTTCCAAGTGCAGAACTGCAAGAAAGAAAGAAAAGATGGAAGGATCTAAATTGAATTCGAAAAACTTGAGGATTTCTGATGTACGGAGTAAAAGTTTAGTCTAAGTTTTTCTTTTTGGTGAATAAGTTCAGTCTTAGGCTTTCTATTATTGGGCTGGAATCTGCCTCGGGGACTTTTTGCACCAGTGCACTGAACCGAGTCATGGCTTGGCTCTTCTTTTCCTTTTTTTTCTTTTTTATGGTAAAACAACTTATAAATTATATAAAAAATCTATATCTACATCTATACCTCTATCCATAATAATAAAGAGTTTCGTCCATCCATATTTTTCCATGTTTTAAATAGCAAGCTAAGGCCAAGGTGTTTAGCGTTTTATAAACCGTAATTAGCGGACTTTAGCGGCAAAATTATGCATGAACGCAAATAGCGGCACAATTTTTTTCAAGCTATTTTGGGCTATAGCGGCAAAAATAGCGGCACGTTCATGGTGGCGTGCAGATCCACCGCGTGTAGACGAAGCAGACCTGCTGATCCGTTTACCATGGTTCACAAAGACATCCTATATATACACTTCAATGCTATTATATTATATATGCAAACAATAGCTATATTATAGATGCCATGGTTATAAAAAAATATATCTTTAATTTTTTTTGAAAGAAGAGATCAACATAAATAAATTCAGAATTTTTGTCATGGTTCTTTAATAAATATTTGATGAATTTTTTTCTGGTGCATTAATTTTTCCTGGTGCAACGCACCGGTATATTTGCTAGTAATTTTATAATGTTTGGATCTATACTTAATTTCCTATTTTTTTTGCAAGTTTCTGCATAGATTAGTACCAAAGTGCAAGATCTTATTAGCTTGTAACTGTTCACCCTCTTGTCATAGCAGCAAACGAATAGGTAGAAACTTGGGCGGCTTCGGATTGAAGCCAGGCAAATGTGCCTGACGCCAGCTGCAATCGCAGGCCTCCAAACAATGAAACAAGCCTTGATCCCACAAGTAAACTCATTCATGTAGTGCCCCCATTCAGATTACTATATGTGCTGATATAGTGCTATGTCAATTTGCATTGCTTTAATTTCAGTACTATTTATTCCAAAGAAAATTTATTTGCCATGTATTTTTCAGAAACCATCACAAAGGACTTATCCCAAATAAGTAAAAACTAAGGAGTAAAAAAAGTATGTAATACCAACTAACCAATATTGTTTACCAACAATTCATATTACCATAACTGATTAAAATATAGCATGGGGTGCCTCATGCTTGCATTGTGCTATTAACCTCTAGATTCAGCAGTTGTTGACCGTATGGCCAACCGGGCCACGTTGCCTGAAATTTTCTTATTGAGCCATCTCAGCAACACGTCATCTTCCCCTTATTTCATTGGTCCACCTCAGCAAGGCCAAACCAATCCAAGTATAGCGAGCTGCCTCCTCACATCAATAAAAAAACCCGCAACCAGATACTTCTCTTGTCCTCTCATCTCTCCCGAAACCATGGCGCCTCCACCTCCGTCTCTCCCTGCGCGGCGTCGCAGGAGGCCACCGGCCGCGCCGGCGCCTCCACCTCCGCTTCCTCTCTCTCTCTCTCTCTCTCTCTCTCTCTCTCTCTCTCTCTCTCTCTCTCTCTCTCTCTCTCTCTCTCACACACACACACACACACACACACACACACACACGGGCAATGCGACGGCGGCTGCGGCGGCACGGGCGTTGGATGAGAGATCTCTGTCGGGCCTAGAGGTCGCCGTCCCCAGCCATGGCACGGCGGTAGCGGCTGCCGCCAGGGCCGCTGCCTTCCCTCGCTTCGCGTCCCAGTCCTTGCTGCTTGTCCATGGCCTTGTGTTCCTAGGGTTTGCATAGTACTAATGCTCCTTGGATCTGAAGTCCAGGTGAGTTCCCACATCCTCCTCTTATCTTCCTCCTCCCCTCTCCAGCAAACATATGAAATTGGAGACAAATTGTGTTGTTTCAGAAAGGGTGGACAGAGGAGAAACAAGATTGCTTTGATGGGGATTGTTGTCAATTTAGGGGGACAAGTCCATCTACCTTCCTCACCTTTGGGTAAAAAACGTGTGCTATGTTGTTGCTAGGGTTATTTTGCTTTATACCATTAGAACTTTCACAAGTTGGAGATGTACCACTTGATATTGGAAATATACCATTGGAACTTTTGGCCTGCTTGAGAAATCCCATTGTCTACGTCTGCTCGCGATTTGGGCCCACTGTTAGGTCATTGTTTTTTCGTATGGACATCCTTGCCCTCCAGGTGACATGGATAAGGTAACTCCAGGCCACGGACACGGGCGACTCGACTCCGTCCTCCTCTTCCTCTCGCCTCGCCGCTGGCTTAGCCCACCAGCGTCCGCCAGCGTCTTGCCCAGCCGCCGCCGCGTCCGTGCCCAGTAGCGGCCGCGTCCCTGGCGCCCAGCCCAGCCCTGCGTCCCTGCTGCCGTGTTTCTGTCGATTCGCCGCCGCCGCGGCCTTGTGCCCAGCCGCCGCCGCGTCCCTGGTGCCCAGCCCACGCCCAGCCCCTGTATTCGTGGTGTGGAACTGAAACAGTAAGCGAGAAGACTTGTTTAGACCGACGGCGTGTGAACAGCGATCCATGTGACCATGTGCCACTGTTTCATTCGTTCAGAGTGTTCTGCGCTGCGCTGCTAGTAATGCTGAAGGAAGAGTTGGGGAAGGAGAAGAATGGATTTGTGGTGGACAATGGAGCTGCTGTTCACGGCAATAACCATGTCCGCCGTACCCGGCCTCCGACGGCGCCAGGCCCTGGCAACATTGCCTAGGGCAGAGGATGAGGGCCGACACTGGTTCCTTGATCCAAGTGGAGGGGCAAGGATGAGGGACGATGTGGAGGCAGCGAGGTGGGGGCGGCGACCAGCGCTGGAAGCGGACGATGAAGGAACGGGCACTCTATCTGGAGCCGTGAACGAGACGGCGAAAGTCCCTCTCGATGGCTTATCCATTCACCAGGAGGGCATGGACGTCAATACGGAAATACGACGAGCTGGCAATGGGCCCAAGCAGCTGCAATACGTAGACAATGGGATTTCTCACATAGGCCAAAAGTTCCGATGATATATTTCCAATATCAAAATTTGTAATGGTACATCTCCAACCTGTGAAAGTTTCAATGGTATAAAACAAAATAACCCTTGTTGCTATGTATTGCTACCTTCCTACCGCTTGCAGCTTAAGTGTTCGATTAAATGCCCATTCAAGTAGTGATCCGATGTGATGGTAATTTAGGTGTTCATAAGCAACTAAAGAAATAGATGCTTAGGCAGGGGTGAGCCCAGTCATAGTTTGGCTGATGCGCAGTGATCAAGTTCCGAAGAATTTTTATCCATAGTTAATGATTCATTATCAGCTCATGTGCACTCCCCTGGTTCAACCTAGCTGTTTGGTATTGGGTATTCCTTTGTCCGCTTTTATTATTAGGGTGTATCTATTTGAACATCTTGGAAACCTCTGATTCTATGAATACAGTTTTTATGCTACAACATTCCATAAGTTTTTATGCTACAGTTCTAATTACGGTTTATCTTATTAGTTCTACAATATTGCCTGCTATTGATGATCTAAAAAATCTTTCAACTTTGGATTTTTCGGTCAGGGTACTTTTCAGAAAGGGGAGTGAGGATATGAAGCTTGCATCTCTACTATAAACCATGGCTTTGTCGGTGAGACATTTTACAACATGAAACCTTCCATTTGCACTATGTTATGAGCTCATTATATATACTTCTGCCATGTAATTATACTAATATTTCTATGCACTTTATACTACATATAAATAAAAAATACTTTTATAAATTTTAGCACCAAATATTTCAATATTATAGATCAGGTGCAAATGGCATACTCCATATCTGAAATAGCTGCAAGTAAAATGATTTGGACGCATGAAAATATGAACCTATCATTTTTTATGACAATGACAAATAACAAGGAACATTGTCACTTTAGACTTCTTTCTCTGCTTCCATATAGCTCCTTCCAGTCTGCTAATTGTTCACAAAACAGTGATCTATGTATGCAGCCTTGTCATCCAATTTTTTTTTGTTCGTCACCAAGTGAAAGTATGGAATTGATGGTAAAACACCCATCCCTATTATCAACTAATATTATGTGAAATTTAGTTTCCATTTTTGGGTCAAATTTTGCACACAATGCCAGATTGATCCTTTATTAGGATACAGTATAGATGAACAAATAGTATATACATTTCTTTGCCATGTTGCCATACATCAATGAACCTTTTTGTTTTGGATGACATATCAATGCTACATTGTTCATGCGCTATGTTCTTTATCTCAAATGATTCCTTCTTTCACAGCCTGGACTGAAGCAGGAACAAATAGTGTTGGTCTGCTACTGCAGAGACAAAGAAGGCTACCAACCAGAGCACATTTCAAGGATAGATGGGGTATTGATTCTATTGTTTTCTCCTCAGCTTGATGTTTGCCTATACTTCTTTTCAAGATTTGAACCTGGGTTATTAATTGTCATTACAATATGATTCTCTATAAAAAAAATGTGGTACAAGTATAAGCTGCCAATGACACAAACCCCCCTCAAATACATAGTTTGGTTCATACTATACTTTTTAATAAATTGTTATATTGTTATCATACTTCCTTTTGTTGCAATGCTGCATATTTTGGAATTTACGAGACCTTCTAGCAAAAAACAGGTATAAGTGGCCACCATTCAGTGGTCACTTTTTTTTTGTGAGGCTTGGGGGTGGGAGGACAGAGGTTACTGCCTTCCAGATTCACAACTGTACTTTGAGACACATGTATTATGTATTTGGTAATCACTATGATATTCTGCAACTAACCTCCTGTGCGATTGACAAATTTGTAGTTGGTAGTAACATGTCTAACTGAGAAATGCCCATTACAAAAACTTCTAGGTGCTACTTCTCTATGTCAAAAATTATGAACTGATTCTTGTACTGGTAATATAAATTTTAGGACTAGCAGGTGTGACAACCTGGTGCTATTGTTCTGTTTCCCTTTATCCAGATTTTCCATACTCATTCATGTTGAACAAAAATTTGGTTGTGCAGTATGGGAAGATAAAAGATCATGGCATGTAGTGTTGTAATTTGGATTTTGGGAGCTCTTTCAAGTAAGTTTGATACTTGATTCAGTTCAGTTTTCATTTGGTTCTGCCTAGAAAGGTACAGACTATATCTTCAATTTGATAGTTCTCCCTGCAATTTTATTCCTTTTTAATGACCATAGTGCTCTGGTGTAGAACATTTGGTCTCCCATGTTTCGTAACATATGAATTTGCAGGCTTATTTATGTTTCAATACATATGTCTATCCTGTAAAGCTCATGCAGCTTACCATATTTAGATGTTCTTTTCTATATGACATGATTTTAACAGTAGATTTGTTAGATGAGTTTCAGATAAAAGCAGTAAATATGTCAGGTAATAAATACTGGCTTCAAGTGCCACTTTGTTGTTTCAATTCATAGTGACAGGCGTTAAAACTTACTATATGATCCGTAGAATTATGTGTCCATGGAGGTGATACTTATCCCTCCCAAATGAATTTATTTGAAAATATAAACTGCCATGCTTACAATTTGACTTCGTTTCTTGGTCGACAATAATGGGTACAAAATGATAATACGGCTGCTACTGCATCAATGCAATTGCTTCTGTATTTTAGCATATCAATTAGCAAATATTTAATTTTGCAGTATAAATTTTGGGACACAAAACTTCTCACAATATTCTATGATAAACAAAATTTCATATGCAGGCGATGTACACTGTTGTCCAGACAACTATCATAGTATTATATCTAATATAAGCATTCAGTGGTACTAATCGGGATAGGCATCATGAATACTGAATTTTATTTGATAACAGTGCATGTCCAGTTGTACTATATCATATCTTCTACAACCCTGTTACTTGCTATCTTATGTATACTATTTCCAGAGCAAATCCAACTTAACGATCTAATTGATCGGATATAGCTGCTCATTACAATTTACAAACACCTTTGAACTCAGAGTACTTATTAAACTCCAACCATTCTTACGGTCTATGCTCAATAACTGACCACTTTCTTTGTTAACTTCTTCCAAATTTCTAGAAGCATGTGTTGTTGAACTGGGTCTCTTGCTCCCAAAAAAACCCCAATCACCATGGATCAGATTTTGTTTTTCTTCAGGAACCAGATGCTAAAGTGGAAATATGGAAGGTCAGTACAGTGTTTTATCTGAACAGACTATTGATTCCCTCTTTTGATTCTATATGATATTTTTTATAACTTTGTTCCATATGATCTTGCATACACACAAATGTTGCAAATATAATTAATTAGCCTCCATCATGTATTGGATTGGATGTATGTTATTGAAATAGATTTGTAAAAACGGAGCCCCTTTAAGTGCAGATCAGGAAAGTGGCACTTTGGCTATGCGTTATTCATGATAAGGTTTCATAGGGAATGAGAAATGAGGCACTTTGGCTTGGTTTCCCTATGAAATCTGATCATCAAGCTATGCCTCATTCTTGATTAGGTTTCATAGGGAATGAGGAATGAAGCACAAACTTCTTGTTCACTTACGACTTTGTCGGTATTTGATACAAATTCCTCTTTTCCTACCATAAAGCTTTGCATATATACACATATCCTCTTAAAACTTTTTGGTACCCTGTTCTTGTTCCACTAAACCTAAGCACAACTCCTTTTTCAGGAAGAAACAAAATCCCCCTCAGGAACGATGATTACTTATAGCTGGCACGATGTCACAGTTATTCAAGAAAATGATAACATCGTGCTTGCCGTCATGCAGTTAGAGGACATTGTCAAGGCGAAGTTCCCAGACCACACCAGACATGACATCTTCCCAGAAATTATTGAAGAGGCAATCAAAGAGGAATTCCATGTTACTGTCGAATTCCAAAATCTATATCATTGCCTGGACCATAAATCTACTCAGACCTCGTATTTGTGTATAACTAAACTGGTTTTTAGTCAATAAATGAAACATATATCCTCTGTGTTTACAAACATTGCTAAGCTTTTGCCGCCTGCTACCTCCACACGCCATCCCTTTGCGCGCGATGGCGCGCGCCTTTGCACTAGTGGTCTATAAACATTGAATGTCTATATATCACCACCAGTCTAAGTGTATTCTTACTGTCCCATACTCATACACATATCCCATTTCCCTGATTCTAATAATATTTCAAATAATTACAGTGCTTAAGATACTACAGAGAAACATATTGAATCACACGTAACTTTTTTCTATTAACAAAAGAAAAACAAATACAAAGATATAATACAATATGTAATCTTTTTCGAAGTCTTCTTAGAACAATGATGACGGTGAAAAGAAGAATGAGGAACAGGTGAGTAAGAAGCTAAAAATTAACCATACATGTATGCTTCATCAACCAATTACATCCACTACGTAAAACTCTATTTCTTTATCCTTTTCTTTTTCTTCCATCTTGATTTATCAAATTCTACCTTAAATTTAACTGCACCCTAATACATTAGAATTTTACTTGCACTTAGTAGGGTTTTGGAGTCCTTGATGACAATGGATAATCTGGTCCTTAATATGAACATTTCTCCCTAATATATGCTTTCTTAACTTTCTTCTCTATGGCAACGCTGAACATCTAACAGGAAGGAAACCAAAGAGAAGGATATTTTGGTGTACAACAATGTGGACTACTGCTTTTGCTTACAGTTGTGGATACAACTTTTGTTAGCTGACGCTCTTGCTGTGCAACTTTTGGTCGAAAGCACACTTTCGACAACCCAAAAAAACTTTGGGCAAGATGGATCAACATAGGTGATGCGATGAGAGGGTTATAGGAGATCTACCTTTTTAAAAAGTTCTATTCCTGATTTTGTTATATATGGTTTACCTTTAATATTATAAGGTATATAACGCAAGGGTGACCGGCGGCGAGGCCGCAACAATGGCACGCTCGAAGGGAGCGGCGCTAGGGCAGGCATAGGTGGCAACGGCGCGTGCGCGCATGGTAGAGAGAGAGAGAGAGAGAGAGAGAGAGAGAGAGAGAGAGAGAGAGAGAGAGAGAGAGAGAGAGAGAGAGAGAGAGACGGCGCGATGAGAGCTGGGGTAAAAGGGTTTGACTCTAATTCCTTTGTTGATTGCAACGAGTACTCGTATTATAGTTCCAGTAAGACTTAACCTCTAAGCAATCCGAGATCCTGCGGGTCCCTCGTTTCCTAATTTATTTATTTCTAATTTTCTAAACTGTCTTGATGACATGGTCATCTTTGTAGACGACGATGGCGGTGGCGGGGCTACGCCCCCGGCCTCCTCTCGCACGCGTCCGCTAGGGTTTGCTGCGGCCCATGGCGACGGTGTTGACGTTGCTCCCTTGTTGGGCCTCCAGTTCGCCCCAATTCCTTGCATGATGTATGGTTTGCGTTGTAAGCATGACAGGACTCCCCCCTTCTCCAGATGGCACGTCCTCGTGCCGAAATTATAGCTAGTTGTGGACAGTGCCAGGTGGAAGAGTTTCTAGCAAGGTGACCTCCAGTGGTAGTTCATGCGACTGTTGATGGAGTTGGCGAGGATGATGTTGCACACGAAGTAGTATCAGAGGTTGCCGATGTAGCCAAAAATGAAGGAATTTGTGGTTCCAATTCCTCCTATGGTGGTGTCGATGTAGACCTAAGCCATGATTCTTGTGTTGGGAATATGCCCTAGAGGTAATCATAGAGATGATGATATTCCGCTTGTATCCATGATATATAAAATGTGTCCATTGAATATCCATTAAAGACAACTTGTATTGATTGGCAATTATGTGAATTGTTTGTGGAACTCTTTTACTTGTATGGTTATTCTATATTCGTCCCTGGTCGGAGTTCATGTGAGGACACACATGAATATTAGACTAGCACATTATTAGTTGATGACTATGTTTCACAAGTCATGGACATGGAGATGTCGAACTAATAATGTGGGCACATGTATGACATGTAGGCCGGATCGACCCGACATGAGATTGTCTCTATACACATCATATACGTTATGTCCTTCGACCCGAGATTGTTGTATGTACTCGAGATGTGTATCGACTTGCTTAGGGACCGACAAACGCTACTCCGTCGGGTAGTTATAAAGGATGTCTTCGGGTTTGTCGAGAAGCATCTTTGCGAGACATAGACAATCAAGATGGGACTTGCCCCTCTCTAATGAGAGAGATATCACTGGATCACTCCGGTGATTGGATCAACAAATGCATGGCCGTGCTTGGGTTAAGTGTTAACCCACGAGTTGAACCATATATCATGAGGCAAGGGAGTAACTTGTATATGGTCGTAGTGGTTCGTCGATATGATCATTTGCGTACGCATAGGAGTTGTCATGCCTTGCTAGAGCCGCATTGTCGGCTATTGGGCGAATAGGAGTATTCGGCCCATGTCTATGTGTGCGTGAACCCATAGGGTCGCACGCTTAAGGGGCTGGAAGCCTAATCCGAGTTGGACTCGAATTAGACAAGGCTTAGGTTTTCTAATGCGTCTCCAATTCGGAAAGCACATGAGAGACACCTATATAAGAAGAGGGGAGGGGCGTGGCCAAAGACACACAACCAATCCACGCCTTTGGCAGCCGCCGTCGCCCTCCACGCTCTCGCCTTCGCTCCTCGCGGACCTAGCAGTCCGGAGGCGCATCGCTTCTCCCTCGTACGTGTGTGACACCTCGGAGGTGCTGCATCTGGAGCACGAGGACGAACCGCACGAACCGCAAGTGGTGGGAGGAGTTGCTGGACGACCACGCAACTGCACGGCACTGCTGCGATGCGTTCGACTACATCGAGTCGTCTTCCGCCGTACGCGCGTCTAGTGGTAATCCCGTAACCCGTAACTAGTAGTAGATCCGGGCGATGAGGTAGAAAAAGTTTTGTTTTTCGGCTAGCGTAGCACCCTCATAACCCAACGGTGGTATCGGGAGCTCTATTGCGTTGTTATAGGTTGGATGTCGCATATGTGATATGCACGAGTTTTAGATGAGTCTACGATCTTGGTTCATGATCTTGCCGCGTTGGTCTTGTAACGATCTACTCGTACCGGTCGGAATTCCGCCATCCGAGTTAAGTGATACATGTAAATCCAATCACGGCGAGTTAGAGATCAATCAGATTGATTGAATTGAACCCTAGGTCAAGTGCCGAGCGCATGTGATGCGCGGCGGTGGCAGGTGGATCAGCCACCGGCGCCGGGTTCTTGAGAAAAGTTCTGTTCGTAAAACAGCTGTAACATTTTAACTGTAACTCGGATCGAGACGATTCTTAAACGAAAGTTGTAGAGAAAAAATTTTACATACACCCCAAACTGACTTGTCAGTTTGGCCCGAGCCAGATTTGCGAAAAACGGCTTGGAAGATAGAGTTTTTCACGATTTACTTTTTGTAGTCGGAATCGGTTACCTGTTTTGCGGGTTTTGATGACTTGGTATAGCCCATATCGTGTTTATGTCGTTCTTACCATGTTCTATTTTCACATGCTATAATGTTTTTGTCTACATTCGTGCGGTAGTGAAGTAGAACGATCCCTCGTAATGTTTAAGTTTGTGCTCCCCAAACCTTGCCTTTGTCATTTGTCTTGTACAATCGATGGTGGGTCTATGAAATTAGGGTGCCATCGATTTTACTTGACTAAGACAGGTTCGTATCGGATACTTACTGCAGAAGGTTTGGTTGCTTAAACAAGGTCATCCTAACGGTTAGGGACCTTGGAGCATGAGAAGTTGGTAACCCAAGCATAGAGATGCTATCCAACAACAAGAGTCATATGCGATATGATTAGCAAAGAGTTGCTTACCGATCTATCATGTCTTCTAGCGGTGATGCTAAAGCTCACTAGTCGACTTGCTAGTTGTGGGTCTTGAATCACTAAGTTTCAATCGAGGGATATTGATTTTAGTGGGAGTAGATCATATTTGATATTATTTACTCTATCATGGATATTTTGTCTTAGTATTTTGCATTACTTATGTTGTAGATTAATGGCGTCTTCTAAGCAACCATTTACTTTGCGTTCGATTCTTGAGAAAGATAAGTTGAATGGAACAAATTATGCGGATTGGATCCGCAATCTGAGAATTGTTCTCAGGGCTGAGAAAAAGGAGGAATATCTAGACACCCCTTACCAGATGAGCCTGCTGATGATGCATCCGCTGCGTGACCAAGCTAGCGAGAGGGTGCATTTGTTGGGCCACACGTAATCAAGATGGTTGGTTACACTCGAGGTTGGAGAAGCTAGGCTTCCCAATTGGCCCGAGTTGGCTACCGATTTCATTCTCTCGTCTCGCCGCCTAGCTATGGGAACTTCATTGCGAACTACCATATGCATGGGCGAGAGGGGCTTGAATGAGTTGTGTGGCATGCTGAAAACAGCAGAGGCCGACATTAAGAAGCGGTCGGTGGCCAAGTATTGGCAAGTCCCGAACAAGCCTAACTTTAAGAGAAAGAAGGGCTTGGGGAAGAAAAAGGGCAAGGCTAAAGATGAGATCTCCAAGCCAGCTCCGCCCGCCCCCAAAGCTGGACCACCGGCGATGCTAAATGTTTTCATTGTGGTAAGAATGGTCTTTGGAAGAGAAACCGCAAGCGTACTTGGCGTCCTTAGAGAAGGACGGCGGTAGTAAAAGTACTCCCGCTCATACGCTTGTTGTTTATGTTACGACATCTTCCTCGCTAACTCTTATATCAATTCTTGGGTATTTGATACCGGATCGGTTGCTCATATTTGCAATACGATGCAAGGAATGATAAGAAGTAGAAGCGTGAAGAAAGGAGAGGTTGATTTCCGCGTGGGCAACAATGCAAGAGTTGCTGCGTTGAACGTCGGGACGATGCAACTTCACCTGCCATCAGGATTTGTCATGGAATTGAATAATTGTTATTTTGTTCCTAGTCTAAGTCGAAACATTATGTCACCTTCATGTTTGATGAAGGATGGTTATTCATTTGCGAGTAAAGACAATGGTTGTGTTATCTCGAAGAATGATATGTTTGTGGCTCTTGTATCCATTGTGAATGGATTATTTATTTTAAATCTTGATGATGCACTGCGTAATGTTAATGCTAAAAGGCCTCGGCTTAATGAGTTAAGTACTACATATATGTGGCATTGTCGTTTGGGTCATATAAGTGAAAATCGCATGAAGAGGCTCCATGATGATGGACTTCTAACTTCGTATGATTTTGAATCTTACGAGACATGTGAGGCTTGCCTTTTAGGCAAGATGACCAAGACACCTTTCTCGGGTTTTCCGAGAGAGCGTACGACTTATTGGAACTAGTACATAGTGATGTATGTGGACCAATGAGCACGACGGCTAGAGGCGGTTTTCAATACTTCATAACTTTTACTTCGATGACTTTAGTAGATATGGCTATGTCTACCTAATGAAGCATAAGTCCGAAACATTTGAAAAGTTCAAAGAATTTCAGAATGAAGTAGAGAACCAATGTGGCAAGAAAATTAAGGCCTTGCGATCGATCGTGGAGGCGAATATTTGAGTCATGAGTTTAGCAATCATCTTAAGAGTTGCGGAATTGTTCCACGGCTTACGCCACGGAACGCACGTAGAAATGGCGTGTCCGAGCGGCGTAATCGGACTTTGTTGGACATGGTTCGGTCTATGATGAGCCGTCGGACCTACCTTTATCGTTTTGGGGATATGCTCTAGAAACGGCCGCTTTCACATTGAATAGAGTACCATCTAAGTCCGTAGTTAAGACACCATATGAGATATGGTGGGAAGAGTCCTAGTTTGTCTTTTCTAAAAATTTGGGGTTGTGAGGTTTATGTCAAACGGCTTATATCGATAAGCTAACACCCAAATCGGACAAGTGTTTTTTTTTTTCGTGGGATATCCAAAGGAAACTTTAGGATATTACTTCTACAACCGCTCAGAGGGCAAAGTGGTTGTTGCTCGAAACGGTGTGTTCTTAGAGAAAGAGTTTCTCAAAAGAGAGAAGAGTGGACAAAAGGTGTATCTTGAAGAAGTTCAAGATGAGCCAGTCGAGAAGGACTCTACGAGTGATGCTAATGTAGCAGAACAAGTTGAGATGCCCGTGGCCACGAAACACCTCCACAACCACGAAGATCGGCAAGACTTCGCGAATTGCGTGGGGATGTTATTGTTGGACGATGACGAACCCGCAACATACGCGAAGCTATGATGGACTCGTATTCGAGCAATGGCGAGTGCCATGAGATCCGAGATAGATTCCATGGGAAATAATCAAGTTTAGAACTCGGTTGACCCGCTTCGATGGTGTTAGACCCATCGAGTGCAAATGGATCTATAAAAAGAAGAAAGATATGGACGGAAATGTTCACGTCTATAAAGCTCGACTTGTCGCAAAGGGTTTTTGGCAAGTTCAAGGAATTGACTACGACGAGACATTCTCTCCAAAGAGCGATGCTTAAATCTATCCGGATCATTCTAGCAATAGCCGTTTGCCTATTTCGATTATGAAATTTGCGAGATGGATGTTAAAACGAGCCTTTCTAAATGGAAATTTGGAAGAGGACGTGTATATGATACGGCCGAAGGTTGTGTTGATCCAAATAATGCTGGAAAAATATGCAAGCTTAAGAAATCTATTTATGGGTTAAAGCAAGCATCTCGGAGTTGGAACATTCGTTTTGATGAGGTTGTCAAAGGGTTTGGCTTCCGTCGAATGAAGAAGAGCCTTGTGTTTACCAAAAGGCTAGTGGGAGCGCGTTGTATTTCTAATCTTGTATGTGGATGACATACTATTGATTGGGAATGACATTCCTATGTTGCAATCTATAAAGACTTCACTTTGAATAATAGTTTTTCTATGAAGGATTTGGGAGATGCAAGATACATCTTGGGCATTAAGATCTATAGAGATAGGTCGAAAAGGCTAATAGGATTATGCCAAGATACATATATTGACAAGGTGTTGAAATGGTTCAACATGGAGCAATCCAAGAAAGGGTTCTTGCCTATGTCACATGGTATGCGCTTTAGCGACAAGCAATGTCCTTCATCGATGAAGAGCGCAAACGCATGAGTAAGGTTCCATATGCTTCGGCTTCGGTTCCATCATGTATGCCATGATATGTACTCGCCGAGATGTCTCATATGCTCTAAGTGTTGCGGCGGTACCAAGGCAATCCTGGTGAGAGTCACTCGGACGGTTAAAAACATCCTTAAGTACTTGAGAAGAACTAAGGATGAGTTCCCGATCTATGGAGGTGAGGAAGAGCTCGTTGTAAATGGTTACACCGATGCTAGCTTCCAACCGATGTAGATGATTCACAATCTCAATCGGGTTTCATGTTCACGGTAAACGGTGGTGCGAAGTGGAAAAGTTCCAAGCCGGAGACAGTGTCCGATTCTACAACGAAGCCGAGTACATTGCGGCTTCGGAAGCGCAAAGGAAGGTGTTTGGATGAGGCGTTTCCTCATTGATCTTGGTGTGTTTCCTAATGCGGCTAGCCCATTGAATCTACATTGTGATAATAATGGGGCGATAGCGCAGGCTAAGGAGCCAAGGAATCACCAGAAGAACAAACATGTACAGCGGAAATTTCACCTCATTCGACAGTTCATCAGTGAGGGTGAAATTAAAATGTGCAAAATACATACGGATTTGAATGTAGCAGATCCGTTGACAAAGGCTCTTCCACGACCTAAGCATGAGGCGCACATGAGGTCTATGGGGATTAGACATATTAGAGATTAACTCTAGTGCAAGTGGGAGACTGTTGGGAATATGCCCTAGAGGTAATCATAGAGATGATGATATTCCGCTTGTATCCATGATATATAAAATGTGTCCATTGAATATCCATTAAAGACAACTTGTATTGATTGGCAATTATGTGAATTGTTTGTGGAACTCTTTTACTTGTATGGTTATTCTATATTCGTCCACGGTCGGAGTTCATGTGAGGACACACATGAATATTAGACTAGCACATTATTAGTTGATGACTATGTTTCACAAGTCATGGACATGGAGATGTCGAACTAATAATGTGGGCACATGTATGACATGTAGGTGGATCGACCCGACATGAGATTGTCTCTATACACATCATATACGTTATGTCCTTCGACCGAGATTGTTGTATGTACTCGAGATGTGTATCGACTTGCTTAGGGACCGACAAACGCTACTCCGTCACCGGGTAGTTATAAAGGATGTCTTCGGGTTTGTCGAGAAGCATCTTGCGAGACATAGACAATCAAGATGGGACTTGCCCCTCTCTAATGAGAGAGATATCACTTTGGATCACTCAAGTGATTGGATCAACAAATGCATGGCCGTGCTTGGGTTAAGTGTTAACCCACGAGTTGAACCATATATCATGAGGCAAGGGAGTAACTTGTATATGGTCGTAGTGGTTCGTCGATATGATCATTTGCGTACGCATAGGAGTTGTCATGCCTTGCTAGAGGCCGGCATTCGGCTATTGGGCGAATAGGAGTATTCGGCCCATGTCTATGTGTGCGTGAACCCATAGGGTCGCACGCTTAAGGGGCTGGAAGCCTAATCCGAGTTGGACTCGAATTAGACAAGGCTTAGGTTTTCTAATGCGTCTCCAATTCGGAAAGCACATGAGAGACACCTATATAAGAAGAGGGGAGGGGCGTGGCCAAAGACACACAACCAATCCACGCCTTTGGCAGCCGCCGTCGCCCTCCACGCTCTCGCCTTCGCTCCTCGCGGACCTAGGGGGTCCGGAGGCGCATCGCTTCTCCCTCGTACGTGTGTGACACCTCGGAGGTGCCGCATCCGGAGCACGAGGACGAACCGCACGAACCGCAAGTGGTGGGAGGAGTTGCCGGACGACCACGCAACCGCACGGCACCGTTGCGACGCGTTCGACTACATCGAGTCGTCTTCCGCCGCTTCGCGTCTAGTGGTAATCCCGTAACTTTGTAACTAGTAGTAGATCCTGGGCGATGAGGTAGAAAAAGTTTTGTTTTCTGGCTAGCGTAGCACCCTCATAACCCAACATCTTGGCTTGGTGATGTCGTGTATGTGGTTGACAATGTTGAGGAGGACGTAGCACGTAGGGTAGTCGTCCATGGTCGTCGTTATTGTAGTGAAGGTGAGCATGTTGTCTAAAGGAAACTCACCATTGGCGAAGGTGTTGTGCCAAATGCGAGGCTCGTTGTAGCGTAGACCGCCGTGGACATTTGTATTGTAAAGTAGCGGATAGTTGGATTCGTTGAAGAAGATGATTAGGGTACGTGTGGTAGTGTGCTTTGGCCCTTGCCCGAGTAACATGACCCATTGAGAGGTGTCAGTCGGGGTGTTGGAGAAGGTGCGTCTCGTGTCTTAGCTGCAAGGTGAACGTCTAGCTCCCATGAATGTTCCTCTAGTTGTTGCGGTTGATGCTGCCCTTTGATGAAGGGGTGGACTTGGTGTAGATTGGTGGTGTATGGGGAAGTATCCCTTGTCCGTTGCCTCCTTGTTCTCAGATATATGTACTGAAGTATTTTTGTTGAATAAAAGATTGCATACTCGATTGTTGAGAATGCGGGCGGTGAGCCATGATGATAGACATTTTGTGTTGTTTTTCATACCGAATTGTAGGTTTAGTGTTTTTGGTTTCACAACCACCGTCTGGCCATTGTCCAACTTGCAGCTCCGGTACACGGTAGCAAATGCGACTCTTGCCCTGATTGGATGATTGAGCTGATGTTGGCGATCTCCTTGGTGTGTGATTCCTTGTTGTTCCCGCGAACGTCACGTAGCAGCATGCTATTGTCAATGTCGTTGGGGTTGGCATCTTTACTGTTGTTGATAAGATGATTCAAAAACAGGAGCAGAAACAACCGTGGTGTTGATGGCAGTTTGAGGGACTCATTTGTTACCTCCTTAATGATCTCCATGGTTTGAGATGAGAGCTATTCCTCCATGTTGTTGGTGATGGATGCGTTGTCGGAGACAAATCCAAACTGTTATTTCTCCACAATAGGGTTGTCAGTGATGACATTCAGATCTGATCTGGTTCGGGTGCCGGTGATGGTGATGCCGTTGGCGTGCCTGATGTCAGCAGTGTCAGGGATGATGTTGTCGGTGACACAGGGACGTATCTTCTCAGCTTTTCTAGTTGCGAGATGTTGGCCTAGTTGGGTAGGCTTTTCATCGAATAGATGGTGGGGTCGGTGGACTCCAGATCTAGTATGGATTGAACCGCGATGGTGGTGGTGCTCTGGGGGTGGACATGCCCCTTGCTTGCGGCGTTGGTGATGACGTTGTTGTTGGCGTGAGGGTGTGTTTACTCGGCCTCTTTGGGTGCGATGTGTTGGTTTGGTACGGCGAGCTCATCGTCGAACAACTGGTGGGCGTTGCCGGTGGTGATCACGGTGCTGCTCACAAGTGCTATCTTTTTCTCGTTGTACTTGGTGATGGTGTCACTGGCGTGGTCGATCTGGTCAATATCCTGCTGGCGCAGCAGATATTTGAATTGGTGTTCGAAACTTACAAGTTCTGTGAGGATATCCGCACAGTTCTTGTTGAAGGTGGTTGCGTTGTCGTCGGTGTTCAGGGTGGTCGTGGCAGACATGGGTGCCCGAAGGATCGAGATGGTCTTCGGATACTAGGTAGAAAGGGTATAATGCAGGTGTGACCGACGGTGAGTCCACGGCGTAGCGCGGCTGAAGGGAGCGGCGCTAGGGCAGGCGTAGGTGGCGACGGCGTGCGTGTGCGTGGGGGGGAGAGAGAGAGAGAGAGAGAGAGAGAGAGAGAGAGAGAGCTAGGGTAAAAAGTTTTGCGCCTAATTCTTTTGTTGATTGCAACGAGTACAGACGACTCGTATTTATAGTCCCAGCAAGATTTAATCTCTAAGCAACCAGAGATCCTACAAATCCTTTGTTTCCTAATTTATTTATTTTTAACTTCCTCATATGTCTCAATAACGTGGCCATCTACGGGGGTGGCGGTGGTTGGGCCTTCCTCTCGCGTGCGCCCGCTAGGGTTTGCCGTGGCCCATGGTGGCGACGTTTGACGTTGCTTTCTTGTTAGGCCCTACAATTGGCCCAATTTTCTTGCCACGATGTATAGTCCACGTTATGCCCGTGACAAATATGTAAAAAAGTAAACTATGTGTGTGTGCCGAGGAGTCCCTGGATATAGATCGTGGAATGGACGGCTGGAATGAGTAAATGTATTTATGTATTTCCAGAAGGAAAAGGGACCATGTGACATAGCATGGCGTCATAATAATGTCAGCAAGCTAATAGCAGGGGGAGGCATACAACACACGCAGCTAGAGCTCGCGGATGTTGTGCGGTGCGGCGCGCTGCGCCTGCGTGTGTACGTGCCTGTGAGGAGGCGCCGCGGCGACGAATTGAGGATGTCTAATGACGATGATGGGCTTGACGTTACGCTTTTCAGCCCTTGTAACCAAAGATGATTTGTAGCGACCACCTGTCGAGCCTTTTTATCTCTGATGTACTGAACGAATGGTTGAGAGATATGGGCGACCTGGCCCTATCCCAGCCTGGGAACTGTCTGCAGTTTTCATCAAGTAGAGATTAGTAAAACCAGTTGGCTATTGATCTATTATAAACATAGACAATCTCTGTTTTAACATAAAAATCTATTAACAACTAGAGAATATCTCGCGTGTTGCTGTGGAAACTTCTAAGTAAATTAGATAAAACTACTTTCAACGCCTTGCTTCATCAAGATCTTGGCTTTCTTGGAGCCATGCACCAGTCGGCAGGACCCTGTTTCTTGATTTCTTAATTGAGCGAATGGTTGAATTATCACGTGTGTCGCTGAATCATGCTTGCTTGTGGTATAGAAGTAGAGCCACATTCCAGTCCCTGGAAAGATGATTCTAAGATGCTTTTTTATTTAACCAAGGAAACCCTGCTTTTATAAAGAGTTCTAACAAAGATATTCAGACAGGTTTAATAAATACCCTACTATTTCACTCTCTCAATTCATCCTGGCTAGCTAATACAAAGATAACGTAATACTGAAGCAGTAATCACGTTTTAGAAAACTTAGCTCCTAATACGCTAGAGTGGCTTCGAAGATCCATGAGTAGGAGAGCAGGGGAACCTGTTTCGTTGGCATGTATGAAGATGGAACCAGCACGTGCGTTTGCAGCTTCCCACCGGAGCAGGTGCCCAGCCGTGGGTACTGGTTGTACCACTACGCCAGCCACGTACTGTAGGGGCGGCTACTGTAGCACTGTAGGGGCGGCTACTGTAGCCGCCCCTACGCCCTCGATCTTACAGTGGTCCGCCAGCTGTAGGGCGGCTTCAACACCGGCCGCCCTTACGGTGGGTCCTTATGTAGAAGGGCGGCTGGAACACCCGCCGCCCTTACAGATGACCCATGTAGAAGGGGCGGCCAGTGTTCCAGCCCGCCCCTATAGTGTATCACGGCTACACGCGGGTTTTCGACACCCTAGACGGGCCCACCTCGGAAAGTCATAAACATCAAGTTTGATCCACTCATCAAGGCCAACAATTGATATATAGGTCATTTTTGCATTTGACGAAGCGTTACGAAAGTGTAGTTTAAATCCACACGTCCCGCATGAAGTTTCATTAAGTCTCGTGTGGGATTCAAGAATTTGTAACTAGAGTTTACCAACACTTCCTCAAATGAAAAAATGGTCTATATATTAAATATGTATCTTGATGAGATAAAACTATCTTGTATTCAAAAGTTTTTTATTTGAGGTCATTTGGTACCTCGTTTGACTAGAGTTGACCATGTCTCGCCTTAGATTTTCAAACCCCGTGAGAAGAGTTTACTAAAACTTTTCCAAATGCAAAAGTGTTCTATGTATGAAATGAGTATCATGATTAGATGTAACTATCTTGTATTCAAAAGTTTTTCATTTAAGGTCATTCGGGGCCTCGTTTGACCTAGGTTGACCAAGTCAAACCTCTCGTTTTTTCGGAAAATACACGTTGACCGGACCCTAGATGGCCTCATATGCAAAAGTGATGAACAGTAAGTTTGATACACTCATCAAGATACATATTTTCTCCAATGGTCACCTTTTCATCCGAGATTGTTTGGACCACTCAAACTTTGAAACTTTAGTTTTTCACGGCTAGACGCGGGTTTTCGACCCCTAGACGGGCCCACCTCGAAAAGTCATGAACATCAAGTTTGATCCACTCGTCAAGACGAACAATTCATACAAAGGTCATTTTTGCATTCGACGAAGCGTTACGAAAGTGTAGTTCTAAATCCACTCGTCCGCATGAAATTTCATTAAGTCTGTGTGGGATTCAAGAATTTTTGACTAGAGTTTACCAACACTTCCTCAAATGAAAAAATGTTCTATATATTAAATATGTATCTTGATGAGATAAAACTATCTTGTATTCAAAAGTTTTTCATTTGAGGTCATTTGGTACCTCGTTTGACTAGAGTTGACCAAGTCTCGCCTTGGATTTTCAAACCCCGTGAGAAGAGTTTACTAAAAATTTTCCAAATGCAAAAGTGTTCTATGTATGAAATATGTATCTTGATGATACAAAACTATCTTGTATTCAAAAGTTTTTCATTTGAGGTCATTCGGGGCCTCGTTTGACCTAGGTTGACCAAGTCAAACCTTTGTTTTTCGGAAAATACACGTTGACCGGACCCTAGATGGTCTCAGATGCAAAAGTGATGAACAGTAAGTTTGATCCAATCATCAAGATACATATTTTCTACAATGGTCACCTTTTCATCTGGGATTGTTTGGACCACTCAAACTTTGAAACTTCAGTTTTTCGCGACTAGACGCGGGTTTTCGACCCCTAGACGGGCCCACCTCGAAAAGTCATGAACATCAAGTTTGATCCACTCGTCAAGACGAACAATTCATACAAAGGTCATTTTTGCATTCAACGAAGCGTTGCGAAAGTGTAGTTCTAAATCCACTCGTCCCGCATGAAGTTTCATTAAGTCTGTGTGGGATTCAAGAATTTGTGACTAGAGTTTACCAACACTTTCTCAAATGTAAAAATGGTCTATCTATGAAATATGTATCTTGATAAGACAAAACTATCTTGTATTCAAAAGTTTTTCATTTGAGGTCATTTGGTACCTCGTTTGACTAGGGTTGACCAAGTCTCGCCTTGGATTTTCAAACCCGTGAGAAGAGTTTACTAAAACTTTTCCAAATACAAAAATGTTCTATATATGAAATATGTATCTTGATGAGATAAAACTATCTTGTATTCAAAGGTTTTTCATTTGAGGTCATTTGGTATCTCGTTTAACTAGGGTTGACCAAGTCTCGCCTTGGATTTTCAAACCCTGTGAGAAGAGTTTACTAAAACTTTTCCAAATGCAAAAGTGTTCTATGTATAAAATATGTATCTTGATGAGACAAAACTATCTTGTATTCAAAAGTTTTTCATTTGAGGTCATTTGGTACCTCGTTTGACTATGGTTGACCAAGTCTCGCCTTGAATTTTGAAACCCCGTGAGAAGAGTTTACTAAAATTTTTCCAAATGCAAAAGTGTTCTATGTATGAAATATGTATCTTGATGAGACAAAACTATCTTGTATTCAAAAGTTTTTCATTTGAGGTCATTTGGTACCTCGTTTGACTAGGGTTGACCAAGTCTCGCCTTGGATTTTCAAACCCTGTGAGAAGAGTTTACTAAACCTTTTTCAAATGCAAAAGTGTTCTATGTATGAAATATGTATCTTGATGAGACAAAACTATCTTGTATTCAAAAGTTTTTCATTTGAGGTTATTTGGTACCTCGTTTGACTATGGTTGACCAAGTCTCGCCTTGAATTTTGAAACCCCGTGAGAAGAGTTTACTAAAACTTTTCCAAATGCAAAAGTGTTCTATGTATGAAATATGTATCTTGATGAGATAAAACTATCTTGTATTCAAAAGTTTTTCATTTGAGGTCATTCAGGGCCTCTTTTTAACTAATTTTGTGAAAAACCGTTTGTAGGGGCGTAATTTGGATCACGCCCGCCTTACAATGGCCTGTAGTAAGGGCGGGCTGGATCACCCCCGCCCCTCAGTGCATTAGCGAGGGCGGGCCGGTGATCGGCCGCCAGCCACCTGACGCCCGGCCTTGTAGGGGCATTTGCATCACAAGCCGCCCCTACTACAAATGGGCAAGCGCTCTTACAGTGTCTTTTTCACGTAGTGTACACGAGGCCGACCTACGGCACCAGCGGATAGAGATAGTGGTTCTACGCTGCCACGTCCTCGCTGCTAGCATAGCAATAAAGAGAAGCTAGAACACTGCAGCCTGCAGGGAGTATAGGATACGGATGGAGTTTTTTTATATGAACTGTAGGCGAAGACGCGAAGTGATCTGAACGGTGATGGTGGCAAAAAAATAAAAGGTCTCTTTTTTTTGAAAGATCAAAAAGGTCTCTTTGAATTACTCGTGCCCGTCTGGTGCCTTCACTAAATACGCAGTTGAAATAGCTGAACAATTCGTGGTGAACTGAAGAGACTGCTATGACGGAGAGAAGCTTCCTCAGCTAAGATTTGCAGGAAAATCAGCTGGTGAGGATCTTCTATTTAATTATAAAAGATATAATTGTGATATTAGAAAGGTGTATACATGATCTAAGTTGCAAGGGAGTTAACGAGCATAATTCTAGTTGAAACCACGTCGTGTCGCTCCGACGACTCCGGGCGACCTTGCGACGGATCCTGGTGACCCAGCACCAGCAAGTCATGTCTCCAGCAAGCTGCGTCCCCATGGTCGTGCCTATGGCGAGCCACGTCGCCGGCAGCTGGGCCCCTCGCGGTCCGCGCCCCGGCAAGCCGTGCCCACGGTGCTCGTACTCTGACGAGGCTTGCCTCCAGAGGGCGGTGCTCCGGCGGCTATGCCCATCAGGCCACACCTCGGCAGTGGCGACATCTCCCTCCCCCGAGAGCTTGCTCTCTTCTCTCTGCTTGGGCTGTTGGGGCAATGGGAGTCTTTTAGGCATGCTGGTCCCCACATGTGTCAGGTGAAGCTGAGGAAAGCTACTTTTTTCAGCTCTGTCCCCTTTATGAGACGAGGAGAAAATAGTTTGATCCATGGAGCTGTTTTGGAATGTATTGTTTGACAAAAAAACAGCTCTCAACAACTTTATGAAGCTGTTGGGAACAAGCCCTTAATATAGGCCTCGGGATTTACCTGATGTAATTGAATTAGCCAAAGCCCATAACTACATCCAGCTCCAGCATGATCAAAACTGTGAGTTCTTTGTGAGGCTTTTAATGTGCAAAAAGATAACCAAGTGCAAAAAGACAACCAATGAGTTGTGCCATAATTTTGAGGTTATAGTATACAAAAGTTACAAACCCATGAATTTTTTAAACGCGGTCCAACCTAGCAGATCAACTCATGTTAATCACAATACTCAAAATTTCTCAACTAGTTTGGTCCATTTAAAGATGTATGTGTTTGGTTAGAGAGCCAAGTAGAATGGAACGGTTCTCCTCCTGATCTAGAGACGAGACGGTTCTATTTTGGTGCTTGGTTGAAGAAGAGCAGTTCTATTTCGACGTTTGGTTGAAGGCGTCACGTAGGATGACAACTTAGAATCGCCGCCACCCGCCCCTAGCCCGCGTCATCGTAGCCCAGCCGTGCGAGCTACGGTCGTCGGTTGGCCACACGAGGTTGCTTGTGACAAGCTAAGACCCTGATTGGTTGATGTATGTATCTTTAGTATATGAACTATGGTTGGCTGTACAGGATTCTATGATAATTGCGCGAGAACATGTACTATACTACTATCATCCGATGGGTTGTGACATGGTCTATACTACTATCAGCCGAGCCGAGCAGGTGCAGCTGCAGTTGCAGCTCCTCCACGAATGCGGCTGCAGACAGACGTCTAGAACACGACGGCGGCGGCCACCACAGCTCCGGCGACGACCAAGAAGCTGCTGGCGGCTGCAGATATGGCGGAGGCGCTCTTCTCCGTGACGGGCGCGGCCGCTGGAGTCAGACCCGCAGGTGCCATGGCGTTGCCGACTCCAGCGCCGAAGGGGCTCGCGGCCGGCGCGTCGGCGGAGGGCGCGGACACCGGCGCTGTCACTGGAGGCGAGGGCGGGGAGGCAAGGGGCGCCCTGGTCGGCGGCGGCAGGAGAGGGGCCATCTTGGGCGACGCGGCCGGAGCCTGCTGCGCCGTGGCCGCCACGGCGAAGACGGCGAGGAGCGCCACGAGGATGGCGGCGAGGTGGGCCATCGATGTCACGAGTGAGCGAGCTAGTGACTTCGTAGTAGGTCAAGCAAGCAAGCGTGTGGCGGCGCTATGCGGGAATGAACGGCAGCTGAGATGACGGAAGGAGAGGATGAAGATGCGCCGCCGCTGCTGCTGGAGTATGGAGAACTGCTGATGGATGGGAGAAGAGAAGGCCACATGGGACGACGTATTTGTAGGCGAGGCGCCGCCGGCTGGGCTCGTTTTAAATACTTTTGGGTCCCTTCTGATTAGCCGTTGGTCTTGATTCCTTGTGTCCAGTGCGGATGCGCCACGGCTAGCAGACGTCAAGCGCAACGGCTAGCGAGCATAACGGCTAGCAGATATCAAGCGTAACGGCTAGTTAACGGCACGGCCACTGCACGCAACGGCTAGCATGGTACTGCAACGGCTAGCAGACATCGAGCGCAACGGCTAGCTGCGGCAACGGCACAGCACGCAACGGCTAGCCACGCAACGGTACGCCGTCCTATGTGATACTGGGCCGATTTTGCGCATGCATGGGCCCATCCTGGCCTGGCCTCTCCGCGGCGCCCACTCCTCAGCGTTTGTTATCTTGGATCCTGCCTTTCCACGCTCGATTGGCAGAAAACATTGGAAAATCACGTGAAATCACTAGAGAAAATAGAAGAAAAAGTTTGAATAAAACAAATGCAATTTAGTACTACTATTACTTATCACTGCAGTAACTAGATGTTTTCGTGTTAAGTTGTGATGTTTTTGTTATTTAAAATAAAAACAACCATTTAAAGAGTTTATCACATTAGTACATAAAATAATAGGGTTGTTTTTGCAACTACCCCTGTTTTGAGAGCTAATTACTCATTTGCCCCTATTTTTTTTAACTTTGCTCATTCTTTTTGTTTTTTATAATCCCGAGCTGTTATATAATAACTAGTTTGACTATCAAGAACATATATGTAAGTATGTGTAGAACAAAATAAGAGAGGAAAGAAAATAAGTTGTTCTCTTTTTCTTATTGACATTCCAATACGTAAGCCCTCATATATATAGCCATACATGTGGGCTGAAGTTACAAGAATTGATGCCATGAGAGTTACACCATTAATGAAGTGGAAGGTTATAGCTTTCATGGTGGAAGGGGTTATGGACATCCACATTAATATTTCATAACACTCCCTCTTGGATGTCCATTAACTGGTGAATTGCATGCCTCGTTAAAAACCTTGCCAAGGAAAAAACCCTGTGGGAAAAAACCAAGGCCAAGGAAAAAAGAGTACACACATATTCACTCCCCCTGATGGCAACATCACTTGATGTCATTTAGGCACCGTAATCCAATACCATGTGCTAATTTCTTGAATACTGAAGTAGGAAGTGCCTTTGTGAACAAGTCTGCTAGATTCTCACTTGACCGAATTTGTTGGACTGTTATAGTACCATCCTTTTGAAGATCATGAGTGAAGAAAAACTTTGGCGAGATGTGTTTCACTCTATCTCCTTTTATGTATCTGTCGGGTACCTAGATTAGGGGGTCCTAAATCACGTACCTTAGAGGAAAATAACCCAACCCATCTTGCCTCTAAATCTCCCAAGAATTAACCAGAGAAACCCCAATCCTCCTCACACCGGGCCGGCCCACTACCGGAGCCCGCAAGGCCTCGAGACCCGCCGGCTCAAGCAACGGACGCTCGCCCGCTCGAGAAGAGAAATACGGAAACCGCTCGAGCGTGCGGCCCGCTTTCGAGACGATGACGTAAACCGCTCGAGCGGGCGACCGCTTCGAGCGGGACGGAAAACGCTCGAGCGAGCGGCCGCCGAGTCCGCCCACAATCATTACCTATCCAAAGGCACGCACATGGCTACAAGTATATGTAATAGTGGGAAGTATGCTTGCTCCGCCTAACCTCATGGCTACGGTGCGCGGCATAGTGAGAAGTATGCCGGTCGCTTCTCCTATTCCGCCGCCCATACCCGGGATTCGGGCATGCCAGCCGCACTATTACACCACGCCGGTATGCGTGGCGCGTGCGGCACTCTCCCCCGACGCCATCGTCAACACTCGTGCCACCAACTACATCGTCCCGTCCCGTCGCTCGGATCACTGCCCCCTCGAGGCAGCTTCCAACCACTCGAGAAGTGGTGACGGACGCAACCAGAACAAGGGACACACAGTGTTCTGTCTTTCCCACCTCGACGACCATACTACGGGGTTCCCGGGCGCACGTGCTCGACTACGACAGCGCCATACCTCGACTACCTCAGCCCACGATCGAGAAAAACCAGCAGGCCATCAATGCCCACGCTGCTACAGGCTCGAGCCAGACCAAGCGGAGCGTCTACAGTCTCGACGACTTGACGCGGTGCATGTAGTTCGACGTCACGCCACGACAGCCCTATCAACCCTGTACTCCTGAGCCTCCCCTTGGCCTATAAAAGGGGATGCCAGGGCCTAGTCTAGGGAGGAGGTTTTTTTTTTTGGGACGCCTTCATTCACAACACGTTTCCTCGCACGCTAAGTCTCAGGACTCGCTTGTATTCACCCCTGTACAAGCACCCCGGTGCAAGATAATACAAACCTCACCCCTCTGCTGGACGTAGGGCACTCTTTGCCTGAACCAGGATAAACGATTGTGTCCATCTTGCATCACCATCCGGATTAGGGAGCACACATAGAAATTTACTCGTGGGTGTAATACCCCCCGGGGTACGAAACACCGACAGTTGGCGCGCCAGGTAGGGGGTGTCGCGTGCTTTTCGTTCGATTCCCGCCATTTTCCGGATGGCATCGCCCACTCCTTCGTTTCCGTTAGCCACGGTGATCTGGTTTGGGAGTCTAGAGTTCATGTCGCTCGGCCCAGGCCGCGACATGGCTCTACTCTTAATTGGAGAACCAGGAGGGGGACGCTCGTCACCCCCACGCGCTGGTGGGGTCGCGCGCCGACCGCGCCACCACGGTTCGCCACCACGTCGCCGACACCACCAGCATCATCATCATCGCCAGCAGGCACAGAGCCTTGAGCACCTTGCTCGTGGGCCCTCCCAGCCAGACGCCACGACGCACCCAGCCGGGGTGCCAAGTGTGCGGCAGGAGGGAGCACATGGGCGAGGAGCCCATGACGTGGACCCCGGCTTCACGTTTGCCATGCGCTCGCCGAGAGCCCGGCACGCGCCTCGAGCGCGCGCGGCGACGCCCGCCCAACCTGTTGCCGCACGGACTCTACCGAGCTCGCCGCAGCGCCCGTTTGGGCTCACAAACGCCGCCACCACGTATGCCAACGAGATCCGGTCAGTCATGGGACCGCGGGAGGAAAGCCCCGGTCCCCTCCTGCGGGCCACCATGGACTTGGAGATCGTATGGCCGGCATCGGTGGACCGCGGGTTTGACAGAACGCCTGGCTCACAACGCCACACCACGGTCGGGGATATGCGCCGATGGGTCGAGGAGGAGAGCACGGGGAGGCCCTGGACGCCGTCCAGCGCTAACCCAGACTCCGATGACTCAGGCTCAGGGTGCTATGACCCGGCTCGCGAGTGTTTTCATCTCAACGACAACGTTCCGTCGGATGAGGAGACCAGAGATGGCGCCGCCGTGGCCGTCCCTACAGCCAACCGTGCAGACGTAACCCCGGCGGTCGGGACGTCAGCAGCTGCAGCCCTGCAGGTGATCGAGCCGCGCGGACCGCCACCACAAGCCCAAGACAATCGACGGCCTGAAGACGATGCTCAAGCGGCACAATGGGCTCAGCTCAGGGAAATCGAGGCCAAGATGAATGAGGAACGCGCAAATCTGGAACTGCTCAAGCGCGCGCTTGAGCGGGAACCATCCGCCCCCTCCTCGAGCTCTTGGCGCTCGAGGAAAGGCGCGAGACGTCTTCAACCGCATCGTCAACGACGGGGGCGGCCGAAGCGCCACCGGCCGGCCCATTTCCTCGAGCAAGCGGAATGTACTTGCGGCGGCTATCTGCCGCTGCGGGACATGCCGGCACCCTCGAATCCCCACGCCTTGCGGATACGAGACGAGATCCGGGGGCTCCTCCAAGTCGCGGCCGTCCGGCGGGCGAGAGCTCGGCCTCGAGACGGCGTGAGGCGGCCCGGAACAACCACGGCACGAGCGGGAGGGTTCCGTCCACCAGGAGGCACCCCCTCGAGGTGGTAGAGCACCTGCTCGAGAACGCATCCTCGACAACCGTGCACCTCAAGATGCGCGTCATGACATCAACGACAACCGACGACGCAAGGCTGCAGGTGCCGAGGACCGTGGCTACAAGGCCCATCGAGGGGGACGCTACGACAGCGACGAGGATCGGCAGTTTCTCGAGCCACCAGGCCCTCGAGTCTTCAGTCGAGCTATCCGCAACACGCCGTTGCCAAACCCGTTTCGACCCCCCACGAGCGTGGTCAAGTACAACGGGGAGACCAAGCCAGAGCTCTGGCTGGCCGACTTCCGGGCGGCTTTGCCCGGGAGGAGGGCACGAGAGGATAAGGCGATCATACGCCAACTCCCCTTTGTTTCTCTCGACACCGCTCGACGGTGGCTCGAGGAGCTCCCCCATCGGATCCACGGCCCGGGCCGACTCCGGTCCGAATTTTCGAGGAACTTCAAGGGCACATACATCCGACCCGGCAACTCGTGGGATCTCCGCAACCGCAAGCAAAATGCCTCGGAGTCCCTCCGGGATTTTGCTCGACGTTTCTCCAAGCCGCGCACCGAGCCGCCGCACATCCCAGACCATGACGTCATCCTGGCGTTTGTCTCAGGCACCACCTGCAAAGAGCTCGTGCGGGAACTCGGGCGCAACCGCCCAAAGACGGTGAACGAGCTCATGGACGTCGTCGCCGACTATGCTGCTGGCGACGAGGCCGTGGGAGCCTTCTTTGGCGGAACTGGGAACAAGCCCGCGCCGCCCCCAGGGGGCGGTGAGGGATCGAGTAAAACCCAGAAGAAGAACGGGAAGAAGAAGAAGGGCAACCAGCAAGGCAAGCGCGCGGTCGCGGAAGACGAGGTGGCCGCAGCCGAGCGCAAGAAGCCTAGACCCCCGCCGGACGGGGGCGTCTTCGACAAGATGCTAAAGCAACCCTGCCCGTACCACAAGGAACCGGTCAAACATAACCTCGAGGACTGCCGTATGCTTCGAGGTTACTTCAAGAAAATTGGCCTCGACAAGGACGATGGCAAGAAGGATAAGGGTGGCGAGGATCGAGCCAACGACGATGACGACGGTGGGTATCCGCCCATCACCGAGTGCTACATGATCTACGGCGGCCCGACCACCCAGATGACACGTCGAGAGCGGAAGGCCGAGCGCAGGGAGGTTTTCGCCATGAAACCCGCCACGCCTCAATTCCTCGACTGGTCGGATGCTCCCATCACGTTCGACCGTGATGATCATCCAGACCACGTCACCAACCCCGGCTCATACCCTCTCGTCGTCGCCCCGATCATCCTCAACGCCCGCTTTACCAAAGTTCTCATGGATGGAGGCAGTAGCCTCAACATCATCTACATGGAGACCCTCACGTTGCTCGGCCTCACAAGAGCCGACCTCCAGCCGAGCGCCGGGGGCTTCCACGGAGTGGTCCCTGGCAAAAAAGCGCTCACGATCGGCCGCATCGACCTCCCCGTCGTCTTTGGGACACGCTCGAACTTTCGTCGAGAGGTCTTAACCTTCGACGTGCCCAGCTTCGAGGGGACGTATCACGCCATCTTGGGCAGACCGTGCTACACAAGGTTCATGGCGATCCCCAGCTATGCCTACCTCAAGCTCAAGATGCCGGGACCAAAAGGAGTCATCACTGTCAGTTCCACGTACGAGCACGCCTACCACTGCGATGTGGAGTGCGTCGAGAACGGGGAATCACTGATGAACGTGCTGGGAACATCTGAAGACCTAGCCATGATGCTCGATCACATGGCAGCTGGAGCCTCTCCTCCAACACCCAAGCGACAGGCTGGCAACTTCGACCCCGCCGACGACACCAAGAAGATTCCGCTCGATCCAAGCTCCTCGGGGGAAAAGACGCTGGTCATCAGCGCCTCCCTCGACAGCAAATAGGAAGCAGTGCTCGTCGGCTTTCTCCGTGCAAACGCTGACATGTTTGCATGGAGTCCCTCGGACATGCCCGGCATACCGAGGGATGTCGCCGAGCACGCCTTGGAGATCCGTCCCGGTTCAAGACCTGTCAAGCAACGCCTGCGCCGCTTCGACGAGGAGAAGCGTAGGATCATCCGCGAGGAGGTCGAGAAGCTCGAGAAGGCCGGATTCATCAAGGAGGTACATCATCCCGAGTGGTTAGCTAATCCTGTGTTGGTAGAGAAAAAGAATGGAAAAATGAGGATGTGTGTAGATTACACTAGTTTAAATAAAGCATGTCCCAAAGTTCCATTTCCTTTGCCTCGAATAGATCAAATTGTTGATTCCACTGCGGGTTGTGAAGTACTTTCCTTTCTCGACGCCTACTCGGGCTATCACCAAATCAAAATGAAGGAGTCCGACCAGCTTGCGACTTCATTCATCACCCCCAAGGATTTTCAAACGCTTGAACAAACACGGCAACAAGTGGGTGGCTGAACTCCCATCTGTCCTGTGGAGTCGCGGACGACCGAGAGTCGAGCCACCGGGTTCACCCGTTCTTCTTGGTCTATGGGTCTCGAGGCCATCCTCCCCACCGACCTCGAGTACGGGTCCCCGACTCAAAGCCTACAACGAACGACTAATCGGGAAAGGCTAGCAAACGCCATCGACCAAGCGAAGAGGCTCGAGACACGGCGCTCCTACACTCGCGCGCTACCAACGAAGCTACGGCGGTATCACGAGAAGAATGTGCGCAAGAGGGACTTCAAAGTTGGCGATCTCGTGCTCCGTCGACGCCAAGATAACAAGGGCGCCACAAGCTCACTCCTCCTTGGGAAGGTCCGTTCATCGTGGTCGAAGTGCTGAAACCGGGGACGTACAAGTTAGCGGACGAAAAAGGCTCGACCCTCACCAACGCATGGAACATCGAACAGCTACGTCGCTTTTTCTCCTAGGCCTCGATGCCTTGTACATATTTTCGTTTAAATAAGTCAGTTTCTTACTTTTTGTTCATACGCAAGGTGGGCTCGACTTTGTTTCCTAACGTCAAGCCCCCTCGGGGAGCTAGACCGGGGGGGACCCCCGAAGTCCTCGAAAAACACACCTAGTTTTTCGAGAACGATGCTCGACGTAATTTTCCCTCTCGCCTCGAAATTTTTCGTAAGACTAAGTATTTGCGTCACCTCGAGCCCATCGAGCCGGGCGATCGAGCACAAGGCTTCCTACGCTCGAGCTACGGCACCCTAACTCACCCCCTCTCGAAGTGGTTCGAGCACAGCACCAACACTTAGCTGAAACAAAGTAAAGGCAAGAAGTGGAAAATAATGTCGAGCGCAAAGAAAAAACTAGAGCATAACAGTTTAAATCACAAGCGTTAAGATTTTAGGCCGCTTAGGCCACTCCCATAACCAAAAATACTTGTTTTCTTACAAGGGCCTTGTTGCCCAGTTGCGGCTCGCAGGCGGTTGGGATCTACTACGCTGGCGGCGGGAGGACTTCATGCGCCAGATCGCCTCCAAGACGGGCGCCGGTTCTTCGGCCTCGGCCTTGAGCGCTCGATCCGGGGGTTGACCCCTCCTTCTTGCTCGCCCTCGACGTAGGCAAAGCCGCTCGCCACGGCCTCCATCCCGGTCCGGGGCCTCCTCCCTCGAGACGCCGAACCCGAGTAGAAGATAGCCATCGTCCGGCGCGCAGCGAAGACGAGGGCATCTCGGACATGGCCCCGCAGAGAAGCGCCGAACTCCACGACTCGGTTGGCGTACCCACGGCCGGCGTCTGGCCCCTCGACGTCCACCACGGGCGCGAAGCCCCAGTTGGCGCTGAGGGTGTCGATGGCGCCGGTGATGCGGGCCTTGGACGAAACCTCGCCATCAAGCAACACCTGGGTCAGCCTTGCGTCCTCACGCGCACCCGCCAGGTCCGCCTCCAAACCTGAAAGGGACGACAAAGACCAAGTACTCCATCAGGTGCTCGAGCAACACGAACAGGCCACGCACAAAAAAGGACTAAAAGACTCGAGCACTTACCAGTGCAGCGGGTTGAGAGCCCTTGCTCGCGATCGAGCGCCCGTTGAAGCTCGGCCTCTTTTCTCGGAGGGTACGCTCGACGTCGTGTTTCTCCACGCGCGGCTCCTCATAAGCCCCGCGGCGCCCGGATGGCGAGGTCCTTAGTCGTCATCTCTAGGCGGAGATTGACCGCTTCCGTCGGAGACCGCTCGCGCGCTCTTTCTCCGCTTCAAGCGCGGCGGCAAGGGCTTCTTTTCGCGGCGGCCTCCGGGTGACCGAGGCCCGGAGCTCCTTCACGTAGGCCTCGACGCGGCCTTCTCCTTCGGAGCCGCTCCATGTCCCGCCGCTTGGCCTTGTAGCCCGGCGGTGCGGTAGCCGCGTCCCGCTTGAGCTGCTCGAAGGCCGCATGCGGCCGCGCATAATTACGGCGAGCGGTCTCGGCCTCTGCGCGGCTTGGGCAAGCTTCTCATCGCTCTCCCGGCGCCCCCGGCCTCTGCGCCACTCGAGCGAGTTCGTCGTGGGCTTTCTTGGCATCCTCCTTGGCGGCGTCCGGGCGGCGTTGGCCTCTCAAGAAGCCGGGCGGACCGGTGCGGCTCCGCCTCGGCATCCCGCCCCATGCGCACATATCGCCGGATCTCGTCCTCACTCTCACGAGAGCGCGGATGTGAACCGACTTGGCGTATGAACCGCTTTGCGCCGTCTAAGCCACGAAAGAGGAAAAGTCAAATACAAAATCACGATAAGTCGAACAAAAGAAGGGAGGCCGTGCTCGAGGGCACTCACGGAAGAAAGCCGGGGGCGAGGTCCTCGGAGACGAGTGACGGAGCGACCTTGAGCATGTTCAAGCCACCTGCCGGCGCTCCTCGGCCTCCATATGCGCCTCGAGCTCCTTCTGATCGTTCATCACGATCGCAGGGGCCTCGTGGTCGAGAGGGTCGGGGAGCACCAGCGGCGGCCTTTCCCATAGAGGGAATCCCTCCCGCATCTCCTTGTTGATGGAGGAGCGGCGTCCTCTCACGGCCTCCAAATCAACGCCCGCTGTCACCACCCGCTCAGCCAGGGTCGTAGGACGTTGCGGCTGGCTCTGGGAGGAGGACGCCTCCTGGGCGAGCGCTCGCGCCTCGAGCTGCCTCCGCTCTTCGATAGAGGCTTCGGAGGGCTCAACAGGTCCGAGACCAACCGACCGCATGTGGTTGTCAACGATAGCAGTTGCCGTCAGCTTCCTCTGGGCCTCCTCCCAGTGATCGGCCTCGGACATAACAGTGAACTCCACCTCGCCCGTCGTCGAGTCGGGCACAAGGTGAGGCACCACGACCTCCCCTAACCGTGGCTGTGGCAGCGGCGCCTGATATGACGCCAGGCGGTGCTCCTCGAGTCGCTCCTCCCTTTGCTCGCCGCTCTGGTGCTCGGTCCGCTGCTCCACTTGCGGCTGGCTCTCCTCGATGCCAGCGGCGGCAGGCTGTACCACCTCCAGCTGCTGCTCCTCTTGCTCAGCCCGCTGCTCCACTTGCGGCTGACTCTCCTCGACGCCGGCGGCGGCAGGCTGTACCGCCGGTCCCACCTGCTGCTCCACCGGCTCCTCCGCCTTCTCCCCCTCCTGTGTGGCAGCAGGGTGCTCCTCGAGCGCATCCTCTCGAGCGGCAGCCTGGGCCTCACCCTCCTCAACCCGTTGCCCGGGCCGAGGGCTCGACCTCCATGTCCCGAGGAGGGGTTGAGGCCCGGCTCGGCCGGGCCCACGGCCACCGGTCCCGCCTCCCGCATCTCCACATCTCCCACGGGCCGGTCGGCGGGCGCGGGCGTCTCCCCCCTCCTTATCCCTGCGCTCCTCCTCGAGCTGGCGCAGGCCGATTGGCCAGGAAGACTTGGCACCCGAGCTCGGACTCTCCTCGAGCACGATGGGCTGCAGCTCCGATCCAGCCCCCAACGCCGGCTCTGGCGCCTTTGCCTCTTTGTCGCCCGCCGCCGCGTCGCCCACCACGCCCGACGATGACGGAGTCTCGGGCGGGAGGGCGGTCGAGGCTGTGGTGGTAGTGGCGTCCCTCTCCTCCGCTGCTTTGGCCACGGCCCCGGCACCTACACGGGATGCGGCGCCATCGGGACTGCGCCGCGCTTGAGCGCATCTTTGGCCCGCTCTAACCAAATGGGAGTAGAGGGAGGAAGAGTCACTCCACCTGGCATCGACGGGGTGCCGCTCGACCCTCCCGTGGTCCTCAGCCTCTTAGTAGGCACCATGGAAGGGAGGGATGGCAAGGTCTGCAAGGAACGCTTAGTCCTGGAAGAAAGAGAAAAACAAAAACTTTCACTATGACAAAATACTCGCACACAAACAAAACAATGCAACAAGGAGTAGATCGACCAGGAGACTTACCCTGAGGTTGGAGTAGCGCTGCTCAAGCCGCTTGGCTTGCTCGGAGCGCTCGGGGGCTTCCGAGCCTCGTTGCCCCCTCGAGTCACTCGAGGACTTGGGGGCCTCGAGCCCGCCGCTTGTGTCGCTCGGGGGCTTCGAGACCCGGCGGCCGCTCCGTTTTAGCCGACTCCTTGGGCGGCTCGGGCACGCGTCCCTCACGGATCCCGGGACTGCGGGTCGAGATCCGCTCCGCCGCGGTCGCTAGAGGGAGCCCGGCGCTCGCCGGACCGTGCGAAGATGAAGTGCGCACATTTGCAGCCTCCCCGCTGCCGGGTGTGCGCGCCCGTTGAAGAAGAACGGTGGCGGGAGGAAGATTCCCGCCGCGTCGGAGACGGCGCCCGCCCGCCATGGCTAGAAGAACGGGGCGACTCCTCCCGCGCCCGCTTGAGCCGGCGACGACGAGCGAAGGCGGCGGGCCGGAGTGTTGGGACGCCCACCCCGTTGCCCCGCTTGGGCCGGCGACGCGCTCGAGCACCGCGGCTCGACGACCCCTCCTGGCGACCCGCTCGAACCGGCGACGAGTCGTCGCGCGGGAGGCCCGGGCGCCAACGATGGCTCGCACGCGGAGCGAGCAAGCGTCGGGGCTCCAGCGACGACAAAGCATCATCACATCGGCCGCATCATCATCATCGTCATCGTCATCCTCCCCCTCGTCCTCATCGGACGACTCGAGGCTGGGGGTCCAGTCGGTCGGGTCCGCCGCCAGGCGTATTTCACGTTCCCGGCGGCGCCTAGCCTTGCGCTTCTCCTTCTCTTCTAGCGCACGGGCTTTCTGCGCCTTTTCCTCCCTCCTCGAGACCACGACAGCATGTCCTCGTTCGCCCCTCAGGCGTCTTACCTCACGGCGGGCGCATCCTCCTTCACGGAGGCCTCGACTCCGCGTGGTCGTTGATGTTCTGGACAAAAGAACAGACCTCGATAAGGATTGCTCGAGTAAAACAAACGACGAAAAGAGGATCTCGAGAAAACTTACGTAGCCAAGCAGGTTGTACTCCGGACGCATGCGGAAGAGGCCGACTTGGTTCTCGCCAAAGTTCCTCCCCCGTCGATTGCGTCACGCACCCGAGCCACGATCGTAGCGACCGGGGAGAGGCTCGTCGGACATCCCGCGGGCCGTAAGCGCCGCAGGTCGGCGTTCTCCGTCATCCGGGTCGAGCCGCGGCGGGCGCTCGGCGAGCGGGAGCACCCGGCGGCTGTGGAACTCGGCAACCACATGCGCGATGTTGAGGAAGAAGTTGCCGGACCTCCGGTTGCGGAGGCTCGAGATGGCGTCGAGCAAAGAGTTCATGCGAGGCTGGCGCGCCGCCGGCTGGCCATGCGCCCAGTTGAAGCCGGGCTCGGTTAGCACTTCGCCGGTATATTCCGGGAAGAGGCCCCCCTCGTTGCGGAGGTAGAACCATTCTCGATCCCAGTTGGCGTTGTTCGACGACCACGTACCGGACAACCAGCATTCCTTCCTCTTCAGCCCGAGCGAGCAGGAACCCGCTCGAACATAGCGGCGGATCTTCGGCTGCACCGCCTTCTCCTTTTCCTCCTCCTCCTCCTCATTCTCCTCCTCGTTCTCCTCATCCTCCTCGTCATCATCATCACCGTCGTCGTCGGCGGCCTTCTTGCTCTTCACCGCTTTGGTGAAAAGCGTCGCCTTGAAGACATGGGTGAACAGGTCCCACTGCGGCGCCATCCCCAAATATCCCTCGCACACGGCGGCATAGGTAGCCGCGGCGAGATGGAATTGGGGTTGAAATGCCGGAGCTCAACCCCGAAATGGTGGGGAGCGCCCGCATGAAACGGCTCGGCCGCGCGCCAAGTCCCCGCCGGTGGAACCCGATGAAGCTCGGAATGTAGCCCCGCGGGGATTGGGCTCGAGGTCGCCGTCGTCCGGCACCCTCCACTCGGGTAACCCCTCCGCCGGATTAGGCGGAAGTAATCCGCCGTTCACCGAGATTGAGCAAAGCATTCCCTCGGCCACCGTAGACCGAGGCCACGGAGCGCGTCCGCCATCACCACCGGCACGAAGGCTTGGCGGCGCCCTTGCCCTTGCCCTTGCCTTTGCCACGCGCGCCTGGCCGGAGCTCGCCCGTCTTCTTGGATGACCTCCCCATGACAAGTGACGGAAGCGGAACGGGAGAGCAACGGCGCCGACGCAACACAAGCGCGGTGGCGCCGGGAGCGGTGGCGCGAGAGAACAAAGGCGGTCACGGGCTAGAATGGCGCGGCGATCACGGCGTGGCGGCAACGGCGATTGCAGAAGACGGCGGCAGCAGATTGGATCTAAAGCAGAGCACAACTGCTGGCGTGGACAGCGAGGAAGGCAAGATTGCGGGGAAGAGGAACCAGGAGCCTACTCCTCTATATTTATAGAGCCCAAGATGATCCACGTGAACCACGTTCAACGGCCCAGATTACGACATCCAACGGCCATGCGCACCCGGCGGACTCGACGAAAAACGGTAACCGCATCAAATGCTCTGACAAACCGTCACCTACTTTTTAGGCGCACACGATGCGAGGTGGAGCGGAACCGTCGCCAAGCCACGATCACCACGATACGCCGGTTTCCGCCTAAAAAGGCGCGCCGCTTGCAACGGACAAACGCGCATTGAATGGGCGCAATGACGGGACGTCTCGACGGACGGTCCCTTACACGGTAAGAAACCCAGGGACCCTGGTCCCACAAGTAAGTCTCGAGGGAGCGGAGGCTGACCCACGGACGGGTTCGAACAGCCGCCCTCGAGCACCTGAGTTAGGGGTGCCCATGGGAAAGGAACCCTCGAAAGGTTCCGCTCGAGAACGAACCCTCGAACCCAAATGGCGTGTCCAAGGCAGGGCACTATGTATCTAAGAGATCCCGCCAACGGGAGGCACTCGAGCCGCCGGCCCCCTCGGACGGGACCGGTCCTCTAGAAACTAAGAACCCAGCTTCAATAAGAGCGCCCCGGGCCACAAGCCGTCTCCCCTCGAAAGGAGACGAGCTCTCACTTGGACTACCCGCCATCGGCTCACGAGAGGGTATGGCGCTCGCTCGACCGCGAGTAGTGTCGACCTCTCGCCACTTGGATCGATCCAAGAGATCCATGGCCCGGATTACGACTCCGGCTCGGCCATTCGGGGCTCGGGAGCTCGAGTCACACAAACAACCTCCTCGACACGGGAGGAGCGGGAAAAACTCGGGGCTCGAACAAAGAGAACAAATCTTCGCCTCGAGATGCCACAACTCCAATTAATAATGCTCTTGCCCAAAATCGTTCATCTCAAAGCCCCCGGAGGAATGCCTCATTCCTCCGGGGCCTCGGCTACCGCGGGGGACGCCGCGCGCCCCCCACGGAGAAAGGACGAACCGACTCTAAGAAATACCGACAATAATCCCAATTCTAGGTACTTCAACTCCACTTCATGATCCCTTGTTTGAAGTTTCACAATCAAACAAGGGCTCGGGGCTACCGTCGGGTACCTAGATTAGGGGTCCTAAATCACGTACCTTAGAGGAAAATAACCCAACCCATCTTGCCTCTAAATCTCCCAAGAATTAACCGAGAGAAACCCCAATCCTCCTCACACCGGGCCGGCCCACTACCGAGCCCGCAAGGCCTCGAGACCCGCCGGCTCAAGCAACGGACGCCGCCCGCTCGAGAAGAGAAATACGGAAACCGCTCGAGCGTGCGATCGCTCGAGACGATGACGTAAACCGCTCGAGCGGGCGACCGCTCGAGCGGACGGAAAACGCCGAGCGAGCAGCCGCCGAGTCCGCCCACAATCATTACCTATCCAAAGGCACGCACATGGCTACGTATATGTAATAGTGGGAAGTATGCTTGCTCCGCCTAACCTCATGGCTACGGTGCGCGGCATAGTGAGAAGTATGCCGGCCGCTTCTCCTATTCCGCTGCCCATACCCGGGATTCGGGCATGCCAGCCGCACTATTACACCACGCCGGTACCGTGGCGCGTGCGGCACTCTCCCCGACGCCATCGTCAACACTCGTGCCACCAACTACATCGTCCCGTCCCGTCGCTCGGATCATCGCCCCCTCGAGGCAGCTTCCAACCACTCGAGAAGTGGTGACGGACGCAACGTAACAAGGGACACACGGTGTTCCGTCTTTCCCACCTCGACGACCATACTACGGGGTTCCCGGCGCACGTGCTCGACTACGACGAGCGCCATACCTCGACTACCTCGGCCCACGATCGAGAAAAACCAGCGAGGCCATCAATGCCCACGCCGCTACTGTGCTCGAGCGGACCAAGCGGAGCGTCTGAGCCTCGACGACTTGACGCGGTGCATGTAGTTCGACGTCACGCCACGACAGCCCTATCAACCCTGTACTCCTGAGCCTCCCCTTGGCCTATAAAAGGGGATGCCAGGGCCTAGTCTAGGGAGGAGGTTTTTTTTTTTTTGGGACGCCTTCATTCACAACACGTTTCCTCGCACGCTAAGTCTCGGGACTCGCTTGTATTCAC
This sequence comes from Themeda triandra, assembly GCA_018135685.1. Lineage (NCBI taxonomy): Eukaryota > Viridiplantae > Streptophyta > Magnoliopsida > Poales > Poaceae > Themeda > Themeda triandra. The sequence continues at coordinate 103,755 of JAENPR010000413.1, forward strand.
CACTGTACAAGCACCCCGGTGCAAGATAATACAAACCTCACCCCTCTGCTGGACGTAGGGCACTCTTTGCCTGAACCAGGATAAACGATTGTGTCCATCTTGCATCACCATCCGGATTAGGGAGCACGCATAGAAATTTACTCGTGGGTGTAATACCCCCCGGGGTACGAAACACCGACAGTATCCATCTTTCAATTGAGTTATGCAAGCCGCATTGTCTTCATGTATAATCGTTGGTGCTTCTTTTTCTAAAAGTAAACTGCATACCTTGCGGATATGATGTGTCACATTTCTCAACCAGACACATTCTCTGCTAGCTTCATGGATAGCCAAAATTTCTGCATGGTTAGATGAAATTGCTGCTATAGTTTGCTTCATTGAACGCCATGAAATAGACGCACCACCACACATAAATACATATCCCGTTTGTGAACGACCATTGTGTGGATCGATAGATATCCCGTGATCCGCAAAACCAACTAATCCCTCCATGCATTTGTTAGAAAAATATAGACCCATGTCCTTCGTACCTTGCAAATAACGAAGTATATGCTTTATCCCATTCCAATGCCTTCTAGTAGGACAGGAGCTATATCTTGCTAATAAATTAACAAAGCAAATGCAATATCAGGTCGTGTGTGAGTAGACAGATACATTAGTGCTGCTATAGCACTTAGATACGGCACCTCGGGACCAAGAATTTCACTATCACATTCGGAGGTCGAAAAGGATCTTTGGTTACATCAAGGGATCTAACAACCATTGGAGTACTCAGTGGATGCGCTTTATCCATGTAAAATTGCTTTAGTATTTTTTCTGTGTATGTTGCTTGATGTAAAAGAACTCCATCTTTAAGATGTTCTATTTGCAAACCAAGGCAAAACTTTGTTTTCAATCTTTTGCCTCAGTGATTCCTTGAGGTGTACCAATTAAGTTTAGATCATCGACATATACAAACCTATAATCACAAATTCTGATCCAGCTCTTTTTATAAATATACATGGACAGATAGAGTCATTCTTATACCCTTCTTTTATCAAATACTCACTAAGACGATTGTACCACATTCTCCTGCATTGTTTCAACCCATATAGAGATTTGTTCAATTTTATTGAATATTGTTCTCGAGAACCCGCTCCTCCCGGCGTTTAAATCCTTCGGTAGTTTCATATATATGTCACTATCAAGTGACCCATATAAATATGCTATAACAACATCCATAAGACACAATTCAAGATTCTCTTTCATTGCCAGACTTATAAGGTACCTAAAAGTTGTTGCATCCATCACGGGAGAGTATGTTTCTTCATAGTCAATTCCCGGTCTTTGGGAGAATCCTTGGGCAACCAATCGTGCCTTATATCTTGTAATTTCTCCTTTCTCATTTCGTTTTCTAACAAACACCCATTTGTAACCAACGGGTTTGACACCATTTGGTATTCGTGTTACAGCCCAAAAACTTGTTTTGTGAGAGAATTCAATTTCGCTTGAATTGCATCATGCCATTTTGGCCAATCTTTTCTTTCTTTGCATTCCTCGACCGAGTGAGGTTCTTGATCCTCATTTTTATCCATAACTTCTAGTGCTACATTATATGCGAATGCATCATCGATGATAACTTTTTCATGGTTCCAAATATTTCCGACATGACATAGTTTAATGAGATCTCATCTTCGGAAGATTTAGGTACCTTTGTCTCTTCTTGAGTCATGCCTTCATTTTCTTAAGGAGATTTTTCCCAAATTATTATTTCCTCGATTTGACCATCTTGATTCTTTGCTCCCTTCCATTTTTGAGGATTTTTATCGTTGGAACCCAATGGCCTACCACGTTTTATAGTAGCCTTTGACTCATTAGCAATAGATGGTTGTCCCTCTTGGACATTAATTTTTTCAGAGCATTAACAAATTTGGAATATATGACTTAGTCACTCTTTTTAAGTCTGTAAAAGCATCCGGCAAATTATTTGCTAAACTTTGCAAATGAATTATCCTTTGAACTTCTTGCTCGATTGTTTTGTACGAGGATCGAAGTGAGATAACGATAATTCATTCCAACTTATTTCTCTCGCTTCATTTGTTTATTTTCTCCCCGTTGTTGGGAAATTTGATTCATCAAAATGACAATCAGCAAATCTTGCTATAAATATGTCTCCCATTGATGGTTCAAGATACTTTATTATAGATGGGGATTCATACCCAATATATATTCCCAACCTTCTTTGAGGTCCCATCTTTGTGCGCTTCGGTGGAGCAATTGGAACATATACCGCGCATCCAAAAATTCTTAAATGGGAAATATCTGGCTCTTTGCCAAAAACCAATTGTAGAGGGGAAGTACTATGGTAACTTGTTGGCCTGATGCGAATTAATGCCGCTGCATGCAAAATAGCATGTCCCCATGCAGACATTGGAAGTTTTGACTTCATAAGTAATGGTCTCGCTATTAATTGGAGACGTTTAATAAATGACTCTGCAAGGCCATTTTGTATATGAACATGTGCAACTGGATGTTCAACACTTATTCCAATCGACATGCAATATTCATTGAAACTTTTTGATGTAAATTCACCAGCATTATCCAAACGTATAGTTTTAATTGGATTATCTGGAAACTGAGCTCTTAACTTGATTATATGAGCCAATAGCCGTGCAAACGCTACGTTGCGGGTTGATAGTAAGGAGACGTGTGACCATCTAGTTGATGCATCAATTAAAACCATAAAATATCTAAATGGTCCACTTGGTGGATGAATTGGTCCACATATATCTCCTTGTATGCGCTCTAGAAAAGTGAGGGGTCGATGTCCAATTTTAGCCGGTGATGGGCGCACAATCAATTTCCCTTGAGAGCATGCAATGCATGGGAAGTCATTGGATTGAAGAATCTTTTCATACTTTAGTTTATGTCCGCATGAGCTATTGATAATTTTTCGCATCATTACTGATCCGGATGGCCTAGCCGGTCATGCCAAATAATAAAATTGCTATGGTTGATGAACTTTTGTTCCACCACCATATATGACTCATTCTCTTTGAGACTTGTATAGTATAAACCAGAATGAAATTCTGGTAATTTCTCCAACACATACTTTTTCCCCAATGATATCTTTGTAATGTTGAGGTATTCCACATTACCCTCACACATTGTCTCTATATGATAGCCATTTTGGCGTATATCTTTAAAGCTCAATAAATTTCTTTGAGACTTTGGGGAATAAAGTGCTTTGTTTATATCTACCTTTGTCCCACAAGGTAACATTATCGTGGCTCTTCCTGAGCCCTCTATCAATTTAGCACTTCCAGATATAGTATGAACAACTGCTTCTTGCAATCTAAGGGAGGAAAAATGTATTTTACTCTTTAAGATAGTATGTGTTGTTCCACTATCTATAATACATATATTTTCTTCGTTTGCAATCTCTTGAGGCAATGGTTCATCCATTCTCTTCAAAATAAAACATACCAATAAATAAATGCATTGAAAACAATTTATTATGTAGTGAAACATAAGAAAAGTGAATACTAATTAAATACAAGCATAATACAAATTTATTCATTACTTAATAAGATGTAACATGCTTCGATGATACTACTGTTACATCATACTTATTCATGCATGAAGAAGAAATAATGACAAGATAATTTATTCTTGGGTGAGGAAATCAGAAACATCAAGATAAGTTGCGGTGCTATGGCCATATTGTCCATTATCTGTCGCACTGAATATATTGTCATCAAAAATATTATCACTGCTGCCACTTGCAAAGTTTGTCTCTATCTTTTTATTCTTCTTCTCAAGTGATTGTTGATAGAGATCAACAAGATACTTTGGTGTGCGACAATTGCGTGTCCAATGAGATCTTCCACCGCAACGATGGCATGCATTTTTTGTTTCATCACTTTCGCCTTTATCTTTATCTCCCTTTTCTTGCCTCTTATAGGTGTTTTTGAATTGAACACCATAATTTCCTCTGCCACAACCATGTCCATATCCACGACCGCACCCACGCCCGCGTCCACGTCCGCGGCCACGACCACGCCCGTGTCCACCCCCACTATTTTGATTCTCATATCTTGTTGCATTTACTTCAGGGGGTGGATATGAACCAGTTGGATGTGTCTCATGGTTTTTCATCAAAAGCTCATTGTTTTGTTCAGCCACAAGCAAACAAGAAATGAGTTCAGAATATTTCTTGAATCCTTTCTCACGATATTGCTGCTGAAGCAGCATATTTGATGCATGGAATGTAGAGAATGTTTTCTCTAGCATCTCTTGATCTGTTACTTTTTCTCCACACAATAGTAACAGTGATGTGATTCTAAACATGGCTGAATTATATTCAGAAACACTTTTATAGTCTTGTAACCTTAGGTGCAACCACTCATAACGAGCATTAGGGAGGTTCACTGTTTTCTGATGATCAAATCTTTCTTTTAGTTTGTTCCAAAGAACAAGGGGATCCTTATCAATAAGGTATTCAACCTTTAATCCTTCATGGAGGTGGCGGCGAATGAAAATCAAAGCCTTAGCTTTATCTTGGCTAGATGTATTATCATTTTTTATCGCCTCACCAAGCCCATTGGCATTCAAGTGAGATTCAACTTCTAGCACCCACGACAAATAATTCTTGCCCGGAATATCCAAAGCCGTGAAATCAAGCTTGGCAAGATTCGACATAGTAAACTACAAAATATGCAGATGCAATTCAAACAATCGTGCAACAGTAAAATATAGAAGCAAATAGAAATGATAATATGTTACAACAACAATAATATTATGATTAATGTAAAACTCCTTACCTAGTTCTTGATACCTGCTAGAGACGTCGTGCTGATAACGTGTTATATAATAACTAGTTTGACTATCAAGAACATATATGTAAGTATGTGTAGAACAAAATAAGAGAGGAAAGAAAATAAGCTGTTCACTTTTTCTTATTGACATTCCAATACATAAGCCCTCATATATATAGCCATACATGTGGGCTGAAGTTACAAGAATTGATGCCATGAGAGTTACACCATTGATGAAGTGGAAGGTTATAGCTTTCATGGTGGAAGGGGTTATGGACATCCACATTAATATTTCATAACAGAGCCTACTCTGCCCCTATTTGTTAACCCCGTCACAAGATGTCAAATATTAGATTAAAAAATATTAAAAAAAGATGTTTTGGAGTAGGACGAAATTGCCCCTTATCCTCGCCTCCATCGATTCTCTCTCTCTCTCTCCCACCTGGCCGCATTGGTCCCTCCGTCCCATCCTCTCGACGGAGTCGCGGCTCCTCCTCGGTCCCACCGTCCTTCCCCGTGGCAGACATGTCACGGGCCTCCGCCGTTGTGCGAGGCGACGCCGGCGGCCCGCTCCCTGGTGACCTCGTACGCGAAGGATGAGCGCGTGGTGTGGCGGTACACAGTGACCGTGTTGGCGGTGTCCCCGTCGACGTTGGCAGTGGCAGAGGAGGTGGACGTGACGAAGTATGCCCCCGCGACGCACAGTGCTACGAGCAGCACCGTGGTGGCGTAGTAGACGCAGGCGGACGCGGTGGTGGCCGACGACGCCGAGGACGATGCGGCACCGCGATTCCCGGCGGTGCACGAGCCACGGGCGCCGCCCCCGCCCATGGACGATCGATCCAAGATGCGGCAGCGGCCGCGGACGTCGTCGTCATCGTCGTCCTTGGTTGCCCCTCCTCCTCTGCAACAGTAGCAGCACATAGCGCGGGAGGCGGAGCATCCGCTGGCGTGGAGGATGAGCCGGAGCGGGAGGCTCACCATCCGTTAGCGCGGGAGGCGGAGCACGGCAGGGATGCGGTGGACGAGCCGGAGCGGGCACGAGCTCGGCACAGCGGCGATTCCAGGCTCCATTCCGGCTCCTTTGCTCCCCTTCGGTGGTGGGCGGCTCGGCAGGTGCGGCGGGCCCAGCGGCTCGGCAGGCGGCGCGGGTGCTTGGCGGGCGGCGCGGCAGCTCCTCGCGCCACCCCGTCGCCCCCCACTCGCGCTGCTTCACCGACGAGGCAGCTCCCAGGCGGCAACCGTGCGGCTTCACCCACATGGGGAGGCTCGACTTCACCGGAGGCGTGGGGAGACGCGCTCCTCTGCTTGTGCGGGTTTAGCTGCAACTCTTCCGTTCACTATCCTCTCCTCCAGTTCGGTTTACAGTATAGCAGTGCAGACAGTCTCATGTCAAGGGCATTTCTGTGTTTTTACCCTGAACTTAACGGTGTTAACTCCACTTCACGGGACAGGGGCAACTAGAGGCTTCATTTTTGAAAACAGGGGCAAACAAGGAATTAGGCTCCAAAACAGGGGCAGTTGCACAAAAGACTCAAAATAATAACACATTTTTTTAAAGAAAAAGTCTACATAACCCCCTAAGACTGCCCACAATGTTAGGGTGCCCAAACTTTTTCCCCCATCTATTGGGCACCAATGCCTACAGCTGCTCTTATCCCACAGTGTGGGCACATATATTTTTGGTGTGTGGACCCGGGCCAAATGATTTCTTTCCTTTCTCTCCGTCTCCGTCCCAATGTCTCCTCATCTCCTCCACTTCACCTCGTCGCGCTCCCCTTCGCCTTCAGGCCCCACATTCCCCTTCGCCTCGCCACACCGCCCAACCCCATCCCCATACCCACGTCGACGATCAATGCAGGGTGGTGTAGGATGGCGCCTTTGGGGAGTGGAACGACCGTCGGGCGAAGCCCTGTGGAGGGAAGGAGTGATTGGGACTAAGGTGCTAGGGGGCCCAATTTGGGACAAGGCCACTAAGGGCCAAAACCTTGAGAAAAGTCGTAGAACAATTTCTGGCCAGGACCGAGCCCGCTCACGACAAGCGCCCCCAAGAATGTCACATAGGCAACAAAAGTGGAGGCCAAGGACTGCGGCCCGTGCTGGAGATAGGTCTCTCAGCCGACATTACTCTCGCCCGATGTTAACCCGTCTCGCCCGACCTGGCGGAGAGCCGACGTCGCCCCACCTTGCCCGACGTGGCGGAGTCAACGCCGTCTCACCTGGCCCGATGTGGGGGACTCGAACGATGCCGGAATCCCAACACCTAGCGCAGAGTGATCGGAGGGCCCGGTCAAGCTGCGCCACTGTACGCTAGGCTACATAGTTGACCCTGGGGCACATGTTATAGGATAATAGATGAATCTCCAGGCCTGTTTGAATGATATCTGACCCACCAGACGGGAATCTCAAGGATTCCCTCAGCAGGTAAACCGGCCCCTATCGGGATTATCTCACGCGCGTCCCGAACCTCAACACAAGCATGGGGTCGAGTCAGAACCTCTCGCAATGATGGGTACGGAAGGGAGATGCCTGACGACCGACGAGGCATAATGAACAAAGCCCGTGCCAACGGCCACGCAGGAGAAACCTGGCCCCTACTACGACTTGAAATCCATGGACATGTGAGCATACAACTCATCTGGGGCCTCCTAGAAGAACAGCCACAAGGATGACACGATAAGCAACCTAAGCTCCTAAGCACATGTAAGGCTAGGCACCTCCTTGAGCTATAAAAAGAGAAGATTGAGTTATTCGCACGGACATCCTCATGACGCCGAGACCTGAGATCTCTCTCTCATCATGCTTGTACACCCGCTCCAATTTCTAAGATAACAAACATCAGCATCCGCTCAAACTCGACGTAGGGATCATTCCACCCAAACCAGTATAAACCTCTTCGTGTATCATTGACTCACCATCTGAAATCCAAGTGTGCTCCCCAGACAAATTCATTGTCGATCGTCGTTCGAGACATCGACATAAGGCGTTGCTTCCACCGACGCTGGAGGCGGGAGATCCGACGGCGGACGACGATGTGGGCTGTGGGACTCAGTGCGCCGGCGAAGATACAGAGTGTGTGCCATGATGGCCTTCGATTCCTGTACTGGTCATATATACTTCCTCCATGCTCGGGCACAGCTGCCCCTGCCAGCCACCTCTCCCCGTCGCCGCACCTACTCCTCCGCGTAGGGCTTTGGCTCCCCACCTTTGCCTCGCTCTCCATTTGTGACGAGGTGAAGGAGCAGAGGACTGCAGTGGTCGTGGACGTGGAGGAGAGAATGAAGGCAGCCATGGCCGACGTTGTCACTCCACCTGCTTGCCCCTCTCCCGTCACCCTGTCCCATCTCCCCGCCTTGTCCCAGCCGTTCGCGCTATTTTTTTATTGTTCAGACACCGATGAACCTACAAGACCTCGAGCTTAATTTTGCCCACGACTCGGCCACGGCCACAATGTGTGGCACCTGTGCTTCGAGACTCTCTCCTCTCCAAGCACTGGTGAAACACATCATTGTTGCTAGTCTAAGGAATATTATGGTGTCTCCTTCATCCCCTAAACTATAAAACCATGCATTGTACCCCCTAAACATCTCCAGATCGGATATATAACCCCTCGAGGTCACCTGTTGAAGTAGACACCGTACCATACCTTAGGGGGTTATGTAGACTTTTTTCCATTACAAAATACATCATTAGGAAAGGAAAAATAGATGCAACAAAATAATAAAATAAAAAAACTAAACTTTAAAGAAATGAATTTCATGTAATAGAGGGAATGCACCATCGTGCTTTTTTAACAAATATTTATCTCATGATGAACATGTACTCAAAGATAATCGTCGAACATCACATTAACACTATATGACCATCGCAGAAAATAACATACAACATCATATGTATACTAAATGAACATCACATACATCATAAAATATAAATAATAAAAACTAGAAAATAAAATTAGTGAAATAGTTAATTATATTCAAATAAAAACAAGAAAAATGCTACCGAACATCAAAAATACATCCTAGAACATCATATTAACACTATACAAAAAACACAGAATATAGCATGGAACATCATATACATACTACGTGAACATCACAAAATATCATGAAATAAAAATAAAAAAAATAAAATTAGTGAAGTAATTAATTGAGTCAAGTAAAAAGAAAGAAAAAAGCTATCCAACATCAAAAGAATACCCTAGAACATCTATGCGTACTAAGCATCATAAAATACATCATAGAAACTCACATTTCTACTCACGGACATCACAAAATACATTGTATACTACGTGAACCTCATGTATATCTCGTAAACAAAAAAAATAAAAGAAAACAAGAAAAATAAATAAAAGGAAAATAAATGAAAGAAAGAAAGGAAAAAGAATACAAAAGCATACAATAAAAAATGAAAATATAAAAAGGAAAAAATAATAAAAAGACCACAAAATGTAAAAAGAAAGAAAATATAAAAGAAATTTAAGAAAGGAAAAAATAAAAAAACAAGCTTAATAGAAAAAAGAAAAATTAAAAGAGAAAATAAAAAGAAACAAGTAGAAAGGTGGAAATAGAAATAGAAAAAATAAATCTATCGCTAATAATAAATAGTCAAAATTTCCTTCCGCCCACAGATTATGTCCACCAGTTTCCTTGAGTCCGTGTCGGTGTCTAGCTGCATGATTCATGTTGAGTTCACGTAAAAAGGGGATATTAGAATTGGGGAGAAAATAGAAATAAATGCAGGATTCTAGATATAAATATGTTAGAGAGAAAAAAAAAAAGGTGGAAGGGTATTAATAAATTTTGAGATAGATCGGGATTCCGATACAAAAGTCCTTTTCCTTTTCTTTTGTTGCCGGCTTAACCAAGCCAAGTCTTTTTACTTTTCTTTTGTTTTTTCTCCTTTTCTTTAAAAACAAAATCTTAAAAAATTAGCCAAAATTAATAGATAAGTAAAATAATGGAAATCTCTTTATAAAATATTTTATGCAAATATTATGCGGTAGTAATATGGTTGGACTCAAACTCCGAGTACAAATCGACATAGATGTAAATATGGATGGAGACATAAATGCATATATCATGACAGATATATTTCGCCTATTATCTCATCAGAGATAATATATGACTATAACTGTTTGATCAAAATAAATGAACTGCAAATGGTCATTTGAAGGTATCGTAGCAAACTCCAAATTTAGAATTCAAAAGATGCAAATATGCAATGAGTGGCGTGATGGTGTTTTGGTATGACCTCGTGACGTTGAAGAGAATAGGCAGCAGATGCAAGCACGACCATGGCCAACGCAACGTCCGGGTGCGCAAGCCAGACAATAAGCATAGCATGTGTCACGCCATTGGCACCATACTCGCAGCCGTTGTCAACCCTACGCATCGTCAACATGAGCACATTTCGCCTAGCGACATGGCACTGGCGTTGTCGTCGTTGATGAGTGATGACCACATGGAGGACGATTGACGAGGAAGTCAGCACGGGAATAAGCAAAATGACGACGGCTGGGCTTGCAGAGGAGAGAGTGGGAGCGATTAAAATACACAACTAATTAAAATGTATTATGCTTGTCTATGACCATGCAAGATATGTCCCGTTGCAACGCACGTACATATTTGCTAGTAACATATAAAAGAAAACAAAGATGGCACTTTTTTTTAAGAAAGAAAAGATGGCACAAACCGACATATACGTATATAATATACTGAATTACTGATGGACCCCTGCCGGAAACAAAAATGCTCGATTTTTTTTCCGGGAAAACAAAAATGCTTGACATGATAAGGTAGTCTGACCCAGATGAAACTGGGTACGTCTTCGTGGGCCGCATGGGCCGAAACAAACAACATGGAAAGAAGCGGTGGGAAAGATTTTCAGAGCATACGACCTTACCGAATGATGCCTGCCACGACGCCGCCAAATTAACCAAAAGCGCGCCCGATGGATTTTCGTTCATTAGATCTGGAGATCACGGAGATGGACGATGGGTGCTGTGTTCAAAAGCATGGCCAATTGCTTGGAGTGCAATGCATTTCTGCTATACTACTCGGAGATGGCACTGCAATCTGCAAGTGTGGTTGGCGGTGGCAAACCAAGAGTGGGCATGTGGCCTGGCCTGACAGGACTGCTGCTACCGTGCAAGTTCTATAGCTGCGAATTGGAGCATCAATGTTCCACACTCTTGTAAAAACGTTCGATTCTTGTTCTCTTTAGAAAAATTGTTATGCTGAAATATAATCACTTAGCAATAACTAGTGAAGCCATTTGGCTATTGATCTATTAAAAATATATATAGACAATTCCTGTACTAATTTAATCTAGAAATCTATTAACAATATGTTTGTGACAATAGAAAGGTGTATGTATGATTTAGTCATACTTCTAGTCATGGATCGAAACATAGAAAATAAAAGACGGGTCGCTATAGTAGTATACCCTAGTGGCACGCTAGCTGTTACCGCTAGTCAACACAATATTTGTTTTTCTCAAAAAAAAAATATTTGTTATTGTGGTCGTCCGGCTCAGTGTAGCGCAGAATATATGTTGATCATCACTGCTGAGAGAATCACCAACATGAATCGTCGAGAACTAGTCGTCACCCTTTAAGATGACGCTCCGCAAAATCCCGACTGTCGATCTTCACTCATGCAGATGAACCGAAGAACTTTGGTTTTGGAGGCTTGCTCTTCTTATATATTCCTATGCGTGGAGACATCAAAACAAGAATTCTAATGTTGCAGTTGAAATCGTGGAATGATGTGTGCAGGACAGAATATAGATCATCGTGGCCTGCCTCTTATTTTGATTTAGAAAAGGTCTATATTACCTCCTTTTATAAGTGGAGACGAGGAGGGTCTTTACTAAATTCTCCCTCCCCTCTTTAATGCCCAAACCAACATCTAAATGTCGGTTTCGAGGTACAATGATCCTGGTCCACCATGCAACCGACATCCATGCGCAATAATAGAACCGCAAGAGGAAGTCGGGCCCATTTGGCTGCAGCCAGGGCACATTTTATCGACATCCCTGCGCAATAATAGAACCACAAGAGGAAGTTGGGCCCATTTGGCAGCAGCCAGGGCACATTTTATCGACATCCCTGCGCAATAATAGAACCGCAAGAGGAAAGTTTGCGGCCCGACTTCCACAAGTTTTGTTAGTCGCGCAAAACAAGGTAATAACCAAAACTTGTGGAATTGGTTAGTTATAGCCCTATATCTAAGTTTTAGTTTTGTTTTCAAGTGAAGTTGGCGGCTAAAAATAGGAGTTAAGGACCGCCAACAGGCGCCGACAGCACGCAGAGGTGCTCGAGCGAGGGAGGGGACAAGGGAAGAGGAGGCACTGTTGCGGCGTGGCAATACGGTGCCGAGTGCAACTGTTATAAGGTCAGAGGTGAGGGAGGAGAAGAGGGTTGTGGAGCTGGGTCGTCCCATCAATGGTGTCTAGTGGTACTAATTCATGGAACTAGAGTAGGGGAGAAGGCACAGGGTGGGATGAGGCAGATGCGGCCAACTTGAGGGCGGGTTTTGTTGGGGCGGAGGCGGGCGATGGATGAGCTTCTGCTGTAGTGCCAATGGCGGCTGGGTCACAGCGCGCATAGGTGAAAGCTCCAGTTTGGTTTTGGTAATTAATGACACTCAAACATTGCTAATGCTTTGCTCTAAGTGTGGTTAGACACATAGCAACGTGACGGTGGATGATGGAGCATGGCGATCATGGTGATGAACATGGTGGACATGGTGCATGATCGAGCTCCGGTGATGGATGGAAACGCCCATGGAGATCAGGGCGAAGGTATACTTGATAGGGCTTTCCGGTTTGATGATCAAGACACTTAGCGAGTGTGATCACGTTTAGGATCGATAACCGACTATCAAGAGAGGTTTCCTCGGTTTCATTCGCGGTACTAAGTGCCTCTAGTTGTGACTTTGTATGATGCATGAGAGACTAACTAGAGTGCTAACACTTGTCAACGTGATCATGAGATGATACGCTAACTCCGGTGCTTGAGATGTGATCTACACTGCGGGAGTTGGCACCAAGACAAGTGGTTTGGACATTGGATCGACGACGGTGGATCTTCGACGACAATGTGCCAAGTCTGGCCTCCTAGCGCGCGTCGGACGCGCCCGTTGGGCTGCGCCGGACGCGGCTTGGGTGGGCCGGACGCGGCACAGAAGGCCTCTTTGGCGCTGGGAGCGGCGGACGCGGATCTAGGGAGCGTCGGACACGCTCGATTGGCGCCGGACGCTACCCAGAGAGCACCCCGGGCCGTCGGATGCCTCGAACGCGGGCGCCGGACGCCGGCCAGGCAGGCCGGACGCGTCTGGCGCGTGGAGGCTCGGTGCGGGCGGCTGGCTGGTCAGCACAAGGCACCGGACGCAGGGGTGGCACGTCCGACAGTCGTCGGACGCTACCCAGAGAGGGTCACAGCGCTGCGCGACCGTCGGACGCGTCCGCTGGCGAGCGTCGGACGCACGTTGTGGAGCCACGCCAAACGCTGATGTCACCTTCGTTTTGAAGCCAACGGTCGGGAGCCAGAGGACGCTGTTGGCGTTTCTTAGCGTGTGCAGCCAAATCCGCAAGCGCACGGAAATCACCGTTATAGCACTTCACCCGGTGAGTAATCGGGTATCGTATTTCTTTCACGAAGAACGGCTTGTGAGTTAATTCTAAACAGAGGTTGCCCAGAGATGGAGTAGGATAGCTTAGGTAATGAGGTTTTCTAGGGTAATGGGCCCAAGAGATGGCTAAACTCGTTGCTATACTTCTTACTTCGAGCACCGGGATCGCACCCGGTCCGCCAAGTGATGCCCGCAGTAGCTCTACGCCGTAGCCGGACGTGGGGGATTACAAGGGACGGACAGGGCTGTCACCACCTGCCGCCTACCACCTCAACCGTGGACTACGAGGCAAACGAAGGTAGGTCCTAGCCTAGACACCACGTCTATGCTAGTCGCTACAACTCTAGCGGTGATCAGAAGCTCCCGTCTCTATCAGGGGTCCTCTTACTAGAGCTCCTGTTGGGAATATGCCCTAGAGGTAATCATAGAGATGATGATATTCCGCTTGTATCCATGATATATAAAATATGTCCATTGAATATCCATTAAAGACAACTTGTATTGATTGGCAATTATGTGAATTGTTTGTGGAACTCTTTTACTTGTATGGTTATTCTATATTCGTCCCGGTCGGAGTTCATGTGAGGACACACATGAATATTAGACTAGCACATTATTAGTTGATGACTATGTTTCACAAGTCATGGACATGGAGATGTCGAACTAATAATGTGGGCACATGTATGACATGTAGGCCGGATCGACCCGACATGAGATTGTCTCTATACACATCATATACGTTATGTCCTTCGACCCGAGATTGTTGTATGTACTCGAGATGTGTATCGACTTGCTTAGGGACCGACAAACGCTACTCCGTCACTGGGTAGTTATAAAGGATGTCTTCGGGTTTGTCGAGAAGCATGCTTGCGAAACATAGACAATCAAGATGGGACTTGCCCCTCTCTAATGAGAGAGATATCACCGGATCACTCAAGTGATTGGATCAACAAATGCATGGCCGTGCTTGGGTTAAGTGTTAACCCACGAGTTGAACCATATATCATGAGGCAAGGGAGTAACTTGTATATGGTCGTAGTGGTTCGTCGATATGATCATTTGCGTACGCATAGGAGTTGTCATGCCTTGCTAGAGGCCGCTGTCCTATTGGGCGAATAGGAGTATTCGGCCCATGTCTATGTGTGCGTGAACCCATAGGGTCGCACGCTTAAGAGGCCGGGAAGCCTAATTCGAGTTGGACTCGAATTAGACAAGGCTTAGGGTTTCTAATGCGTCTCCAATTCGGAAAGCACATGAGAGACACCTATATAAGAAGAGGGGAGGGGCGTGGCCAAATACACAACAAATACAATCCACGCCTTTGGCAGCCGCCGCCGCCCTCCACGCTCTCGCTTCCTCGCGGACCTAGCAGTCCGGAGGCGCACGCTTCTCCCTCGTACGTGTGTGACACTCCTGAGGTGCCGCATCTGGAGCACAAGGACGAACCGCACGAACCGCAAGTGGTGGGAGGAGTTGCTGAACGACCACGCAACTGCACGGCACTGCTGCGACGCGTTCGACTACATCGAGTCGTCTTCCGCTGCATCTGCGCGTCTAGTGGTAATCCCGTAATCTGTAACTAGTAGTAGATCCTGGGCGATGAGGTAGAAAAAGTTTTTGTTTTCTGGCTAGCGTAGTACCCTCATAACCCTACAGTGGTATCGGAGCTCTATACTGCGTTGTTATAGGTTCTGGATGTCGCATATGTGATATGCACAGTTTTAGATGAGTCTCTGATCTTGGTTCATGATCTTGCCGCGTTGGTCTTGTAACGATCTACTCGTACCGGTCGGAATTCCGCCATCCGAGTTAAGTGATACATGTAAATCCAATCACGGCGAGTTAGAGATCAATCAGATTGATTGAATTGAACCCTAGGTCAAGTGCCGAGCGCATGTGATGCGCGGCGGTGGCAGATTGGATCAGCCACCGGGCGCCGGGGTTGCCGAGAAAAGTTCTGTTCGTAAAACAGCTGTAACTTTTTAACCGTAACTCGGATCGATACGATTCTTAAACGAAAGTTGTAGAGAAAAAATTTTACATACACCCCAAACTGACTTGTCAGTTTGGCCCGAGCCAGATTTGCGAAAAACGGCTTGGAAGATAGAGTTTTTCGCGATTTACTTTTTGTAGTCGGAATCGGTTACCTCTGCTTTTGCAGGTTTTGATGACCGGTATAGCCCATATTTGTGTTTATGTCGTTCTTACCATGTTCTATTTTCACATGCTATAATGTTTTTGTCTACATTCGTGCGGTAGTGAAGTAGAACGATCCCTCGAATGTTTAAATTTGTGCTCCCCAAACCTTGCATCGTCGCTGTCTTGTACAATCGATGGTGGGTCTATGAAATTAGGGTGCTATCGATTTTACTTGACTAAGACAGTTCAGACGGATACTTACCGCAGAAGGTTTGGTTGCTTAAACAAGGTCATCCTAACGGTTAGGGACCTTGGAGCATGAGAAGTTGGTAACCCAAGCATAGAGATGCTATCCAACAACAAGAGTCATATGCGATATGATTAGCAAAGAGTTGCTTACCGATCTATCATGTCTTCTAGCGGTGATGCTAAAGCTCACTAGTCGACTTGCTAGTTGTGGGTCTTGAATCACTAAGTTTCAATCGAGGGATATTGATTTTAGTGGGAGTAGATCATATTTGATATTATTTACTCTATCATGGATATTTTGTCTTAGTATTTTGCATTACTTATGTTGTAGATTAATGGCGTCTTCTAAGCAACCATTTACTTTGCGTTCGATTCTTGAGAAAGATAAGTTGAATGGAACAAATTATGCGGATTGGATCCACAACCGAGAATTGTTCTCGTGGCCGAGAAAAAGGAGGAATATCTAGACACCCCCTTACCGATGAGCTCGCGATGATGCATCTCTGCCGTGACCAAGCTAGCAGAGGGTGCAGCTGTTGGGCCACACGTAATCAAGATGGTTGGTTACACTCGAGAGGTTGGAGAAGCTAGGCTTCCCAATTGGCCCGAGTTGGCTACCGATTTCATTCTCGCCTCGCCACCTAGCTATGGGAACTTCATTGCGAACTACCATATGCATGGGGCGAGAGGGCTTGAATGAGTTGTGTGGCATGCCGAAAACAAGCAGAGGCCGACATTAAGAAGCGTGTCGGTGGCCAAGTATTGGCAACCCGTAACAAGCCTAACTTTAAGAGAAAGAAGGGGGGGAAGAAAAAGGGCAAGGCTAAAGATGAGATCTCCAAGCCGCCTCCGCCCGCCCCAAAGCCGGACCACCGGCCGATGCTAAATGTTTTCATTGTGGTAAGAATGGTCACCGGAAGAGAAACCGCAGCCGTACTTGGCGTCCTTAGAGAAGGACGGCGGTAGTAAAAGTACTCCCGCTCATACGCTTGTTGTTTATGTTACGTACATCTTCCTCGCTAACTCTTATATCAATTCTTGGGTATTTGATACCGGATCGGTTGCTCATATTTGCAATACGATGCAAGGAATGATAAGAAGTAGAAGCGTGAAGAAAGGAGAGGTTGATTTCCGTGGGCAACAATGCAAGAGTTGCGTTAAACGTCGGGACGATGCAACTTCACCGTCAGATTTGTCATGGAATTGAATAATTGTTATTTTGTTCCTAGTCTAAGTCGAAACATTATGTCACCTTCATGTTTGATGAAGGATGGTTATTCATTTGCGAGTAAAGACAATGGTTGTGTTATCTTGAAGAATGATATGTTTGTGGCTCTTGTATCCATTGTGAATGGATTATTTATTTTAAATCTTGATGATGCACCCGTCTCGTAATGTTAATGCTAAAAGGCCTCGGCTTAATGAGTTAAGTCCTACATATATGTGGCATTGTCGTTTGGGTCATATAAGTGAAAATCGCATGAAGAGGCTCCATGATGATGGACTTCTAACTTCGTTTGATTTTGAATCTTATGAGACATGTGAGACTTGCCTTTAGGCAAGATGACCAAGACGCCTTTCTCAAAGTTTTCCCGAGAGAGCGTCTCGACTTATTGGAACTAGTACATAGTGATGTATGTGGACCAATGAGCACGATGCCTAGAGGCGGTTTTCAATACTTCATAACTTTTACCGATGACTTTAGTAGATATGGCTATGTCTACCTAATGAAGCATAAGTCCGAAACATTTGAAAAGTTCAAAGAATTTCAGAATGAAGTAGAGAACCAACGTGGCAAGAAAATTAAGGCCTTGCGATCTCGATCGTGGAGGCGAATATTTGAGTCATGAGTTTAGCAATCATCTTAAGAGTTGCGGAATTGTTCCACGCCTACGCCACGGAACGCCACAGAAATGGCGTGTCTCGAGCGGCGTAATCGGACTTTGTTGGACATGGTTCGGTCTATGATGAGCCATCGGACCTACCTTTATCGTTTTGGGGATATGCTCTAGAAATGCTCGCTTTCACATTGAATAGAGTACCATCTAAGTCCGTAGTTAAGACACCATATGAGATATGGACCGGGAAGAGTCCTAGTTTGTCTTTTCTAAAAATTTGGGGTTGTGAGGTTTATGTCAAACGGCTTATATCGATAAGCTAACACCCAAATCGGACAAGTGTTTTTTCATGGGATATCCAAAGGAAACTTTAGGATATTACTTCTACAACCGCCGTAGGGCAAAGTGTTTGTTGCTCGAAATGGTGTTTTCTTAGAGAAAGAGTTTCTCAAAAGAGAGAAGAGTGGACAAAAGGTGTATCTTGAAGAAGTTCAAGATGAGCCAAGCCGAGAAGGACTCTACGAGTGATGCTAATGTAGCAGAACAAGTTGAGATGCCCGTGGCCACAAAAACACCTCCACAACCCCGAAGATCGCAAGACTTTGCAAGTTGCGTGGGGATCTGTTATTGTTGGACGATGACGAACCCGCAACATACGCTGGTAAGCTATGATGGACTCGATTCGAGCAATGGCAGAGTGCCATGAGATCCGAGATAGATTCCATGGGAAATAATCAAGTTTGGAACTTGGTTGACCCGCTCGATGGTGTTAGACCCATCGAGTGCAAATGGATCTATAAAAAGAAGAAAGATATGGACGGAAATGTTCACGTCTATAAAGCTCGACTTGTCGCAAAGGGTTTTCGGCAAGTTCAAGGAATTGACTACGACGAGACATTCTCTCCAAAAGAGCGATGCTTAAATCTATCCGGATCATTCTAGCAATAGTCGCCTATTTCGATTATGAAATTTGGCGATGGATGTTAAAACAGCCTTTCTAAATGGAAATTTGGAAGAGGACGTGTATATGATACAACCCGAAGGTTTTGTTGATCCAAATAATGCTGGAAAAATATGCAAGCTTAAGAAATCTATTTATGGGTTAAAGCAAGCATCTCGGAGTTGGAACATTCATTTTGATGAGGTTGTCAAAGGGTTTGGCTTCCGTCGTAATGAAGAAGAGCCTTGTGTTTACCAAAAGGCTAGTGGGAGCGCTGTTGTATTTCTAATCTTGTATGTGGATGACATACTATTGATTGGGAATGACATTCCTATGTTGCAATCAGAAGACTTCACCGAATAATAGTTTTTCTATGAAGGATTTGGGAGATGCAAAAGATACATCTTGGGCATTAAGATCTATAGAGATAGGTCGAAAAGGCTAATAGGATTATGCCAAGATACATATATTGACAAGGTGTTGAAACGGTTCAACATGGAGCAATCCAAGAAAGGGTTCTTGCCTATGTCACATGGTATGCGCTTTAGCGACAAGCAATGTCCTTCATCGATGAAGAGCGCAAACGCATGAGTAAGGTTCCATATGCTTCTAAGCAAATCGGTTCCATCATGTATGCCATGATATGTACTCGAGATGTCTCATATGCTCTAAGTGTTGCGAGCAGTACCAAGGCAATCTGGTGAGAGTCGGACGCCGGGTTAAAAACATCCTTAAGTACTTGAGAAGAACTAAGGATGAGTTCCCGATCTATGGAGGTGAGGAAGAGCTCGTTGTAAATGGTTACACCGATGCTAGCTTCCAAACCGATGTAGATGATTCACAATCTCAATCGGGTTTCGTGTTCACGGTAAACGGTGGTGCGTAAGTCTGGAAAAGTTCCAAGCAGGAGACAAAGGTCCGATTCTACAACGGCCGAGTACATTGCAGCTTCGGAAGCCGCAAAGGAAGGTGTTTGGATGAGGCGTTTCCTCATTGATCTTGGTGTGGTTCCTAATGCGGCTAGCCCATTGAATCTACATTGTGATAATAATGGGGCGATAGCGCAGCTAAGGAGCCAAGGAATCACCTGAGAAGAACAAACATGTATAAATGGAAATTTCACCTCATTCGACGTTCATCGCTGAAGGTGAAATTAAAATGTGCAAAATACATACGGATTTGAATGTAGCAGATCCGTTGACAAAGGCTCTTCCACAGCCTAAGCATAAGGCGCACATGAGGTCTATGGGGATTAGACATATTAGAGATTAACTCTAGTGCAAGTGGGGAGACGTTGGGAATATGCCCTAGAGGTAATCATAGAGATGATGATATTCCGCTTGTATCCATGATATATAAAATATGTCCATTGAATATCCATTAAAGACAACTTGTATTGATTGGCAATTATGTGAATTGTTTGTGGAACTCTTTTACTTGTATGGTTATTCTATATTCGTCCCTGGTCGGAGTTCATGTGAGGACACACATGAATGACTAGCACATTATTAGTTGATGACTATGTTTCACAAGTCATGGACATGGAGATGTCGAACTAATAATGTGGGCACATGTATGACATGTAGGCCGGATCGACCCGACATGAGATTGTCTCTATACACATCATATACGTTATGTCCTTCGACCCGAGATTGTTGTATGTACTCGAGATGTGTATCGACTTGCTTAGGGACGACAAACGCTACTCCGTCACCGGGTAGTTATAAAGGATGTCTTCGGGTTTGTCGAGAAGCATGCCGCGAAACATAGACAATCAAGATGGGACTTGCCCCTCTCTAATGAGAGAGATATCACTTGGATCACTCAAGTGATTGGATCAACAAATGCATGGCCGTGCTTGGGTTAAGTGTTAACCCACGAGTTGAACCATATATCATGAGGCAAGGGAGTAACTTGTATATGGTCGTAGTGGTTCGTCGATATGATCATTTGCGTACGCATAGGAGTTGTCATGCCTTGCTAGAGGCCGTCAGCCTATTGGGCGAATAGGAGTATTCGGCCCATGTCTATGTGTGCGTGAACCCATAGGGTCGCACGCTTAAGAGGCCGGAAGCCTAATTCGAGTTGGACTCGAATTAGACAAGGCTTAGGGTTTCTAATGCGTCTCCAATTCGGAAAGCACATGAGAGACACCTATATAAGAAGAGGGGAGGGGCATGGCCAAATACACAACAAATACAATCCACGCCTTTGGCAGCCGCCGTCGCCCTCCACGCTCTCGCTTCGCTCCTCGCGGACCTAGCGGTCCGGAGGCGCATCGCTTCTCCTCGTACGTGTGTGACACCTCGGAGGTGCCGCATCCGGAGCACAAGGACGAACCGCACGAACCGCAAGTGGTGGGAGGAGTTGCCGGACGACCACGCAACCGCACGGCACTGCTGCGACGCGTTCGACTACATCGAGTCGTCTTCCGCTGCATCTGCGCGTCTAGTGGTAATCCCGTAATCTGTAACTAGTAGTAGATCCTGGGCGATGAGGTAGAAAAAGTTTTTGTTTTCTGGCTAGCGTAGTACCCTCATAACCCTACACTTCCGTCACGGGGACGAACGACGAACCCGCAAGAAGATAACAAGCAAGAATAACTTACTCAAAGGTATTACCGAAAGATAAACACGATGTCTTACTTCAAGTAGCAAGACGCCGTAGAGGTACAAGCGAGGAAGGAGCCGACAAATCCGGCACTCCGCCCCGTGGAAGACTAGCTTCCCGAGAGCTCTCTTGGAGAGATGCTCTACTCTTGCTCCTCTCTCACTCCTTACTTCTATTCTAGCTAGGCTAGGTAGAGTGGCTCTACTCTCTCTATTGTACACTTGTAGAATGGAGGTGTGGTGAAGAGTTGAGAACTAAAATGAATAGTGAATTGTTGTTGAAGGAGGAGGCTTGCCCATGCTTATATAGGAGTGGGATGGTCGGTTTCCGCAGTAGGCAAATGTTGAAAACACCCCGAACCGACCATCGAGGCGCAAACGAACCGACCAACCAAAGCCGGGCCGGGCGCTCAGACGGCGCGCGCTTTAGGCGCGCTCGCGCTGGGCCGGGCCCCGCCGGGCCTTCGCCTTTGGTCGGTTGCCTCCTTGTTGGGCCTCGGGTCGCCCCATGCCGGGTGATTCCGGGTTTCCTTGGCCTCGAATTTGATTTCTCCTCTTTTTTCTTGTTTGCTTGGACCAAAAATAAAAGGTGTTTTTACACAAGTGTTTTTCTTCATGTCTTGGTCCATTTTGGGTGTATTTCAGATATGTCATGCAAAACAAAGAATCTGCACCACACTGTAGAAATAGTTAGAGTAGAGCCCTATTCTAGGTGAAAATTAGTGTTGCCTAGACTAAAGTTGGCGGGGTTAGAAATGAGTTAAGCACCGCCAACAACTCCCCCACACTTAGCTCTTTGCTCGTCCTCGAGTAAAGGATGAAGAACTAGGTGGATGTATTCTCCCAAGAGTTGACCTCGCATACGTATTATTCCGAGCTTTTCCCGCATTTGTGAACATTCATGGTGGCTACCAAGTTATCTTACCGCTATTGAAGGAGGAATAGCTTGAAATCAAGTCAACTCACACTACCCATGCTTTGAGACTTGGGGTTTTTAGTATTTTCGCAAAGATAGCCTTAGCTCCTCATGTGATACTCTCAAGTCGCTCTTTTTCAGGTGGCTAATCCTATCCAGGTGTTCTTGATCATCCTACCACTACAGGCTGATTTGTGGAGTTTTGGGTATGGATGATAAACAGAGTTTCAATGACAAGCCAGCTAGATGTCATGAAGAGAAGGCCATATCCCTAGATGATGCAAGTGCAAGTGCAAGTGTAGAAAATATTTTGTGGACTCCTGATCATGCTTCTCTCTTTATGAGGGAGTGTGCAAGAAGGTATGGACTCAAAGGATATCTCTAAAACTTGATTTATTTCTTCCTTTATTTTCTCTCTTTTTTTTTTCTTTTCTTTTTTTTTCTTTTCTTTTCTTTTCCCTCTTTTTTTTTATCTCAAGACCTTGGAGAAAAAGAACTCTTCCTTATTCACGAACCATGCTCTTCTTTTTATAGGAATTTTCTGATAATCAGTCCATACTCTTCTTGAATGAATGATGGAAAGAGATGCATGACTTGTTGACAGGAGTATTTTGGTGAAGAAGGGAGAAGATGTGGAATATATGTGCTCAATTCTCAGTGTAAGAAATGAGCGTTTGTGGTGGAATGGTGAATGCATAATGTGCGCGGCTCTCAGTGTGAGAGTTGGCATATTTATTTGGTGGGTGGATGCAATGATCTTGGGGATAGGCCATCTCTAGCAAGAATCTCAAGACTCGACATCGCTAAAAGTGGCTAAAACTGGTTTTGTAAGTGTAAGCACAGATATTTGGCTCTGGTAGGACATAGCACTTATCACATGAGGAGCATTTGCTAAAACGTTTTTTGAATTTTTTGCATAAAAATACCCAAGTCCATTGCACGAGTTGGTAAGCGTCATATCATTCTACTATATCTCACCTGCCAATAACTTAGATAGAACATGGGGTCCCTATTGCACAGGTTGTTCACACAATCAAGATAGCAAGGAATAAAAAGTATGCAACTCGTTCTCGATTGGTGAAAATAGGAGATGGAGTTTGCAACATTTTTAGTTTTATTCATTTTATTTTCAGCAATAAAGAGAAATAGCAAGGAGTGAGAGGGCGCGCAAACTTGTGTTTTTGTCGTGTCAAAATATCTTTGCGCGTCAAGGAGGGGGTGCCTCCCCCACACTTGTTTTTGTACCTATCTTTTTCTTAAAATGCACACAAAAATAAGTGGAGACAAGACACAAAATATATATATAACAAATATTTCACCGATAATCAAAGCTTGATACAAAAGGCACACTTAGGGAATTAAAATTTGAAAGGGAAATGATTGAAAGGGAAAAACGTGCGTGTGTGTGTGCCTAGCTACTAGAGACGAGGTTCTTCGAGGGCGTGCATGACTCCGTGCTTACGAGCCATTTCTTGCAACTCCTCAAATATTTCTACATGATAGGAGTTAATTTCATCCTGGAGTTGGACTTCATAAGTCCGCCCTTCTGCCAATCTTCCCCTAAGGTGGCGAATGTAACTAGAAATCTCCTTGATTTTCCTATTCAACTCTGCTCTAGTAGGTTCTTTCTTCTTCGGGGAATCCTCTCCAAAGATGCCGTCAGGCTGCCCGTGGATAGGTGGGTCGCAAACGAGGTGAGGGACACATGGGTAGCGACCCCCGGATTTGCTAAACAATCCTTTCCCTTGCCTTCCATTTGGCAGTTTCGTTCCCCCTACGGTGTAGGAGAAACTTGGGGCCTTGAACGACGAAGATCCGGTTGACGTGGCCTTGTAGCGCTTGCTTGGGTAGGCATCGCCACCCTTGCTGCCCTTCAATGGAGTTGTATTGGCGTCTACCGGGGTTTCCTCATTTCTCCTCTCTAGGAATTTTCTAGCGAAGGAGAGAGCTTTCTCTTGTTGAACCCAGCATTGGTGGGAACTAAGGCCATGGCTAGGGCTAGAAATGCTGCTGGATAGTGAGAGAGAGAGGTAGAAGACAAGGTTTGTCTTGGTGTGAAGAGAATGAGAGGTGGAGGGTGGTATTTATAGGTGAGAATGAGCCATCCCCGCATCTCTTTTGCATCAGGATCAGAATCACCAGGATCATCAGCATCAGCACAGCATAGGAAGGAGATGGGAGAAAATCGGGCACCGTAGGGCGCCGGTCGGGTGCGCGCCCGAGGTGCGAGCGCGCCGGCCCGGGCGCCACTGCGCCCGGTTTTCTTCCATCTCTCGGGCCGATGCCGTTTGATTTTTCTATGGCACGAAAATTGGATTTTGATTGAAAATCTAGAGGTTTTTTGATATTTTGGTCATAAAAATATTTTTGTGTGGGAAAAATCCTAAAAAATTCGAGAGAAACTAGAGGTTCCCACACAAAATATACATATAAAAATATAAAAATATTTTTTTAGATAAACACAAGAAAGATAGAATAAATGAAAGTCATGCCTTGAATTTAAATCAAGGAATTGTCCGCATGACTAAATCTATTCTATCAATTTCTTGGTCTAACGAAAGTCCTTAGTTTGGTTTTGGCTAATTGATGAAACCTAGGACTAACCTTGTTTATCTAAGTGGTTGATTTAGAGAAAGGTTGTCCACATGATGAGCTTATTGCATATGAAGCATGACACATGTCATGTGATCAAAGATGAAGATCAAGACGATGCTTGGCTCCATGGACCGGTGTTGAAGGTGAAGGGCTAGTCGAGGCTTCGAAGTGAAGGACCATGTGATGGTGAAGCTCGGGCAAGACTAGGCACCGATGGACCGATGCACGGTGAAGGGCAAGTGAAGTCGAGGTCGATGGATCGAGACGGTCACATGATGGTGTGAAGCATCATTTGGAGGAACGAAATGGGCTCAAGGCAAAGGTATAACCGATAGGGCCATTTTGTTTTGCACTCAAGACACCATAGAGGGTGTGAGTGGTTTAGGATCGATAGCCGCACTATTAAGAGGGGAAGTCTTATCGGCTATTCGACGCACGGGTGCCACTAGGAGAATTCATGAAGTGCATTGCATGTAGGGCCTAGTGAGCTAACCTAACCTTTGGGAAATGATTGTGAAAAGCTAACACACAAGCACATGGAGATGTACACTTGGTGGTGTTGGCACATTTACAAAGGTAGCGTTTGGACGCGCTGTGGATGCATATTTTCTATTGCGCCGGATGCAAAATTTGGTTGAAATCATGCTATCTCTGATGATCAAGTTGGTATACTTGTTGGATAGCATGTTGGAGAAGTTGGTGTCACGACACGGCGACGAAAAGACAGAGGCTGTGCCTGGCAGAGGCGCCGGACGCTGGGCTGACGCGTCCGGCGAGCGGCGGACGACGACCAGAAAGTTTCTGGTTTTCGACCGTTCGGGCCGGGCGTCGCCGGACGCTGGGTCGGACGTACGACGCTACGGACGCGGCGTGGTTCCGTGCGGCACGCCTGGCGCTCGTGGAAGACGGCGCGATGCCGGTGGCTCGGCTCAAGGCGGCGGACGCTGGGTGCCGGTCCGGCAAGACGCCGGACTCGAATGAAAGTTCCGAGCTCGACGTTGCGAGCGGACGCAGCGCGACGACGCGCGGGCGTGCGCGGACGCAGCGGACGCCCACGTGGCGACGCACGGTTATCGCGCGCCAACGGTCGGCTCGGCCGCGCGCGGAAGAAGCGCCGGACGCGGCCCGCGGTTTATAGACGCGTCCGGCGCGTGCCGCCGGCCTCCCGAGGGGTAACGGTCACATTTGTTTGAGGGGTTATAAATAGAAGGTGGCCGGCCCTTGGGGAGGTCTCTTGGCCATTTCTCATCCCTTGTGCATTCTTTGAGCTAAGAGACTCTCTCCCACTCTTCTCCCTTGCTTGGTTGTTCATCCTAAGAGAGATTGAGTGAATCACCTAGTGCATTGCATTGCTTGAGGGCATCTAGTGGCACTTGTGGGTGGTTTCGCCGGTGGATTTCTTGTTACTCTTGGAGAGTACCGCTCCTAGCCGGCTTGGAGATTGTTGGAGGCGTTGGCAAGAGAAGGTGATTGTTCTTGGCCACCTCCGGTTGATTCGTGAGAGGTTCTTGTGCTCACCTCGTGGGGATCGCGAAGAGTAACTCTATTGGATTGCGCGTGTCATTGAGTATCACGCTTGAGAGTGGTGCCTTGTGGTTTCCTTGCGGGGAAGTGCCTTGCGGGGCAAGTGGCTTGAGGGTCACACCAAAGGACCATCTAGGTGTTGATCGACACAACGGGTGACGTAGCTTGGCGGTGCCCAAGTGAACATCCGGGGATAAATCATTGTGTTCATCTTGTCTCCTAGGTGATTGGTCATCATCCTTTGTGTGTTGCCGATTGTGATTGATTGTTCATCTTCTTGGTGATTGGCAACCTCGACTCGACGCGTCGGTATAACAAGTCTCATCCTCTCTTGCATTACTTTGTTTACATTCTTGCAAAGTAGAATTGCTTGCGTGGTCGGCCGGGAACCACATCTTGTGTAGACTAAATCCCGTGGGTAGAATTGCTTGTGTGGTCGGTCGGGAACCACTCCTTGTGTAGATTAAATCCCGTGGGTAGAACTCTTGATCACTAGTAGTAGCTATTGTTTGTGCTAGTGATTACCTATTAGAATTGTTTGGATAGGAGGCTTGCAACACCTAGTAGGCTAAGCATAACTTGCTTTCCGCCGTTTGTGTTTCTAACGAAGTTTGCTTAGTGAGTTTGTAGAAATTTTTATAGGCTATTCACCCCCCCCTCTAGCCATCTAGGACCTTTCACTAACCTTGCACGATACGAAGGCTCAAGGAAAGGTTTTAAGCGGTGGCCATTTACCTTTGAGATGTTACCGTTGTCGTCCTGGATCGTGATTGCGCCATGAAACGACGTGTCAACGACGGTATATGGCCCCTTCCATTTGCTTCTAAGCTTTCCTTCACCGAATAATTTCACCTTGGAGTTGAATAGTAGGACCTTGTCGCCCTGCCGAAACTCCTTGGGCTTTATCCGGTTGTCGTGCCACCTCTTTGTTCGCTCTTTATAGAGCTTGGCACTGTGATATGCCTTCTCTCGCCATTCCTCAAGCTCAGAGATTTGCCTCTGGCGGTTTCTTCCAGCTAGCTTGAGGTCCATGTTCCAGCTTTTGATTGCCCAGTAGGCTCGATGCTCGAGTTCTACTGGCAAATGGTAGCTCTTTTCATACACAAGCCGGAACGGTGACATGCCAATGGGGGTTTTGTAAGCGCTTCCGTATGCCCGAGTGCATCAGCAGCCTTACTTTTCCATCCTTTCCCCATGTCGTTGACCGTCTTCTGCAGGATGTTTTTGATTTGTTTGTTCGAGGTCTCAGCTTGGCCACTGGTTTGTGGGTGGTATGGTGTGGCAATGTTGTGCTTGGCCCCCAGCTCTCTCAGGAATGCTCTGAAGGTTCGATCAACGAAATGTGATCCTCCATCGCTTATCACCATGCGTGGTGTACCAAAGCGAGGGAAGATTATCTCGTGGAACATCCATCGGGCATGTTTTGCATTAGCTGCTCGGCATGGCATGGCCTCCACCCACTTGGAGACATAGTCGACAAAGAACAAGGATGTATTCAGCCTTGGGACTTCCCGGAAGGGTCCCATGAAGTCAATGCCCCACACATCAAATATTTCTATTTGAAGGTTGAAGTGGAGGGGCATTGCGTTGCGAGCCGTGATGCCACCCCGGAACCGGCACTTCCGACACCTCCAAATGAATTCTTTGGTGTCAAAGCATACATCGTTGGCCGTAAGAATCCGACCGCGCATTTTTGCTTGAGTGCGGAATACTCCGTAGTGGCCTCCGTATGGTGCCGAGTGACGCCTTTCAATGATCCGCATCCCTTCGCTCGTCGGCACACATCTTCTCGCATGCCGTCTCGAGCATACTCGGTTGTACGGATCATCCCACGTATGACGACGGCTCAACCTCCAAAGCCTTTTCCCCGTTTTCTCCAGTGGTACATGTCCCGCAACCATGTAATTCACAATGTTTGCATACTGGGGTTGGAGTCCGTTACGCAATAGCATGTCGTCACGAAGGAAGTCATTGATGGGCAGATCCTGCATGTTAGTGACTTGCAAACGCGACAAATGATCTCGCTACGGTATTCTCTACTCCTTTCTTATCTTTTATTTCTAGATCGAACTCTTGGAGCAAAAGAATCCCGCGGATCAAGCGTGGTTTCGCGTCTTTCTTAGTGAGCAAGAATTTCAAGGCAGCGTGATCTGTGTAAATGATCACTTTTGTGCCCACTAAGTAAGACCGAAACTTATCGATAGCGAATACTACAGCAAGAAGCTCTTTTTCTATTGTGGCATAATTGAGCTGAGCTCCTGTTAGAGTCTTGCTGGCATAAGCTATCGCGTGATGCTTTTTATCTTTGGTTTGGCCTAAGACCGCACCAACAGCATAATCGCTTGCATCACACATGATCTCAAAAGGTAGAGACCAATCGGGAGGTTGGATGATAGGTGCAAAGATGAGTGCTTGCTTGAGAGTGTTAAATGCTTTCAAGCATTCATCGGTGAACTCAAAAGGAGCATCCTTAGCTAATAGGTTCGTGAGGGGTCTAGAGATTTGCGAAAAGTTTTTGATAAATCTTCTATAGAACCCCGCATGACTGTTGATGTCTATTAAGTGCAACTGAAATATGGAGGGTTCCGCAAGCGCACAGAAAATATCATCGTAGCATTTTAACCAGGAGTAATCCAGGTATCGTTATTTATAATTTTACCACTGGGAAGGGAATGCACTGGATAATGAGTGATGAGCAATGCACATGCGATAATGGAGGGCTTAACCTTGTCAGATCGATCATCTCATACAGGGTAAGTGTCACATAAAATATAGGAATGAATGATAATTGACATAAGATAAATAAGAGCATTTAGCCACATAAAATAATAGTAACCATCTCAACTTAGCACTCTAAGCTTATAACACTAGCATGGACTAGGACGATCTAGGGTATAATCCTATGTTATTCTAACTATAAAGTCAAAGCATACAATGATTAGTGCAAGAACATCTAGCAATCATGGCGGGAAAAGGTTACATCTATGCATAGTGATATTACCAGAGAAGACTAGAGACATAGCAATGACTTCAATGTAATAGGGTTGTTCTGCTAGACCTATACTCGGGAGAAGGGCTACAAAGGACTCAACAGGACTGTCACTCCCGTGATCTACCTCACGATCCGGAATATAGGGTGCAATCGCAGATAAATACGGTATAGGCACCATGCCTACACAATATCTATCACTCACCCATTGGCCTAATGAGCAAGCGCTATACGATCCTATGCATAAACATAATTCTAGTCCAACTATGCTAAACATATAATCAAAGTAAACTAAGAACGATATAATTGAGAAAATAATCAAATAGAGCAAAGTCAATTCGATATAATAGAATAAAGTAAAGTACTATTCATAGTATCATGAACAATGATGAATATTACAAGAATGTAGAGGGGAATTACCAAGAACTCCGACAGATCCGGACTCCAAGCTAGGCTTGATTCCCTCTAGATCTATTCCTATGTAGCTATGCTACTAAACTATGGAGCTCTAATTGAGATGGTGGCTCTCAAGCTTCTCAATTCTCTCGATGAATGAATGGAGAATGAATTAGGGTTTCACCCGTGGGCCGTGGGGCTCGAATATATAGCCCTCTAGGATGCACCACAGCCCTCGGATCAAACCAACCTAAATGGACGATTATTATTCATCCTCAAAGGAGGTGGAACAGGGATCCGCGAGACTCCACCTCATTGGTCGAGGTGGAGAGGCGGCCACCCCTAGGGGGGAGTCGGCCGCCCCGGAGGCCGCAGTGGGGCCCTGGGCCTGTGGGTCGCCTTCTCGGAGTCTTCTAGAGTATACTTTTTTACCCGTTGGGTCTTTATCTCTATGTAATCCCGATATGTGGGCCTTCATTAGGTTCTTTCCGATAACCCCCGCGAAATAGACAATCACCAAAACTCATGGAATTCTATCGTGTAACCCCTATATTTAATAGGTGAACTCATTTTAGTCCTTTCTCTTGCTGCGTTGACGATATAAAATTGATACTTAACTACCGTCAACAAACTCCCCCAAGCTTACCTTTTGTTCGTCCCCGAGCAAAGATAGACTTAGTGATGGATCGGGAGTTGCTACAATGCTTTTTCTCCTCACAAGTACACATGCGTTCAAACAAGAACTCTCCTCCGGTTTAGAGTGAACTATTCTGACTCAAAACTTACTCATATTACCATTCACCATGGGGCTTGTAACCGTCACTTGGGTCTTGAGTAGTTGAAAGATAGAACGGTCAAGTCAAGCGCCATGTTTCTCGCTCTTTGATCAACTATTATCCCGGTGTTTTTGCAAAGTTTTGAAATAAAACTCGAAGTTCCTTGTATGAACCTTTCGTGTCTCTTATTTGTGGTATTTTCGGATCCTCTCCAAGGCATGAGTAGTGTATGCCTTCTCTTCTCTCAAAGATATGTGGTATTTGTGGAACTAAGGCATAGTGGAAAGTGCCTTGTCTCTCTCACCCTACTTTCTAATAGGCTTATGTGGAGCTCATAGGTGGGGAGACGCTCAAACTCACTTGCATATATTGCACGCTTAAACCATGGATCCAACAGAACTAAAATAATAATAAAGTCATATGTGCATGTGAATGAGGGAATGGGATGATGATAGGATGATGATGATAAGGAAATGATTATGAGGGGTGATCACTTGGTGAACATCTACTTCTACACTTGCTCCTTTGGGGATAACATGACTCCCTTTATTCGGAAACTTTGAAACTTCTTGAAGGAAGGACTTGGCTACTCTTTCTTTCTTTTCTTTTCTTCTCTCTTTTTTTTAGAGCAACCAATCCTCTGGAAAATAAAACTTTAGCAACGGGGAGTGTATAACTTGAAATGATAATGACTGGAGCTTTTATGTAGGCAATGGAACAGTGATGATTATTTTTAGATGTTCACTCCCAGGATAGGAGTAGAACCTTTTTTTGGATGAAATGAAATGAGTGGTGTATGTATTTGTGGATGGATAGATGGATGGATGGATGGATGGATGCGTACTTCCAGAGTAGGAGCAGCATAAGTGCGTATCTCCAGGGTAGAGACAGCACATCAAATGGGGAAATGCATACTCCCAGGGTAGGAGCAGCATAGGTGCATATCTCCAGGGTAGAGATAGCACAATATATGGTGGATATGGATCTATATGTTGGTGGTACTTCTAGGGACAGAAGTAGCACATAATGGATGTAGTATTTATAAAATGGGTGCATGCTTCTGAGGACAAGTAGCATAGATCAATGGATGGAGAGCACATAGTATTGACTTTAACCGCATGATCGATTCCTTATGGGTCCACAAGATAACCACACTCAATGCCTAAAAAGACTACACTCAATGCCTACAATATGATCTATATAAATAGATGGGTTTTCCTAATCTAGTAAGCATGAATATATGGTGTGGTAGGAATTTGAACTCTCATCATAAAGGAACTCATCATGCAGGAATTTAATATTTTCACGTATAAATTCTCCGTAACTCTAGTATCTCTAGGAACAAGATGGACAGACTCAAAACCTTCCCATATCATACCCGTCAACCACCTAGACTTAGATCAAGTGTTTGCTACCCACAAGTTTCGGTTCGAGCAAATCTTAAATCTAAAAAGTTGTGTCCAAAACTCGAGAGAGAGTGCAAGGTTGAAAACTAGGTACTTGAAAGGAATTACGGCAGAGCAACTATTCATCATCTCCATGTAGAGTTTATTCTAGGGATCACTTTTAGACAGATTGTAAGAGCTCTCCAAAAGTAGAAAAAGATAAATAAGAAAATCTTTCGGGTTTCTATGGTTATGCATTTTTTTAGTTGTTTTAACAAAGCACACTCTAATAAGGCATAAATAGTTAAGTTGGAAACACTTAGCTTGGTACACAGGGGATGCCCTCCCCCAAGCTGGATGTTGACATAGTATGCTGATGTTGCTCACAGGCAATGGAGACGTTCTAGTCTTCTTGGAGTGTCGTAGACAGTTGCTGTTGGAGACAGCACTTGAATGTTGTGGGCAGTACTCCGACAGGAGACTGGATGTCCTTCTGCTTGTTAGCTCTTCTTGATCCTTGATGTTCTGTGAAGCTCAAATAGACAACAAAGCTTGTGGAACTAATTAAGCATTAGTGATAAAAACCTCTAGGCCTTGGTTGTCTAGAACTTTCTAACTTAAACTTGTTCTAACAGGATCACAAGAAATATTTTTATCTTTTTTATTGTTTTAAGGAATGCGAGACAGGGAAAGATAAATATGCCGAGAAATTATTTTTGTGCCACCACGGTGAACGATTATCCACATGGGGCTTAATGATGTTCTGGATGCAAATGCACAACATCTTTATTTTCCTTTCTAATGCGAAATAGTAACACAAGGATGCAACTAAGATGCAAGTAGGAAAATAAATATGCTAAGGTAAAGGAATACAATGCTGAAAAGTAATGCTGATAAATACCAAGTTACCTCTTGGCGCGGCGTTCGGTGGTTTAAGTCCTCCGAACAGGACTTGTCATGTTCGCTCATTTGTCAAGGGGCGCATTGGCTGGCGCCTCTGATGACGTCACCTCGTGTGTAGGAATTGATTCTGATTTTGCTTTTACCTTCCACGCCTTCTTTGTTGGAGAGGGTGACCTTGAGGAGGAAGCTTCTTGGATCACTTGTTTTTCTTCTGTTGGTAGCACCTCTTCTTCTTCTACAATGTTCTTCTCTTCTGGGTATCGATCTTCATATCTAGACACTTCTCCCTCATAATCAGCCCATCCATCTGTAGTGATGTTCTTCTTGTTCTGGCGACGGGTACGCTGCCTTCTCCTTGCTCTGTTCTTCTTGGGCTCCTCAGTGATTATATAATTATTGTTGAAGTAGCGGCGTACCGTCTCAGTGGGAAAGTGGAAATGGATCTCTCCTGTTCCAATATAGATGATAGCCCTGGTGGTGTTCAGGAATGGTCTTCCTAGGATGATCGGAGGGTCGTAGTCATTTCCCATATCGATGACTAGGAAGTCTGTGGGGACATAATGGTCATCTATCTGGATGAGGACGTCCTTCACTACTCCTTCGACGAAGCGGAATGTCTGATCTGCCATCTGTAGCTGTGCATAGGTGGGCTCCAAAGGCATAGTGCCATATAGATATTCATAGGTTATCTTGGCCATAATGTTGACGCCCGATCCGGTGTTACTGCATGACTTTATTGAAAGAGCTTCGTTGATGGAGCATTGAATGGTTGGGACACCGGGTCATCTTTCTTGATCGACGTGGGGACCCGAGTAAGTGGTCATGTTCCTTGTGGACTGCAGTGACCATCCTCACTGTCTCCGTCTTCTTGGTCTTCTTATCCTTGGTCTTGTTCTTCTTATCTGGATTCTTCTTCTTCTCATTGTTCTACTGATGAGGTTGTGCTGGGAACTGCAACACTCTGTTCTTGAAAAAGAAGGTCTCTCTCTTGCCCTTGATGTTGAAGATGATCTTGGCAGTGTTGGCATACATAATAGCTCCAGCAGTGTTCAAGAATGGTCGTCCCAGAATAATGGGGGACCTTTCGTCACTGCCTGTATCCACTACCACGAAGTCTGCAGGAACATACGAGTTGCCTACTCGTACACATATGTCTTCAAGTATTCCCAAGGGAACACGAAGTGACTGATCTGCAAGCTGCAAGCACATGGTTGTGTATGCTAGGGGACATCTGAATAGCTTCTCGTATATCACTCTTGGCATAATGTTGATACTTGCACCGAAATCATAGATTGCCTCATTGAAGTTGGTACTTCCAATGGAGATCGGAATGACCGGTCTCCCGGATCACCATTCTTGATTGGCGAGTTGAATCAATCCATGACCCTTTCGATGGGTCACTCCGCCTACTTTTCGCATTGAATATATCAACAAGATTTGCGGTTTTCGAGCTCTTCCGGTTGTCCCGCGTTACCTTGGCCGGCGGAGGGAGCAAAGTTGGCAAGTCGTTGTACCTAAGACTCTAGCATTTTGTTGAAGCTGAAGCGATTCTTGATGGCATTGGAAAAGCCATCCATTCTGTTGCCGATTGTCTCTAGGGCCTTGTCATTTGATGCCGCTTCTTGGACAAGTTGTCCATCAACTTGCCTTGATTCAAGACTAACTCTCTCAAAGGCGGCCGGTTGTAATTATTGTAGGAGGAGTCGTTGCCTTGATAGTTGCCTCGAATAATTGCCCGAGTAGTTAGGCCTCTGCGTTGATTCCAACCTTGATTCTCGCTCGAGGAGGATAGTAATTGTTGTTGTTGTTGTTGTTGAGGTAGTTCACGTCCTCCTTCAGCCTCCGGGCAGTTAGCACCTCGTGTGCCAGTCTCTCCACACTCTTCACATGTCATGCGAGCATCATGTATATGCATGACTTCTTTCTTCTCGTGGCTCTTTCATCGAGCCTCTTCATTAGCAGATCCATTTTGGCGACAAAGATGTCTACCTCCTTCACCGGTGCATTCCTCCACCTCTCTTGCGGGTCTCGAGTTCTTTCTTCACTCTAACCTTGGTTGGATGCCATCTTCTCCACAAGAGTTGTGGCTTGAGGAATAGTGAGTGATAAGAATGCACCTCCAAAGCAGCAAAGCATCTATTGTCTCACGTGTGTCGTTGTTCGAGCCCATGGTAGAATGTCCGCATAAGCGGCCAATTCTCCATGCCATGATGAGGACATTCGAGGATGTAATCTTGAAAGCGCTCCCAAGCTTCCGGGACAAGCCTCATCATGTTGTTGCTGAAAGCTTGATATCTTCCCACGAAGAGCATTTGTTTTGCCCATGGGGAAGAACTTCGCCAAGAAATTGGTGGAACATAGTGCCCACGTAGTATTCTTCTCCTTATTGGCGTAGAACCACGCTTCGCTCTCCCCAAGAGTGAGAATGGGAAGAGGCGAAGTAGTATAGCATCTCGGGGACATCTTTGATAGTGAATGTGCTACAAATCTCCAGAAGTGTTGGAGATGAGCACTAGCATCTTCATGGGCCTTCCCGTAACCGGCTTGCTTGCACCATGTTGATCGCCGCAGTGCTTGAGCTCAAAAGCTCTATCAATGTCCGCACCGGGTCCAGCACGAATGTTGTCCGTAGTAGGAGCCGAGAACTCACGGAGTGACTTGTTCGCCATGGCTTCAAACGCCGGTGTCAAGTCTCGAACGAAAGATTGACTTTCGCTTCGACAAACTTTCAAGTTGAGTTGATGATGATGATTGATTGGTCTTCTTCAACTTGCTTCGGCCTTCCCGAATAAAGCTTCGGGTTGTCAATATAATTATCGGGAAGAGTAGTCTTTTTCATACATTACCCCGCATAAGATATAAAATAAACGAAAGACAAGGGTAAGGCTGTATGAGTAGAGAATGGTGACAAAGTGCTCAATCTCATTATCTAGTGCAATGCTGCTCATTATCCATTGGCTTTCAACCTTCCCCAAGCAACGGCGCCAAAAATGCTTGTTGATGTCTATTAAGTGCAACTAAAATAGGGAGGGTTCCGCAAGCGCACGTAAAATATCATCGTAGCATTTTAACCAGGAGTAATCCAGCTATCGTTATTTATAATTTTACCACCGGGAAGGGAATGCACTTGGATAATGAGTGATGAGCAATGCACATGCGATAATGGAGAGCTTAACCTTGTCTCGTATCGATCATCTCATACGGGGTAAGTGTCACATAAAATATAGGAATGAATGATAATTGACATAAGATAAATAAGAGCATTTAGCCACATAAAATAATAGTAACCATCTCAACTTAGCACTCTAAGCTTACAACACTAGCATGGACTAGGACGATCTAGGGTATAATCCTATGTTATTCTAACTATAAAGTCAAAGCATACAATGATTAGTGCAAGAATATCTAGCAATCATGGCGGGAAAAGGTTACATCTATGCATAGTGATATTACCAGAGAAGACTAGAGACATAGCAATGACTTCAATGTAATAGGGTTGTTCTGCTAGACCTATACTCGGGAGAAGGGCTACAAAGGACTCAACAGGACTGTCACTCCCGCGATCTACCTCACGATCCAGAATATAGGGTGCAATCGCAGATAAATACGGTATAGGCACCATGCCTACACAATATCTATCACTCACCCATTGGCCTAATGAGCAAGCGCTATACGATCCTATGTATAAACATAATTCTAGTCCAACTATGCTAAACATATAATCAAAGTAAACTAAGAACGATATAATTGAGAACATAATCAAATAGAGCAAAGTCAATTCTGATATAATAGAATAAAGTAAAGTACTATTTATAGTATCACGAACAATGATGAATATTACAAGAATGTAGAGGGGAATTACCAAGAACTCCGACAGATCCGGACTCCAAGCTAGGCTTGATTCCCTCTAGATCTATTCCTATATAGCTATGCTACTAAACTATGGAGCTCTAATTGAGATGGTG
Organism: Themeda triandra; assembly: GCA_018135685.1. Taxonomy (NCBI): domain Eukaryota; kingdom Viridiplantae; phylum Streptophyta; class Magnoliopsida; order Poales; family Poaceae; genus Themeda; species Themeda triandra. Next base: position 140,411 of record JAENPR010000413.1, read on the forward strand.
GCTCTGGCTTCTCTGAATTCTCTTAGATGAATGAATGGAGAATGAATTAGGGTTTCACCCAGGGGCCAGGGGCTCTGAATATATAGCCCTCTAGGATGCACCACAGCCCTCGGATCAAACCGACCTAAATGGACGATTATTATTCATCCTCAAAGGCGGTGGAACAGGGATCCGCGAGACTCCACCTCATTGGTCGAGGTGGAGAGGCGGCCATCCCTAGGGTGGAGTCGGCCTCCCCTGGAGGCTGCCAGGTGGGGCCCAGCTTCCAGGGGTCGCCTTCTGGAGTCTTCTAGAGTATACTTTTTTACCCGTTCGGTCTTTATCTCTATGTAATCCCGACATGTGGGCCTTCATTAGGTTCTTTCCGATAACCCCCGCGAAATAGACAATCACCAAAACTCATGGAATTCGTCAGTGTAACCCCTATATTTAATAGGTGAACTCATTTTAGTCCTTTCTCTTGCTGCGTTGACGGTATAAAATTGATACTTAACTACCGTCAACAATGACCTAAGAAGCTACGGATTCCTTTTACGTTTACCGGGGAGGTAGTTGCTCGATAACCTCTATCTTAGCCTTATCTACCTCAATTCCCTCTCGGACACTAAGTGTCCCGGGACAATGCCCTCTCGGACCATGAAATGGCACTTTTCCCAATTAATTACCAAATCTTTGTCCCGACACCTTTGCAAGACCTTGTCTAAATTTTTAAGACAATGATCGAAAGTTTTCCCATAGACGGTGAAATCGTCCATGAAAAAACTTCCATAATTTCTTCGATCATGTCCGAAAAGATAGACATCATGCACCGTTGAAATGACGCGGGTGCATTACACAACCCGAACGACATCCTACGGTACGTGTACGTTCCGTAGGGACATGTGAAGGTCGTTTTGCTTTGATCATCCGGATGGATGGAAATCTGATGATATCCTGAATACCCATCAAGGAAGCAAAAGAAGGAGTGTTTCACTAACCATTCCAACATTTAATCAATGAAGGGGAGCGGAAAGTGATCCTTCTTTGTTGCCTTGTTAAGTTTTCGGTAATCAATGCACATTCGCCATCCAGTGACAGTTCGTTGAGGTATGAGTTCGTTTCTAGCATTCTCGATGACTGTCATTCCTCCCTTTTTGGGAACCACTTGGACCGGGCTAACCCAATCACCGTGTGGTACGGATAGATTATCCCGGCGTGAAAAAGTTTCGGGACTTCCTTTTTCACGACTTCCCGCATCGCATTGTTCAGCCTACGCTGAGGTTCCCATGAAGGTATGCTAGATGGCTCTATGGGAATGCGATGGGTACAGAGCGTTGGACTTATCCCTTTAAGATCGTCTAGACAATACCCGAAGACCGACTTATGTTTTTCTAGGACGGCTATGAGTTTGGTTGCCTCCTCGTCACTAAGTTGGTCACTTATGATGACAGGAGTTTGGGTGTCGCCGTTCTGGAAAACATAACGTAAGCCTTTGGGTAAGGGCTTAAGCTCAACTGAAGGTCTAGGCGGTTTCTCCCCTATAGGAAGATCAACTGTCTCCCCGAACTCGTCTTTTTCTTCTATAAAGAATTCGGCATCTTTTTCTAAAGACGACTCGGGTGACTCAAACATGTCAATCGCTAGAACCTCTATGGGCATACTAGGGGGAGGTTCGGTCACTGAGTTCCTGGCTCTAGTGGGAACATTTCTCTCCCTAGTCTCATGTTAATCTCCCCTGTTTTTGACGGATTGTCAAAGACTGTTTCCAGGGGATGCCCAATAAGTATGTCGAATTCCTGGATGTCAAAGACAATGAAGTCCAGGGCCATTTTGACATCTCCATGGTGGAGTGTCACGTTATGTACAACCCCTAGTCCCTCTTGAACGGAAACTGGTGTTCTCAAGGACCGTGTTGTTGGGGTAAATGACTTCACTCCTAGACACGTGGATGCATAGGAGTGGGACATTATATTCGCCCCAACGGTGGGATTATACAGAACATCCACCCATTCCCTCTGGATTTTGCAGTGGCGGGTAGAAGATGGAGCGCGAATCTGAATTACTTCAGACAAGAGCTCACCTTCTGCCAACCATTCCGAGCTCATAACAGAAGTTAATTCTCTAACGGACTCCTTGAGGAAAAATTCATCAAGGGGTTCGTTAGGAGCGACGGAAATTGGTGGTTTTGTGCGACACTCATACTTCGAGGTGTTTCCTAAATTTTCGAAAAGTTCATCCTCGAAGACCGGAAGATCCATGGGTTCTTCCGTCTTAGGTTCTGGTTCGGGAGAGGGTCTCTCTATGGATTGTGAAGGTTCGGCTGATGCCGAAGAGACATCCTCTTTTATTGGCTCGGGTTCTACACGGATAGGTTCTAAGGGAGGAGCATTCTCTTGGATGCGATCCAAGAGAGCTTGCCCTCTTCGGTGGTTTTGTGCCGGAACGACCCTCCGGCATAGCCTACATCGAGCAATAGGGCAGAATTTGTCTAATCCTAACCAAAAATGTTGTAAGAGCACATGGTTAGGGATAGACAGATCTGGGCCCGATCGTGTTAGGATCAAAAAGCATTCCCTGTGCTGCACCTATGGTTTCATTCTCTTTTTGTTGGAAGTTGAGCACCTCCCGTCGTAGAGAAGCGACATGAGAAATAGGGTAGAATGTGAAGCAGAAATGCTTACGCAATTCTTCCCAATCTCCATTTACTTTCCCTATGTTTTGGGTGTACCATTGCTTTGCCTTTTCATGGAGGGAAAAGGGAAACAATTTTCCACCGCAATGTATCTTGTGACATGCCTGCAATGGTCAGGCATGCACAGAGTTGCTCAAACTCCCGTAGGTGATCATATGGGTTCTCATATTCCAAGCCTGAGAAGGCTTGGTCCCGAACCATGGCTATAAAGCTAGGGTGGAGCTCATACTCGGGAGCTGTGATTGGCTTCGAGGATTGGGGTGTTTGAATGAGCTCGCCCTTCGGAGCGGATAGGTTGTAAATGGTTGGTTGCTCCATGAAGATTTTTGTTTTCTAAAATAAAGCAAAAGAAGTGGAGCAAAGGTAGGTCAAGGTACACGGGCAATCTAGGTTCGGAGCTAACTGCGACAACCGTTCCCCGGCAACGGCGCCAGAAATGCTTGTTGGCGTTTCTTAGCGTGTGCAGCCAAATCCGCAAGCGCACGAAAATCACCGTTATAGCACTTTACTCGGCGAGTAATCGGGTATCGTATTTCTTTCACGAAGAACGGCTTGTGAGTTAATTCTAAACAGAGGTTGCCCAGAGATGGAGTAGGATAGCTTAGGTAATGAGGTTTTCTAGGGTAATGGGCCTAAGAGATGGCTAAACTCGTTGCTATACTTCTTACTTCGGGCACCGGATCGCACGGGTCCGCCAAGTGATGCCGGCCTGTAGCTCTACGCCGTAGCCGGACGTGGGGGATTACAAGGGACGGACAGGGCTGTCACCACATGCCGCCTACCACCTCAACCATGGACTACGAGGCAAACGAAGGTAGGTCCTAGCCTAGACACCACGTCTATGCTAGTCGCTACAACTCTAGTGGTGATCAGGAGCTCCCGTCTCTATCAGGGGTCCTCTTACTAGAGCTTCCATCACGGGGACGAACGACGAACCCGCAAGAAGATAACAAGCAAGAATAACTTACTCAAAGGTATTACTGAAAGATAAACACGATGTCTTACTTCAAGTAGCAAGACGCCGTAGAGGTACAAGCGAGGAGGGAGCCGACAAATCCGGCACTCCGCCCCGTGGAAGACTAGCTTCCCGAGAGCTCTCTTGGAGAGATGCTCTACTCTTGCTCCTCTCTCACTCCTTACTTCTATTCTAGCTAGGCTAGGTAGAGTGGCTCTACTCTCTCTATTGTACACTTGTAGAATGGAGGTGTGGTGAAGAGTGAGAACTAAAATGAATAGTGAATTGTTGTTCAAGGAGGAGGCTTGCCCATGCTTATATAGGAGTGGGATGGTCGGTTTCCGCAGGGCAAATGTTGAAAACACCCCCGAACCGACCATCAGAGGCGGCAAACGAACCGACCAACCAAAGCTGGGCCTGGGCCGCGCTCAGACGGGCGCGCGCGCCTTAGGCGCGCCCGCGCCTGGCTGGGCCCCGCCGGCCTTCAGCTTTGGTCGGTTGCCTCCTTGTTGGGCCTCTGGTCGGCCCATGCTGGTGATTCTGGTTTCCTTGGCCTCGAATTTGGATTTCTCCTCTTTTTCTCTTGTTTGCTTGGACCAAAAATAAAAGGTGTTTTTACACAAGTGTTTTTCTTCATGTCTTGGTCCATTTTGGGTGTATTTCAGATATGTCCTGCAAAACAAAGAATCTGCACCACACTGTGGAAATAGTTAGAGTAGAGCCCTATTCTAGGTGAAAATTAGTGTTGCCTAGACTAAAGTTGGCGGGGTTAGAAATGAGTTAAGCACCGCCAACAGACGCCGGACGCGTCCGGCGGTCCAGAGAGGACGCGTCCGGCGCGTGTTGCGCAGGCAGCCCGAGGGGGTAACGGTTGGATTTTCCCCTTGGCCTATAAATAGAAGGTGTGATGGTTTGGGGAGGCTCTCTTGGCCATTTCATTCACTCCTGAGCTTTTGTGAGCAAGAGACTCCCTCTTCCACTCATCTCTTTGATTCTTGATCATCTTGTGAGAGATTTGAGTGAGGATTCAAGTGCGTTGCATTGAGAGTTGCATCTAGAGGCACTTGTTCATCGAGTGAGCTGCGGATTCTTGTTACTCTTCGGTGATTCCCGTCACCGTATACGGTTTGGAGTAGCGGGTGGTGGTGAGCTCGACTTGGTGATTGTTCGAGGCCACACCGTGTTCTTGTGAGGGGTTCTTGATCCTTCTCCGTGGGAGTTCGTGAAAGGATATTCTAGTGGATTGCTCGTGGCTTGTGGATCCTTGTCTTGTGTGGAGATTGCGGCTCCCCGTCGGGGTCTTTGGCATCGAGCCAATTGAGCGGGCAACTCACCAAGCAAGTGCATCGCCACAACGAGGACTAGCTTGCCGGGAAGCAAGTGAACCTCGGTAAAAAATCATTGTGTTGATTTGTGATTGCCGAGGCTTTGACCTCCCTTGTGATTGTGCTTGAGCATCTCTAGGTGATTGGTTTCTACGCCGGTGATTGGCCATCTTCATCTCTACGCGGCGGTATAAACCTTCATCCTCTCTTTACATTCCCGCAAAGTAGAATTGCTTGTGTGGTTGGCCGCGTACCACTTCTTGTGTACCTTAAAGTCGCGTGGGTTAGAATTGCTTGTTGTGGTCGGCCGGGAACCACTCTTTGTGTAGACTAAATCCCGTGGGTTAGAATTGCTTGTTCAGTCGCCGGTGAACCGTCATTGTGTAGCTTAATCACCGTGGTTGTTGTGCAATTGAATTGAGTAGCCTTGCATTATTTAGGACGGCTTGCATAGAGTAGTCGAAGCTTTAGCTTTGCACATTTGCCGCCTAGCTATCTAATTTGTTGTCTAGTGTCTTTGCTAAATTTTTATTAGGCTATTCACCCCCCCCTCTAGCCATTGTGACCTTTCAACAGGGTGTGCGAATTGCACACTACGATGCTCGAGTGGTGATGCAGAGGAGATGGAGTGGGGCTAGGTACTCGCGAGGTGCGCGGATGCAGGCACTCGAACGTGAGACTGCTTGGTCCATGTAGACTGCTTGGTCGCACGGGCCCACCGGCGTTGGCGGATCGGGGTATTGGACGCCAGGAGGTTGGAGGGAGCTGATGTGTGGGCCCGAGCGTTCAGTGGCTCTAGGCGTGGAGTCAAGCTAGCCGTGGAGAAGGTGAGAGAGAGAGTGGTGGCTGCCTGTTGACGGGCCATTGCCTAGGTGGGGAGAGAGGGCGCGACAGGCTAGGTCGAGTGAGAGAGGAAGAGGGAGAGATTTCCCTATTTTTCTTTTGTTTTCTAAATTAATTTGAATCAAATTGAAACACTTTTTAAAATAAAATAAATTTGTAAATTATCTTAAAATTAATTCTAAGTTTTGGAAACTAAAACTTGGGCATGTTTAAAAAAAAGATAAATATTTTATTTATTTATAAATAGAGCAAAAACCGAGTCACATCTAAATTGAATTTTAACAAATTAGTTTTCACTAATAAAATTTATGCAAAGGTATGAATACAACATACTATCACATTAATTATAAATATATTTATTTTATAAAATCACATTTTTGTATTGTGTGAATTGCTTAAGTCCTAATTAAATCTTGCAAATTTTAGAAAAAATGAAAATTATTATTTTATTTAGTGAAAACTACTCAGGACCTAAAATGGAAATTTGGGGTGTGACACTAGGTCATGTGAGTCATGGTAGACTTGTGTGGAAGGAAGAGACTAAGCTGGGAATAAAAATGGCTCACATGTTAATGGAACAAAGAGCAGCCATAAGATAGAATGTCAACTTTTTCACCTTCAGTTTTTATAAGAGCATCTCCCGTGAAGTTTGCTACTTTTGACTTGGCAAATCTTGTGATTTGCCAACTCTTAAAAAATTTACCAAGCTAAAAAAGGTATCTCTCTCCAAGAGTTTGTTAACTTTAACTTGCCAAATTAAAAAATAAGGCCAGCTATTCTTTTCCACTGCATGTAACTTTTCGCATGCAACCTGGCTTTAACCTGCTGCTGGAAAATTGGTGATGGAAAATCTCGAGGAGAATTGGTGATATGGATGGGAGAAGAAGGCCGCAGGGAACGACGTATTGAATACTTTTGGTCCATCCCTTCTGATTAGCCGTTGGGCTTGATTCGTTGTGTCCAGTGCGATGGCGGGACGGCTAGCAGACATCAAGCGCAACGGCTAGCATGCCTAACGGCTAGCATGCCTAACGGCTAGCAGGCATCAAGCGTAACGGCAATTTGCGGCACGGCGGCCACCGGGACAACGGCTAGCATGGTACGGCGCAACGGCTAGCAGACATCGAGCGCAACGGCTAGCTGCGGCAACGGCACAGCACGCAACGGCTAGTACGCAGCAGCACGCCGTCCTATTCCTGTGTGAGACTGGGCCGATTTCGTGGGTGCATGGGCCCATCCTGGCCTGGCCTCTCCGCCGCGGCTCTCTCCTCAGCGTTCGTTATCTTGGGCCCAGCATTTCCACGCTCAGCTCGGAAAACAAGTGCACGTGCATACACATTGGAAAAGCACGTGAAAGCACTAGAGAAAATGGAAGAAAAAGTTAGAATAAAACAAATGTAATTTAATGTTACATACCGCTACAGCGACTAGATGTTTTCGTGTTAAGTTGTGATCTTTTTATTATTAGAAATAAAAACAACCATTTAAAGAGTTTATCACATGAGTACATAAAATAATAACATATTTTTAAAAGAAAAAAGTCTACATGACCCCCAAAGACTCGCCATAATATTAGAGTGCCCAAACTTTTTTGCCCATCTATTGGGCACCAATGCCTCCGGCTGCTCTTATTCCACAGTGCGGGCACCAATGTTTTTGGTGTGTGGGCCCGGACAAAATGACCCATTTCCTTTTCTCTCCGTCTCCGTCCCAATGTCTCATCTGCTCCTCCGCTTCGCCTCGCCGCACTCCCCTTCGCCTTCGGGCCCCACACTCCCCTTCGCCTCACCACACTGCCCAACCCCATCTCCATACCCACGTCAAAGGCCGATGCAGGGTGATGTAGGACGGCGCCTTCGGGGAGTGGAACGCCCGTCGGGCGAAGCCCCATGGAGGGAAGGAGTGATTGGGACTAAGGTGTCAGGGGCCCCAATCTAGGACAAGCCCACTAAGGGCCGAAACCTCGATAAAAGTCGTAGAACGATCCTGTGGCCAGGAGCGAGCCCACTCACGAAAAGCGCCCCAAGAATGTCACGTAGGCAATGAAAGTGGAGACCAAGGCCCGCGGCCCGTGATGGAGATGGGTCTCTCAGCCGACATTACTCCTGCCCGACGTCAACCCGCCTAGCCTTGACGTTGCGGGGAGCCGATGTCGCCCCGCCTCGCTCGACGTGGCGGGGAGCCGATGCCGTCTTGCCCCGCCCGATGTGTGGGACTACGAAGGTCGGGCTTCCGACACCTGGCGCGGAGCGATTGGAGGGCCCGGTCAAGCCGCGCCACCACACACTAGGATACATAGTTGACCCCGGGGCACCTATTATAGGATAACAGATGAATCTTCAGGCCAGTTCGAAGGATATTTGACCCACCAGACGGGAATCTCAGTCAACACAAGCATGCGGTCGTGTCAGAACCTCTCGCAATGATGGGTACGGAAGGGAGATGCTTGACGACTCACTAGGCGTAATGAACAAAGCCCGTGCCAACGGCTACGCAGGAGAGACCTGGCCTCTACTACGACTCAAAATCCATGCACATGTGAGCATACAACGCGTCTGGGGCCTCCTAGAAGAACAGCCACAAGGATGACACGATAAGCAACCTAAGTTCCCAAGCACATGTAAGGCTAGGCACCTCCTTGAACTATAAAAAGAGAAGATCGAGTTATTCGCAGGGACATCCTCACCACGTCGAGACCTGAGATCTCTCTCTCATCATGCTTGTACACCCCCTCCAATTTCTAAGATAACAAACATGAGCATCCGCTCGAACTCGATGTAGGGATCATTCCACCCAAACCAGTATAAACCTCTTCGTGTATCGTTGACTCACCATACGAAATCTAAGCGTGCTCCCCAGAACAATTCATTGTCGATCGTTGTTCGAGACGTCGACATAAGGCGTTGCTTCCACCGACACTGGAGGCGGGAGATCCGACGGCGGACGGCGATGTGGGCTGTGGGACTGGGTGCGCCGGCGAAGATACGGAGGGTGCACCATGATGGCCTTCGACGCCTCTGCTAGCCTTGTACGTACGTGTGGTAGCCCGCGCCATCTTCGTCGCGTCTGTTCCTCTTGTTGGTGTTCACCTACACGTTTGTTACCGTGTGTGTCCTTGTGCTGCTTTATTCGTTGGGAATGGCATTGCTGGATGCCGTGGTGCATCCGTCCCAACCCGAGGCCCATTTCGGCTACGGGCCACCTTTTTGATCAGATGCGACCGGCTATGGCGATAGCCATATGCCGTACGATGCCGGCGACTGCGATCCCTTCCTGCTCGCTTCCATCATGCACAATGCCGAGGAGTGGGGGCAGGCGGTGGGCTCCAGTAAGGCCACGCCGAAGCGCGGAGTGGCACTGTCGTCGTCAGCCATTGATCCACCATCATCGGCTCATCGCCGGTCACGACGACGACCAAGAGAAAGAGGAGACGTGCCAAGGTCGTCAAGAACGAGGAGATGGAGAGCCAGCGGATGACTCACATTGCCGTTGAGCGGAACCGCCGGCGGCAGATGAACGACTACCTCGTCGTGCTCCGCTCCCTCATGCCATGGGCCTATGCGCAAAGGGTATATATATTTATCTAAAAATTTAACATGTTTCATAATAAAATATTGTACTACATTCTCTTACTTTCATTAATTAATTTTGGTTTATCACATTTCGATCTGGACTTTTTTTTTCTAAAATTGTTTTAGGGCGATCAAGCGTCGATTGTTGGGGGAGCAATCAACTACGTGAGGGAGCTTGAGCAGCTGCTCCAATCCCTTGAGATGCAAAGAAGCCTAAAGGAGCACAGCGGCAACAGCAAATCGTGCAATCCCTTTGCTGCTTTCTTCAGCTTTCCACAGTACTCCGCTACCTCTGCTTCCCACAGCGGCGCCTGCAACCACACCATCAAGGGGCACTCGTCGACGTCCGCCGGGAGCTCCCGGCCACCGTCGTCAGTCACCGCCGACATTGAAGCAAGCATGGTGGACGGACACGCCAGCGTCAAGGTTCAGGCGCCGCGGCGGCCAAGGCTGCTGCTGAGGCTGGCAGCCGGCCTCCAGCAGCTCGACCTCACGACCTTGCATCTCAACGTCAGCACGGCTAGCACCATGGTCATGTACGCCTTCAGCCTCAAGGTCAACGGTTAATATTTTATATTTTTACTCAATAATATGTCTTAGTACTAATGGTCAATTGATGCCTCTGGTTATTTGGGATTTGACTAACCATAGTTTGGATTTGGTTCCAGATTGAGGATGAATGCAAGCTCGGCTCTGTGGAGGAGATTGCAGCTGCAGTGCATCAGATTCTGGGGAGCATACATGAGGAGGCTGGCTATAGCTAGTTGACATCAATACTTTGTTTATTTAAGTGGTCACTTGTTGTGTCTTGGAATATTCTTGCACATGCGCAAGAGTTGTGTTCAAAGACCAAGAAAATGTTAATATTTGGGTAGCAGATTCCTTTCTTCCCACATTTTTTTTTCACTTGATTGACGGGATCGGAGCATTTATTTATATTAGAAATGCCCTAGTGTTTTAGTATACACTTACTTATTATACGGAATACTAGACTCGTGATTGTTATCCGATATATTCTTCAATAGCATATATACGAGTAGCCAATCACTGCAGGCGTACGGTGGCCTACCGGTAGTAACTTATTGCTGGCTACACTAGTTCATCACACTCGTAGTCAGGCTCAAACTTGCTCATCCTACTAAGGCCATGTTATCTTCAATAGTTTTCTGGCTATATTATCTACTTATGTTTAACTAATGGGATAATTGTTATCTAAAGCTCAAGCTAATAATTAGCCTGTCCATTGATATGTTGTTCAAGATATTTATAAAATACTTTGGAGTAATCAATAAAATCATTGTTATAATTTTACTAGTGGAAAAAATGGAATACGTCTTGTAAAGAACAAAGAAAGACTAATTAAGCAAATTAGATTAGATGTAATTATTTGCTACTCCATCAGTTCCATGTTATTTTTAGTTTTTTTTTAAACATCTTAAACTTTACCTTGCAAAAAATATCTTTCACTTTGATCAAGTCTATTGAAAGTGTATTTACATAGTATACAATATCAAAAAATTACTATAAATAAATATTTACTTTATGGATTTAATGAACTAATGTGTTATAGGCCAGTAAGTTTTCTACAAACATAATTTAAAATTATGTAAGTTTTTGAGTTAGATAAAAAAAAACCACCTACCCTTTTAAAACACAAGGAAGACAACCTTTCAATAAAGCTTTTTTTTTTACAAACCAACAAGAATGGATATGATTTCGTCTGAGAAACAATGGACATGAATATAGATCATGGGTCCCCAAGAGGTCTTGTTCCGTCTGGTCTCTAGCGGGGATCGCTGCTTGATGGTTTCATTCATTCATGCACCTGACAGCCACAAGCTTTTTTCTCCATTTATAGATCATGGGTCCACAAAAACATGGAGAATTGTGTGCAGAGTGTCTCAGATCTAGTGGCGACAAAGAACTTATGTGTGAGGAATCGTGTAGTACACCTAGGCATGCTCGAGCACGCTGCAGCTGCAGGTTGCACCTGCCTGCGGCCAGAAGCAATCTCTAGGAACAAGCACAGCAGAATTAGCCCACATGTCGCCGAAAAGACATGGTCATCGGTTCACTTAATGACACGATTAGTCGATTACGCGCATGCTCTGGACCTTGTATGTACCACTATGGCCTATGGGTGTGTATTCAAACACACTTTCTTAAATTTGACTAAATTAATAGAAAATATTATAATTATTTGTGCTAGTAGATGCCCACAAAACAGTTGGAATGGGAGGGGGCGCTGACGTTGCAGGGAAGGTGGCATTGGACCACGTAGTAATATATAATTTTCAAATAAAAATAATCTTCATCCAACTTCATACAAGATCAATATGATTTTTCTAAAGTGACATATCCAACTATGCGATTAATATGCTGCTGAAACTTTGTATTATTTCTGTTGACGCTAAATTAGGTCAGCACACCGGGTAAGGAGCTAGATCGCTCGATGTAGGGCAAGCCGAATACGGGGATCAGCCGGCGTCTGGTAGCTGTAGGGCAAGCCGAATACGGGGATCGGCCAGCGCCTGGTAGACGTAGGGCAAACTGAATACGAGGATCGGTCGGCGCCTAGCGGATGTCCACACCTGGACCTTGTGCCTCCAGCAATGAGCGCGATACGCAAGACACGTCGCAGGAGGAGCCTCGTCGGGAGCGCGATACGCAAGACACGCCGGCGAAGTCTCTTGAAACCCGAGACCCCACACGCCCGGGACGGACCCTTGTGGGCGCACGGTGGCAATGGGGCGCCCTAGCCGGCCTGACCGCTCTAGGGCTTGATGTCGTCGTCGATCACCTGTTCATGGCAGCGGCGACGGAGAAGGAGGAGATTAGGGCTAGAGGTAGGAGAAGATAGATTAGATCATGTTTGATCGTATTGTGTTTTGACGATTGATGTGGATGGGATCAATCGGCCATGATCCTCTCATATATATAGAGGGGGGTGGTCTTATCCCAGTAGGAAACAACTCCAAGACACAATCTCCAAGTTTCCCACGTCCAAAACTGACCCAAAACCGATTTAGGAAAAGATCGGTTCGAGATTTGGAAGTTTGATTCGGAACTGACCTACCGGTAGGTGGAAGACCGGTAGTACCGGTAGTTCATTTTTACGCGATCCTCACCTCTTGCACAAAACTGGTCCAAAAAATATAATTATTACCGGTAGTACTACCGCTAGTACAATTCTGTGCGAAAAGCACGCAATCTCTCTGGCGGCATAACTCTTGCATCCGGACACCAAATTGGACGTTCCATATATGCTTTCGATCGTCTCGACGAGAGGAACGCAATGGTGAGGTCCATTCTTGCATTTTATGCATGTTGACTTTCTATTGCCAATTTTGAGTGTCAACAATTTCTTTAGCATCTTAGCGACCTCAAATGAATCAAAACTATGAAGTCCTAGATCCCACTAAGAGCTAAACTATATTCATCAGAGGTTATATGAAAAGATATGATTCTTTTCAGGTGGAACCTTGCTGCTGACACGTGGATCCAATCTTTCAAATCCATTCCATGTCATCGTGGAAGGAATGGGAAGAAGATCATAGTGCTAGATGTTTTTAATTTTTTTTCTTGTATTGGACCGAATCTCTAGGATCATGGACATTGAGACATGGCTTCATTCTCTATTACTCCCTCCGTCCCAAAAAGAATGACGTTTTTAACTTTCAAACATTGTGTTTGACTTTTCGTCTTATTCAAAAAATTTATATAAATATCATTTATTTTGCTCTCATCATTAAAGATACTTTAATAATAATTTGTCTAAATTATAATTTACATAAATTTTTTGAATAAGACGAATGGTCAAACATAATATCCGAAAAGTCAAAAATGTTATTCCTTTTGGGACGGAGGGAGTAGGGTGTTTATTTTAGGAGTCACTTCATCCTAGATAAGGTGATGCATCGTGAGTTCATTCCTCAAATTTAATAAAATTACTTTATTTGCCGTACTAGTCTAAATATTAGTTTATAAGAAATAAAGGTGGTGATGCATCAACCTATTCTATTCTAAAGAAAATGAGTAGATGATATCCCTCAAACTAAGCACACGCTAAACGTGGGGAGGAAGAAAGCATGGTGGGAGATATAAGATATCTTTTTGTATGTGTAATGAACAAAGATAGGCAAGGGATCATATGACAGGGAGTCCTTTACTTTTGCATGGTTGAGGTTATCAGTTATAGTTATCACAAGTAGAAGAGGGGCTATGTCGGTGTCAGTCACGGTAGATTTGTGTGGTAATACGAATGGCTCACATGTTAGTGGAACAAAAGAGTAGCCATAAGATAGAATGTCAACTTTTTCACCGTCAGTTTTTCATGACACGTAGTCTGCAAAATTGACTTCCTCCTTTTATAGAATCTTTTTTTGACAACAATCTCTAGTTTTTTTTTTTTTTTTTTTTTGAGAATTACACAGTACAACGTAGACGTCCACAATACGCAGACACTCACCCCTCTGAAAACACGTACAAAATAAACATAACCATAAAAGGTTAACTTAGGCCAAAAATTAAAGGCAAAGCCCAGGAAAAGAAATAGAAAGGGCTCTCTAGGGCCGATGGTTATAGGATCCTCAGTAGCACAAGAGGTACTGTGTTCTGGGTTCGATTACCCGTGGAAACGAATATTTCAAATTTAACGGCAATTGTACCTTTTTGGTTGGTGACGTTCCCATCGACATACGTCTATGATGACTTCGTCAAACTAGTCTTGTGAATTTGCCGGCCTAGCCTTTGAAGGTGTCATAGGAGTGAGTGTCTAAGCGATGTGAGTGTCTGTGCTGTGTTGTGTTGTGTTGTGTTGTGTTATCTTAAATAAAGCAAGCAAACGGTGGTGCCGCTGCAGCACAAGCCTCACCACTGATTGGCCACTTGCAGTTCCATATCGTGCTGCCGCTGCAGCACAACCACTTGACTGAAGCTACTAGTAATTCAGAGTTACCACTTGACTGAAGCTACGAGTAATTCAGAGCTACCAACGCGGCCATCACCCCTCACCCACCACTCCACAGCTCATCATTTGTTGAGGTTAGGGTTAGCGGCCCTACGGTGGTGCACAGTGTGCTGCAATGCAATGGACCACATCTTGCGTGCATGGAGCTGTAGTACTCTCCTGAAGTAGACTGTAGACGCTTTTGGTGTTTGCTCATATTTTGGTGTTTGCTCATACAGGCTCAACGTGCAGCTAACGGTGAGAGACGACTGAAAGCGCATTGGAGGGAGGGGAGCAGACCATACTCGTCAGGACAACCATGCATGTTCAAGGACAGCAATGTGCCAATCGATCAGAGTACTATCAGTAGCAAACAGGTCACATGAATGGCTCGTAGGAAAATTTGACAGTGATCAAAATTAAAACAGGGACTTTATCCATGTTATATGAAACGTACAAGCAACGTGCCGTCATAGGATGAGGTAGATTGGTAGAACCGGACTTTATTAAAAAAAATAAAAAATGAAGGATAAAATAAAATAAAAAAATGAAGGAGATACAGCCGAACGTTGTTGCTTGCAAGCTTCAGGTTTAGGCACTGGCATGCTAGCATGTCTGCTACTGCTATCCAAATCCATCCATTGTTTATGCTTAGTATGCCATGCAGTTCCATATCGCTTCACGTTTCAGTAGTAGGCACTCCCCTCCTCCACATGACACCGCATCCTCTGATCTGGAAATCGACAGCCTTTGCACTGACGTGCACAGATCATTCACCCCCAACCTCAGATCCATCAATCCCTTGCAAGCTAACAAATGGGCACGCTTTCAATCCTCACGCCGCTGCTGGTGGCAATGTGTCCATATCCATAGAGATATATATACGCGCTCTTTCCACGTTGATCGATGTGCACCAGGACTTGCGATCGGGTGTTGACTGTTGAGCATCCAGATGGGCGTCGCTCCTGCGGATTCAGAGTAAGCAATCTGTTTTTGACTGCTGCAGTGCAGGATATGTTGTCGCGTCCTGACCGACTGACCGTTCAGGTGAGGTTCAGGTGAGGTGGAGATGGTGAAAGACACAGCGGAGGCGGTGGCGGCCGGTCGTGGAGGAGGCGGCCACAGTTGCAGAAAAGGTATCGTCGGAGGTGGCGGAACAGCTGCCCGAGAAAGGGAGGCTGCGGGCGGCGGCCGTCCTCCTGGAGCACGCATCCAAGGAAGTCGCGGAGGAGGCACACACCTTGCGCAGGACATCCTCAACAAGGTACGCCAGTGCCATGTTTGCTTGCAGTCCCAAGCAACACGACACAACTTAAGAAACTCTTGTTTCACTGATTAAACACAAACAACTTGTTGATGCAGGTCCACGAAATTGAGGAGGATGTGAAGGCAATCATGGATCACGGCAAGCATGCTCATGCCAAGGCACGGGCAGACGATTGACACGGCAGAGCATGGAAAAAGACAAAACAGTTCCTAGAGTCCTTCCTCAAAGTGGGAAATGCAAGGATTTTTGAGCCAGGGCCTTGTTTGACTGATGAAGTTGTCTGTTGCTGTTGTAATCGCTATAATTTTAATGTGCAAAGCGTAAGAAGAAATTGACAATGGAAGATTATAATCTGCTTATATAAGCATGCAAACAAACACAGTTCCCGTTTGAAAATTGAGAGGATTACAACACATCCTCATCTCTGTGTCGAGCCTCCAAAGAAGAAACAATCAAATTTTTTGAACGCAAGAAGAAACAATCAAATCAAATGAATAAATAAATGGATCCTAAAGCAGAGAGGAAACAGAGTATCAACAACAGCAGACTAGCAGAGCAGAGTGTAACGATCTCGACAGGGGAAAAGGGGATTGGAGGAGGGATTTGGGATGAACTGGCCGATTTTATTGATGAACCAACAATGTTTATGATACAGGAGCAGAGATCTGAGAAGAACTCTGCTAAACTTCTAGCTAAAGCTTAACTATGAATATGGAAACTAAATGTCGGTTCAGAATTGTTCAGTCCTCAACCGCAGGCAGCTGCCTGTCTTATTGCTTTCCCCGCGCGCTCCGTCGGCGGATGCAGGAAACTTGGCCGCCACACTTCGTCGTCGACCCAGCAGACGGCCCACTAACCAGCAGATACGGCCCATGTACGCAGCCGTTACATTCTCTCCCCCTTAAGACTCAGCATGACCTCATGCTGATCAAATGATCACCAAAGCTTGCTCTGATGTCAACAGTATCTTCCCAGGTAGCCATATCATCAGGCAGAGTCGCCCACTTAACCAATAGTTGCTCCACCATACCTGAGCCTCTCTTGATCAACCTGGAGTTCATAATCTTCTCAGGTTGGAACACTATCTCCGGATCAGTGCATACTGTTGTGTCAGGTCAGCAGACACAGCTGTATCAGCAGGAGTATGCTTTTTGAGCTGTGAGACATGCAGCACTGGATGAATTCTACAGTCAGGAGGTAGATCCAACTTGTAAGCTACTTCCCCAATCCTCTGCAATATAGTGTAGGGTCCATAATATTTGAAGGAAAGTTTCTTGTTACTTCTCTGAGCCACTGAGGACTGGACATAAGGCTGCAACTTCATATACACCTTGTCACCAACTTGGAACACCCTTTCTGATCTTTTCTTATCAGCTTGAGCCTTCATTCTCTGCTGTGCCCTCAACAAGTGTTGCTGGATCAGTTTGTTCAGCATTTGTCTATCAGTTAACCATTCCTCTAGATCTGGTACAGAAGAGGCTGACAGATTCACAATCCCCAATTGCCTAGGTGACTGTCCATACATCACTTCGAATGGAGTTCTGCCCAAAGCTGAGTGATATGTTGTGTTATACCAAAACTCAGCGATGGACAGCCACTTATGCCATTGTCTAGGACACGAATGAACCATGCATATGAGGAAATTCTCTAAGCACTGATTGAGCCTTTCTGTTTGGCCATCCGTTTGTGGATGATATGATGATGTCATCAATAGCTGTGTATCAGACATTGTGAACAGTTCCTGCCACAACTTACTTGTAAACACAGCATCCCTATCTGACAACAATGCTTTGGGGAGACCATGCAATTTGTATACATTCTCCATGAATACTTTAGCAATGGTCAAGGCAGTATATGGGTGGTGAATAGCAATGAAATGTCCATATTTAGAGAATTTGTCGATGATCACCAGTATAGCATTGTACCTGTCAGATTGAGGAAGGCCCTCTACAAAATCCATGCTCACTACTTCCCAGGCTTGCTCAGGTACTGGCAATGGTTGGAGTAATCCAGGCAACTTAGTATGCTCAGATTTGGCTTGTTGACAGACCTCACACTTCTGCACAAAATCTTGCACAGCTTGTTTCAACCTTGGCCAGGCAAATAGTGATTTAATCCTGCTGTAAGTTGCTGCTACTCCAGAGTGTCCACCTATACCACTGTTATGCAGAGCTTGCAAGACATGTTGTTGGGCCAATTTATTTTCTCCCACCCAAACTCTTCCTCTGTATCTAATAATGCCATCCACTAGTACAAAACCCTTGCTGTTAGAACCAGTTAAGCTCAATTCAGTCAGCAATGCCTTATCTTCAGGTGTATCTGAGTAGCTGTCTTTCAGCTTTTGAAGCCATGCAGGTACACACTCAGAGACTGCTAATATCTCCCCAGGTGTTTCATTCCTGGATAAAGCATCTGCTGCTGCATTATGAATGCCTTTCTTATATTGAATTGAATAATCCAAATCCATTAACTTGATCAAGGCTTTGTGCTGAATTCTTGACTGCACTCTCTATTCAGTGAGATACAGCAGGCTTCTATGATCAGTTCTAATCAAAAACTTTTGGTGTTGAAGATATGGTCTCCACTTGTCAATGGCCATGAGTATGGCCAAACACTCTTTTTCATATACTGACAAGGCCTGATTCCTGGGACACAGATGTTTGCTCAAGTATGCTACTGGATGATTCTCCTGCATGAGTACTGCTCCCACGCCTAAGTCTGAAGCATCTGTTTCCAGCACAAATTGCTTGCTGAAATCAGGCACTTTTAGCACTGGTGCCTGTGCTAACTGCTTTTTTAATGCTTGGAATGCCTGCTCAGCCAATGGAGTCCATATGAACTGGACACCTTTCTTGAGCAGATCAGTTAATGGTCTTGCTATGACTCCATATTGGGCAATGAACTTCCTGTAATAGCCAGTCAACCCCAGGAACCCTCTCAACTGCTTCAAATTCCTTGGTGTTTGCCAATTGACTACAGCAGTAATCTTGCTTGGTTCTGTTGCTACTCCAGCAGCTGAGATCACATGCCCAAGATACTCCACAGTTGGTTGGGCAAAGTAGCACTTGGACCTCTTAATATAGAACTTGTTTTGATTGAGAATCTCAAACACCTTCCTTACACAGCTTCACATGATCTTCCAAATTAGCACTGTATATTAGGATGTCATCCATAAAGACCAGTACTCCCTTTCTCAACAATTCAGCAAAGATTGAATTCATAATCCCCTGGAATGAGGCTGGTGCATTAGTCAATCCGAATGGCATGACCAAGAACTCATACAACCCTTGATGTGTTCTAAATGTTGTCTTGTGCTCATCACCACTAGCCATCCTTATCTGATGATACCCAGCACTGAAGTCTAGCTTTGTGAACACAGTTGCTCCATTCAACTCATCTAACAACTCATCTACCATAGGCATTGGATGTTTGTTCTTCAAAGTAATAGCATTCAGATG
This sequence comes from Themeda triandra, assembly GCA_018135685.1. Lineage (NCBI taxonomy): Eukaryota > Viridiplantae > Streptophyta > Magnoliopsida > Poales > Poaceae > Themeda > Themeda triandra. The sequence continues at coordinate 159,450 of JAENPR010000413.1, forward strand.
CCTATAGTCAACACAGAATCTCCATGTACCATCCTTTTTCCTCACTAATAGCACAGGTGAAGCAAATGCACTATTGCTATGTCTTATGATGCCATTATTCAGCATTTGTTGAACCTGAGCTTCAATTTCATTTTTTTGAATTGGTGAGTAGTGATATGGCCTGACTTTCACAGGCTGAGCCCCTGCCATGAGAGTAATCTGATGGTCTGTAGGTCTCTGAGGTGGTAGATGTGAAGGTGAACTGAACAGATGCTCATTAGCTGATATAATCTCTTGAATCTCTTTAGGTATTTCAGCTGATGTTGCTTCCTCCACACTGCAAACATACTGAAGTTGGTCTGACATCTCCTCATCTTGTTGGAGGCCATCCAGTTGCAAACAACAAGAGACTGCTCCATGTTTCATCAAACCCTGCAGTTTCTTGACAGAGATTGGTGGACAGACATCCACCCTATCTTTTACTCCTTGCAAGTGAATCTGCTTCCCATGTACAGTAATGTGCATTTCTTTTGTTCTATAATCCACCCAAACAGGGCTAATTGATTCTAGCCAATCCTCTCTAAGGATCATGTCATAACATTTCAGTTCCAAGACCTTAGCATCAGAGGAGAATGTCTGTCCCTGAATCCACCATTTCATTCCAGGAACCATCTGGTTGCATTTCAATTGCCCTCCATCAGCTGCCCTAAAGGTGGAAGCTGGACAATCCACTGTCTTCAGTTTCAAAGCTTGTACCAACCTAGTACTGACAAATGTTGCAATGCTCCCAGAATCCACAAGAATGAGCACTTGCTGTTTGCCAATGTGAGCCAGCAGCTTGAGAGTTTGAGTTTTCACAGCTTTGTCTTGTGGTGTAGCTTGTACTGTCAATACTTGTTGCTCTTCAACTGAATCTTCAGTCTGTTCATCTTCATCATTATCACAAGTATCCTGAATCTGCAATGCCTCAAACAGTTCCTCTACCACATGCAAAGGCACCTGATCAGGGCAAGTATGAGTCCTGCTCCACTTGCCACCACACTTGAAGCACAACCCATTTTCTTTCCTGTGCTGTTTCAGAATCTTGATACTATCATTCTGCTCAGTTGGTGTTTGTCTGCCCTTGGCCCTGTCAATTTCCAACTGCTGCACCTTATCTACCATACGCCCAAAACCTCTCCCAAACTGTTTTGGTCGACTATGCTTTAACTCTTCTTCTTGCATCAGAGCAAGAGCACTGGCAGCATCTACAGTCTTAGGCTTATGCAGATGAATAGCACTACGAATCTCTTCCTTGAGCCCAGCCATGAAGCGAGTAACAAAGTAAACATCATCATAGTTTGGGTTGTAGAGTAGGATACCGTGAGCCAGCTTCTCGAACTGAGACTGATACTCGATGACAGAGCCTGTCTGATGCAGTGTCTCCAAATGACGAAGATGGGTCTGATACTGATCTTTGTCAAACTTGTTGAATACCAGCTCGCACAATCGATCCCAATCGGTGATTCTGCCACGCCTCTCCACCGTCTGCAGCCATGTCGCTGCTGTACCCTCGAAGTTCAACACTGCGAACCTTGTCTTCATCGTCTGGTGTGTGCCGTAGACCTCAAAGTACACCACACAACGATCCCTCCACAGACGGGGGTTCTCACCATTGAACTTGGGAAATTCCATCTTCGGTGTCGGATTATGATGATGATTCCAGGATTGTTCCGCTTCACGATAGCCATGCGGAGATTGGGGAAAAACTGGAGGCATACCCGTGGCCGGGTGCGGCGGGGGTCGAGCGACCCCAGCGCCAACATCCCGGTGATCCATGCTCGAACCGTGCCCATGGGGCGATGGTGTTGCCGACGACGACGGCGCCAGGTTGAGGTCGAACCCCGGCGGTGTCGTCTGGATCTGCGGCAGCGGCGGGCGGTACTGCTGCGCGACTCCCGGCTGCGGCGTCTGGATCTGCGGCGTCGTCCCCGGCTGCGGCATCTGGATCTGCGGCGTCGCTCCCGGCGGAGGCTGCGCCGCGGTCGGAGAAGAAGGTTGAGCTCGCGACTCCAGTTGCGCCAGCCGGGTCGCCGTCTCCTTGGTCGTCGCCATCATCGCGCCGATTGAGGTCTCCGCGATGGTGCGCCACGTCTAGAGGTCGTTGAGCTTGTCCAGCGCGGTGCCCATGTTCTCCTGAAACCCGGCGAACTGCGTCTTCAGGTCTGCGACGCCGGCGAGCGACGTCGCCATGGACTCTAGCGTCTTCTTCAAATCTTTGATCGAGGCCGCCATCTCCTGCTGGAGCTTTGTGGCCTTTGCTGGCGCCAGGATGGGGATGATTCAGGTGGAAAAAATTTCCCCCCAAATCAAGAGGCTCTTGATACCAATTGTAACGATCTCGACAGGGGAAAAGGGAATTGGAGGAGGGATTTGGGATGAACTGGCCGATTTTATTGATGAACCAACAATGTTTATGATACAGGAGCAGAGATCTGATAAGAACTCTGCTAAACTTCTAGCTAAAGCTTAACTATGAATATGGAAACTAAATGTCAGTTCAGAATTGTTCAGTCCTCAACCGCAGGCAGCTGCCTGTCTTATTGCTTTCCCCGCGCGCGCTCCGTCGGCGGATGCAGGAAACTTGGCCGCCACACTTCGTCGTCGACCCAGCAGACGGCCCACTAACCAGCAGATACGGCCCATGTACGCAGCCGTTACACAGAGCCGCGCCGTGCAGCTGCAGCTCCTCCACGAATGCGGCTGCAGACAGTCGTCTAGAACACGACGGTGGCTGCCACCACAGCTCCGGCGACGGCCAAGAAGCTGGTGGCAGAGGCAGCAGATACGCCGGAGCTCTTCTCCGTGACGGGCGCACCCGCTGGAGTCAGACCCGCAGGGGCCATGGCGTCGCCAACTCCCGCGCCGAAGGGGCTCGCGGCCGGCGCGTCAGCGGAGGGCGCGGACACCGGCGCCGCCGCGGGAGGCGAGGGCGGGAACGCTAGGGGCGCCCTGGTCGGCGGCGGCGGGAGAGGGGCCATCTTGCTTGGGCGGCGCCATGGCGTTGGGCTTGGTTCCTTGAATCCAGTGCGATGGCGGCACGGCTAGTAGACATGAAGCGCAACGGCTAGTTGCGGCACGGCCACCGGGACAACGGCTACCATGGCTGCACAACGGCTAGCAGACATCAAGCACAATGGCTAGTTGCGGCAACGGCACCGCACGCAACGGCTAGCATGGTACTGCAACGGCTAGCAGACATCGAGCGCAACGGCACAAGCACGCAACGGCTAGCACACAACGGCACTCCGTCCTATGTGAGACTGGGCCAATTCCGCGCATGCATGGGCCCATCCTGGCCTGGCCTCTCCACGGCCGGCTCCTCAGCGTTCGTTATCTTGCGCCCAATATTTTCACGCTCCTCGGAAAACACGTGCACGTGCATGAACCATTGGAAAAGCACGTGAATGCACCAGAGAAAATGGAAGGAAAAGTTAGAATAAAACAAATGCAATTTAGTATTACTTACTACTACAGCGACTAGATGTTTTCGTGTTAGGTTGTGATCTTTTTGTTATTAGAAATAAAAACAACCATTTAAAGAGTTTATCACATGAGTACATAATAAAATAATAACAAATTTTAAAAGAAAAAAAGTCTACCTGACCCCCAAAGACTCGCACAATGTTAGAGTGCCCAAACTTTTTTCCCCATCTATTGGGGACCAATGCCTCCGGCTGCTCTATCCCACAGTGCGGGCACCAATGTTTTTGGTGTGTGGCCCCAGGGGCGGACCCACAGGGTATGCAAGGTGGGCCACCGCATACCCTGTGGGACATATCTATATTAATTAAGAAGAGATTTTGATTCATTAAATAGTGTCATTTGCGGAAAAAATTACTAAAGCATTCTCTTAGCCCAGTGGTAGTCCTCTTTCTTCCTCAGCCACAAGTGGCAAGTTCAAACTCCCGCAGGCTTCACCATTTTTTTCCTTTCATTTTGCATTTCTTTGCATACCCTAGGATAAAATGCTAGGTCCGCCACTGATGGGCCCGAACCAAATGACTAGGCACCTCCTTGAACTATAAAAAGAAAAGATCGAGTTATTCACAGGGATATCCTCACCACGCCGAGACCTGAGATATCTCTCTCTCGTCATGCTTGTACACCCCCTCCAATTTCTAAGATAACAAACATGAGCATCCGCTCGAACTCGGCGTAAGCATCGTTCCACCCAAACCAGTATAAACCTCTTCGTGTCTCCTTGACTCACCATCAGGAATCTAAGTGCGCTCCCCAGACAAATTCATTGTCGATCGTTGTTCAAGATGCCGACATAAGGCGTTGCTTCCACCGACGCCGGAGGCAGGAGATCCGACGGCGGACGGTGATGCGGGCTGTGGGACTGGGTGCGCCGGCGAAGATATGGAGGGTGCACCATGATGGCCTTCGACGCCTCTGCTGGTCATATATACTTCCTTCGTCGTCGCGCCGTTGTGGGCGTGATGCCACCATGCTCGGGCACAACTGCCTCGGCCAGTCATCTCTCCCTGTCGTCGCACCTACTTCTCCGCGTAGGGCTTTGGCTCCCCGGCTTTGCCTCGCTCTCCGTCTGTAACGAGGTGAAGGAGCAGAGGACTGCGGTGGTTGTGGACGTGGAGGAGAGAATGAAGGCAGCTATGGCCGACGTTGTCGCTCCACCTACTCGCCCCTCCCCCGTCACCTTGTCCCAGCCGTCCGTACTATTTTTTTTATTGTTCAGACACCAATGAAGCGACAAGACCTGGTGCTTACTTTTGCCCATGACTCGGCCCCGACCACAGAGGTCCACTCCTATGCACATGTTTGTTCACAAGTTTAATGAATTTCAAAGTGACAGGAATGATGAAGAAGACAAGGAAGTTCATTTGACAAAGCAGGTGTGCTCGACCTTCCCCCTTTTGAAATCATCAACCAAACATGCCTTTTATGTTCCAACCCCCAATAACTGATATAACCTAGCCCTACTATTATATATGTTTCTCACAGAAGCGAAGGAAGCACAGGGTAGGTGTTCCAATCGAGAGGCATGCTGAACAACTATACACAAGAAGAATGTATGACAAGTTCTACAACGAACTATATGAATCTGGTGGTTTTGTTATCAAGAATAGAGATGATGTTCATGGAACCTATGTAGTTGCACACGTTTGTGATGAAGGCAAACCTGACCACTTGTCCTTTACAGTGAGGTATGATGGTAGTGACAAGGTATCATGTGATTGTGGCTTCTATGAGCATATGGGAATGTTATGCAGACACTCTCTGAAGGTAGCCACATTTATCTTCATTTTACTACTTATTTGTCATATAAGCTTTAAAATTATATTTATTTATTTCTGCTATGTCAAATATAGGTTTTAGTTAAGCGTGATGTCAAGGAGATACCTGCCCAAAACATCATGGAAAGATGGATGAAGGTTGAGTCCAATCTTGCAGTCACTGATGGTAATAGGAGTTTTGCATTATCCGCTGCCTCTGTTGATCAACTGCAGAAGTACCTTCTTCTAAGACGAGTAGTTGAGGTGACATCTGGACCAAGTGTTCTACCTTCAGCAGCCTTCACGCAAGCCATGTCAGCAATGGATTCAGTATCTGGTTCTTCACACAATGCTGCTACGTATGCACACACATCAACTGTTACGCCTGTTGTCGATTGCAACTTACCTATTCTTTGTCTTGACCGCTACACAAAGAAGGGCAGACCATCTAATTCCAGTCTTCAGTCATGGAAGGATGAACAGAAGAGGAAGAACCCAAGGGGTGGCAAGACGCAACTCGTCTCAGATGTCCTGTGATGTATTCACAGTTGCTGATCAAACTCTGCAAACCTTGGCTCTCTGTCGTCTTATCTTACTATATTAGATTACTGATGTTATCACTACCATTCTAATCCCTTGTGTACTATATAATAATTTTCATGTACTTTGCCACTTGATAATTATTAGCCCATTCACGCCGAGACAAAATCCATTATTTTTTACCTTGTCAATACCAGGAGCTCACTTTGTAGTCTGGAACTGGTTCCATGCCATAATTCTTCAGATCAATGCCCAACTGGAGATGACCAACCGATGTGTTAATATGCTTTCAACCACTCCAATTCACATGATGCTACAACAAACACTCTTGTTCACTCTTTATATGAGTGCTTCACATACTCTTTTTTTTTTTTGAGGAAAACAGGAAGGGAGTGTCCCTCTTACTGTTCACCGTGTTGCACTCCAATCTGTGCCAAAGGTATTGATGCTACTGTTGGCAGTAGCAGTTAATTTTTCAGATCAGTATCTAACTAGAGATGGCAAACTTGTGTGGTAATATGCTGTCAACCGCTCCCAGCTCACATGATGCTATGACTCTTGTTCACTCTTTATATGAGTGCTTCACATACTCTTTTTTAGGAAAACAGAAGGGGTGTCCCCCTTCCTGTGCTTTTATTAAATTAAAAACAACAGTGTCTTACAAATACTCTAGTATTACATAATACAACAATTGAATAGCCAAACATGAAAGTCTATTAATCTCAACTATCTAGTACCGTCCTGAGCCAATCTACGATGCATGTCAAGGTTTAGCATATGCTACTGCATCTCACAAAAATAGACAACTAAGACTCCTTGGATGGCGTCACATTCAGATCCCTTCCTGGTCATAGTCCGTCTCCAGAAATCTTGTTGCTTGCGTGCTCTGGGTGGTGTAGAGGTGGGTTTCAGTGCAGCGCGCCAAAATACACCTTGTATTGTGCACCCAATTAACCAAGTAACAATGACGATGTCCTCAACCCTCAATTTCTTCTCTTTTAGTTCAATTTTTGTTTGTGCTCCCACCTGTCAAGCAACATTAGACATGAATTACAGTTATCCATCACGCTTACAACATTTGATCGATGACAAGAATGTTGAACAAATAACACAAAATCGATGACAAGAATGTTGAACAAATAACTCCTTTTGTATATGTAATGTCAGTCTTGTATATATTTCACAAATCAATGTCACATTCCAGACTTCAAAACCATTCAACATGGCATATGTTTAACTCAAAGGAAAAACCTGGATACATCGAGGTACACAATCTCGAACCGAGACTGTACCTGAACTAAGACAAGCTCCTATAACAGCTAGTTCATGAGCAACTAAATTATAAGAACATGGAGTATGCAAAACTATCCTGCAAACAAAATTACAATAAAGCAAGTCCTTTGACTCCCAGATACGGCGGCTCGCAGAACTATGATCAGCCTCTAGCGTGGTTATCGCCTGCACCAACAATGTGGCACCCGTTTCTAGAACAAAGGTCTGAATCCCCAACTCCGCTGCTCGCTGTACGATCATGGCTCAGGCACAAAAGTGACACTCAACACTTCCGTGTGTTTGGCCTACATGATAGTAGGTGCGGAACAAATGAACAGAACAACTCATGTCTTCATGCAGAAATTCTAGGACACTTCAGAATACTCTCTTTGTGTGGCGATGTAGGACCTCATCTATGCAAGAACTCTGAACATTAGTTTCACCTTTGCAGCTTTCTTTGTATTTGAAGGCTCATTGATCAACCTTGCAGGGCTAAATGAAACCCTTGCAGCTGCCTGAAACATGCCGATTGCTTCAAGAAATATGCAGTTCCCATCCTGAGTGTAATCTGGTCACCACACTCTCCATTGTCACCTATAGCACTGTATAGCAGCTCAAATCCTCCAGTACCGATCCTTCCTCCAACCAGGTCTGCATACATGGCACAAATCATCCTGAGTGACAACAACAAACATTAAAGTTCCCATCCTGCATAACAGTTTGGGTTATCTGTGAAAACACCTCAAATATCCTATTTGAATCACCTTAAGAAATTATACATTATATCAACATGGATAATGCATCCCAGTACATCTTTGCCAATATCGTACCACAGTCTATGCTATCAACATTTTTTTAACAATCTGATTTTCCTGCAGATCATATGAAATATGCTAGGAAAAATGGAAAAGAATAGAATGATCCCTCTAATATACTATCCAAACTTTGCGAAGCTGACAGCACCATCATCACTAGTTAGGATACAGTATCAACAAGCATATAAACAAATGTTGTAAGTAGACATTTTTAGCACCGAAAGTAAACTGTTTCAAACCTAAATAATGGCAATCAGGATGGTTCGGAGTAAATCCATCATTCAGTTGGCCTCTTCTGATATACCTGAAAAGGAGCAACCAGAGAAGACAATCTGCTGTAAATGAATTAAAGGAACTGATGGCTTTAGACTTAGCATCAATCGATTATGGCCTACCCCCAAAAGACATCATCAACTAACATCAATAGCACTACTGTTAGCACCTGTCAAACTGACCTGATGCATCCTTTGTACGAACAACGATCTCTTCCCCAAAGCCAACAGCATTAGATAAGCAATCAACGAAACAAAAATTAGGAGCCATATTCAGTTAACATAACTAAGAAGTATAGCTGAATATATGGACCTCAAAATCACAAACTAACGACGGTAGGTCTGAATGTATAATCTCAGTTGTTCAGAAAGTCCACCAACTAATGGAAAATGAATTGATGTCCCTGTCAAGTGTATCAAAGAGAGAGATTGTCTGGCTCACCATGTTGCCAACGTGAGCCACATTGAACTTCACCTTGGCCTTGCTGTACCTATGCTTCAGGCCAAGTTGGGCCTTTTCCATGTCAAAAACTCAGAATCATACATACAGGAAACCAAATTACACAACAGGCATGCGGTTGCACAAAAAAAAGGCCTATGATATATGGTATACGAAATCATAGCAGACAAAGATTGACAATCATATTCAAGCATCTTTGAGGCACATGTCAAACCTATGCAGGATGTGGGCCTCTGAAAAAGGATGAGCAAAAAGGCGATACCTTGAGCTCGTTGATGAAACAGTAAAGTTGGAGGCGGATTTTAAGTCAAATCAATCCCAATGATGTATAATCCAACTGATCCATTTTTGCATAGTAAGATTAATTGAACAGACAATATATAATATAAGTAGTGGACCACCTAATTCTTGATTGTCATTACATAAGCAGTGTTGTTGTCATACTGTCGCTAGCAGTACATCTACATTTTCAGAATACCAATTTGGCCAACGTACTAATTTGCAGTCAACGTCCCAGTGTCTAACTATGCCTAGGAGGACACACCACGGCTAAAGATCACTATACCTGACACACCTGTCGATACTTGCTTCTATTCCCTTCTTAAGTAAACAAATCAAGATAAATGAGCTCCACATGTTTTATCTCTCGTTTCACCACTGTCTAGTCAATATTACTACAATTAGATTCCCGTTACAAAATATATATTCTGTTAAGGAACATTTACCCCATTTGTAGTGCCCTTTCCACGCCAGCGCCATTAGGTCCACTTTCTCCTCCCCGCATCAGAGGAACTTCCCACCAGGGATCTCATCCATGGCTGCCACAAAGCCGTCGATGGCAGCCAGTCCAGGCTTCGGCGACGGTGATCGGGTCGGGGCACCACGACAACGCGGGTGAGGAGGGGGAAGAGGAGGATGTTGGCGAAGAGGAGCGTCTGCGCCCGTGAGCCCGCGGCGGCGCGCGCGAGGAGGCCCCGAGAGAAGCGCGATAGGGCAGTTGGCTCCTCGGCCTTGTGCACGGAGGTGGACGGGGACGAGGACTGGAGCACGAGGAAGGAGGAGTGGCCGCAGAGGCAGAGGCGGCGGCCCATGGAGAGCAGCAGCAGCGCGGCAGCCGAGCGGGGCAGCAGGTGCTTCCTTCGGGTCGAAGCTAATCGAAGGCGGTGTCAGAGCATCCGATGCGGGAGGATCCAAAATAGCCGTTGCATCGTATCCCTTGTGTGCTAGCCGTTACGTGGTAGCCGTTGCGGCTAGCCGTCGGACAACTAGCCGTTGCGTGCTAGCCGTTGGCTCGCTCGCAAGTAGCCGTTGCACGCGATGTCCCTTGTCTGATCCCTCGCTCGGTCCCGGTGGCCCGTCGTCGCACTGCACACAAAGGCATCAGGTCCAACGGCTAATAGCCGTTGTCGCAACGGCACAGCAGCCTACCTCTCCTGAGATCGGGGGCCGTGGCTGAGGCCAGCTAGCCGTTGAGTTACGTGCTAGATTATCTTTTTCAGCCTTGATCGTATATAAAGAAGCCTTGTTGTTGACGGGCTTTGGGCGCTAGCCTGTTGCGATTGTTAAAATTCACTCTTCTAAAAAACATTCTATTCATATTCTCTTTAGAAAAAAAAATGTTATGCTGAAATATAATCACTTAGCAATAATTAGTAAAGCCATTTTTTGGCTATTGATCTCTATGGATATTTATTTTTACTAAAGCTGAATGTATCTATATTCTATACTACAAAAGTTTTAATAAATTATACTAACTATAGAAATAAAAATTATTTCAAAATGTCTAGCACCACAAAGTAGTGACTACTGCAGCCTGCTACTGCTAGATAATTTAATTAGTTTTAATCAGAGTTAAATTTATAAGTTGTAGCCGAGCAATTTAAGAGCATCTCCAACAAGTTGGTAAATCCATTTGGTATTTTTATAATTTTGGCAAAAACTCAAAACACCTATCCAACAACTCTCTACATCCACTTTGTACTTTTCCCAAGTTGCTAAAATACACCCTCACGCGCGTATCTTTCCGCAGTGCGGAACGAGCGTGTATCCGCCCGCGTCCCGCTCGCCCGCGCGGCCAGGCCTCCGTCTCCGCCCTCACCTGCCACTGCCGCTGCCGCCGGTGGTTGGCTCTTCGCGTCTCCGCCTCCTGCTGCCTCTCCGTCTCCGCGTGTTGTCACATCTAGGATTTTTGACTTCTTTTCACAAAAATCCTAATGTGTCCACACATCGCATTCATTCATGAGCATGTGCATTCATATGTGTTATGCCTGATAATTCTAGTTTGTGTGTTAATTGTGATAATACCAAGTGCTTGATGTGATGCTCACTAACCACACCTAGACATGATGATAGCTCAATTTTATTAGGGGTCATGCTAATGGCTATAGCTAATTAAATCATGTCTTTGACTTAGCCAGTTTTTGGATGTGCTAGCTAGAAGTGTCAGAAAGTGTTTCCCGGACATTCCAAATAATTTCGGGGTCTAAAGCTTTTAGTTAGATAATTTTATGAGGAATAAAACCCCAAATACCACTTTTTGTGAAAGTGGGTGGAAGGCATATATTTTTGAGGGAGAAGATTAGCCTAGGGGCTGTTTTTCTATTTAACTTTTTTCCAAACCTTTTTTCAAAAATTTATATCTCAAAAACTATTGGGAATTTGACCAAGCTTATAAAAGGTGAAATGATCTACACTTGATGAGAATCATTTTCTCTTCTGAGGGTTTGCTCAAATTCGTCCTATTTTTGGAGATAGAGCAAGGGGGAGAAAGGGGTTCAAATTGAGTTTAAAAATTAAAAAAAGGGCCCCACCTGTCGGCCTCACCACCGACACGCAGGGCGTCACCCTTCGCCACCGGACACGCGGCGGGACACGCGTCCGTACGCCGGCGTGCCGGGGCAGTGACGAGGCGAGAGGGAGGCCGCCCGGCCTCATCCCCATCGTCATTTCCACCGCCACCTTCTCTCCCCTCCTCTCGCTCTCGCTCTCGCTGCAGCGCCACACCACCGCAGCCGCCGCCGCGTCGCCATCGCCGCCGCCCCGCTCCGCCATGGCCGCAGCACCGACCTAGCAGAGCGCCGCCGCTGAGCTGCCTAGGCTCACGCGCGCGCAAGGCGCCGCCTTGACCGGACCGCGGAGAGGAACGTGAGGGCCTCACCAGGCTCCCTCTTCTTCTTCCCCTCTGGCGCAACGCCGCCGTGGCCATGCTCGGTCGGGTGTACTCGGTCGGGTGTGCTCGAGCGCCGGAATCCGAGGGCACAAGGGCCCCTTTGTCCTCCGCGCCGCCCGATTTGGCCGCCGGGGAGGCATGGCACAATGGCCGCTGTCGAAGCGCCTCCGCCGCGTGCTTCGGCTGCTGGTGAGGGTGCTCCGGTGAGCCCGCCGCCGTCTCTCGGGTGCCATCGGCTCCGCCGTGACCTGGGGAAGGCCCTGGCGCAGACGCCGAGGCCAGAGGCCTCACTGCCAGTGAGCTCACCGTCGGCCTCTGGCCCGCTGGCCATTGGGCCCCACCCGCGGGCCCCTGTGGCTGACTGGACGGACGACCGGGAGGGCTGGGTACACCTTCGGGTGTGCGTAGCATGGCCTGGCATGACTGCGTGGCTCGGTTCTGGGGTGCGCGTAGCAAATTTAGTGGGAAATTCTGGAAATAGAATTTCCAGGATTTGATTGTACCTTGTGAATTTTATAACTCGAGATGTACTTGTCCAAATCAAATGATTCAAGTTCCTAAATTCACATATTGAGGAACTCTATGCTGTGGAATATTTTGGGAAATTTTTGCAGCAACTTTGATGTGCAAAGTAAATTTATTTTGGTGCAAAGGGGGTTTGGCATCAACTTTGAAAATTCATAACTAATTCATGGATGATCCAAAAATTGTGATTCTTGTTCCTAAATTCATCATTTATGATGTACTTTGTGATGGTGTAATAATAACATGGCTATGTTCTGTGGTAAAGATTAGAGTTGCTTTAGAGGGTGCTTGTGGTTAGTGCTAGCAAATAAATTCATTGTGTTTATTCTAGCAAGAGTTTAGCCTTGGTAAATTTTGTGTGATGGTTCTTCACTGTTTAGAAGCCATTGGTGAAGCCAAAGCTAGTGTTTGCCATGTTTGGTAGTGCAAAGTATTTTAGGTCCATTTTATGGCTAGGAATTGTTGTCAACTTGTGATTTTTGTGTAGCCTCGACCATAGGTCCAAATTGGATGAAATTTGAACAGTAGGCTATGGTCAACCTGATGTTGCTACTGTAACGTTTCCAGGATTTTAGGACATGTCTAAATAGGGGTTGTAGTTACATCTATCATGTGATTAGTGGTATTTATGCTTGGTTGTTTAGGGTCATGACCATGATGATGGTTCAATAATCTTGGTAATGATTTGCTTGGTTAATGATCATGTTAGGATCAGGTTGCTACTGATGTAGGTCAATTACCTTGGTCATGATTGAGTGAGGGCTTAGCAACTAGTGTACATGGTTCTTGAGTGCCATGTCGGGACATGGTGCTTATGGGGGTGATGCTGCTATGTCATATGATGTTAATCATTGATGATTGTTATGAGCTAATCTATGGCATTCACTTGCATCACTCATCAGCAATTAATTAAGTGATTCATTATGAGTTACTCAACCACGCATTGCATCATACAAGATCGTCGGAAAATGCCCAGCAGTTGGTTCCGCGGAGCAGGACGGGGGAAACCAGCAGGAGCTAGTGGAGCAGGGAGCAGTCGAGGAGGAGTCGGACACTGAACTGCCAGAGTGCCAAACCACCAGCCTAGTTCCTTCGAGAAAGGCAAGCCCCGGAGCATTTATCCTACGGTTTGCCAAACTAACTTGCGTCATTTATTATTTATGATGCATTACATTATAGGCGTTGATCGATACCTTTGATGCATTACCCTACCTTTACCACTTGATATATCTACCCTGAGTTAAGTATAGGACGTATTATGCTTAGCCTTGCTTAATTATGCGGTAGAAGTCGGGTGGTTGGTTAATCATCCGCAAGGATAGGGAATTACATGTTAATGGTTGGATCGGAAAGGAAAAGGTTAGAACATAACCCAAACGAGATTGTCAAAACCCTATATTGTTCCAGCCCTCGGTCATTTTGAACAGCTTCTCACATTTAGGTCGTGTTATGGCTCCTTGAATTCTAGTAGCTATGTTTGGGTCGGGTTTCGACCTAGAGGACGCACTGTGTTGGTGTTGGGGTGGGACAGGTCGCGGCATTAAGACTGATGTTGGTAGTCGACTAGATGCAGCCGTTGAAGGCCTGGGCACGAGTGGTTTCTGTTGATCCGATTCCGAATGTGTGAACGATGCCTAAAGCTGCTCTTGCAAAGCATGTATGGGGTGTGTAAGAAATTACCCTCGGCTGAGTAGGAATCAGTTATAATCGCCATCGTTCCTGGATAGGAATAACTTGACGTGAGTACATGCAATACAGAGTAAACGGGAAAATGGAAAGGGGGTTATGTTGCCATGACGGATATGGGATATCGGAATATGCTCAACCATGTGAAAGGATGATTGTTTTATACTTCTACTTGATGATGTTTTAGTACAGGTGTAAACCTAGCAAATGCAAGTATTAACTAAGTTGATAAGCTAGTATAGTTCACCTAATGAAGATAAAGTAAGCTCATGTCGTTTATGCAAGAAAGGGTTAGTCAAACCACCATATGGCCTTGCATATGCTTATAAGAGTCCTTATTTTCTGGTTTATGACGGGTAAGTCTAGCTGAGTACCCCACGTACTCGATCAGGGTTTTATTCCCATGTTGTTGCAGATGGGGAGATCTTTTATGGATACTACGAGACATGCTACTACCCCGCTGTGGGTGATGACTATACTGTGGGCACAGTCAACTATCTCTCTCATCTTATGTTGCTTTTGGTTGGACTTGATCATGGACAAGGCACTGTAAACTTTAAGTGGTTGTAAGACTTAAACTTGTTTAGCTTCCGCAATGTCAGGACTTAACTTGGTTTGTAATAATGCTACTTAACTCCGATGTATTATCTATGTGCGAACTCGTGTGATGTATGATGAACGTTGAACTTATTACGATCTTGGCTATGACGGAAAAAGTTTGAAATCCTTCGAGATTTCAGATGACTATGGGGTTTACATGTGCTCAAGTGTGTTCGTCGATGCCTTGGCGTTGATATTCGTACTTGTGCTTATTTAAATTGGTCGGTTCTGTTTCATGTGCCACTCTAGCTCCACCTCCAGCTCGAGGTCCATGTTGGTATTTCTTAACGTATGCAGAGAATCCGCAAGCGTACGAAAGTACCGTTGTAGCCTTCACCCGGAAGTATTTAGGGTATCGTATTTTCCACAGGGAACAAAGGTATTTCTTCTAGCTAATTCGTCCAAGGAACAACACAAGGGTAGAGATATAAAGGGTGGTTGAGATGGATTCCTATAGCTTTAGGGTCCTAAGCTTAGCAACACAATACTTCCACTTGCTCACTTCGGGCACCGGATCGCACCTGGTCTGCCAAGTGATGCCGGCCTGTAGCTCTACGCCGTACCCGGACGTGGGAGATTACAAGGGACGGACAGGGCTGTCACCACCTGCCGCCTACCACCTCAACCGTGGGGCACGAGGCAAACGAAGGAAGCCTCTAGCCTAGACACCATGTCTACGCTAGCGACTACTGCTCTAGCGTCGTACAGGGTGACCCATCTCTATCAGGGGCCCTCTACTAGAGCATCCGCCACAAGGACGGATGACGAACCCGCAAACAAGCATGGTAAAGCTCAACTAAACAAAAGACACAAAAGACTATAAGAAACACGAATACTCACTTAGCCAAGATCCCGTTAGGGAGCCGAGTAGAATATCCGCAGAGGTACAAGGTCGGGGAGACACCGACAAGCCCGGCGCTTTCCCGCTCTCTTCCCTCACATCTCTCTCTAACTCTATAGCTACTAGGGCATAGCCCTTTGGAATGAAGCTCTAGTGTGGTGCTCTTTCTCCTTTGAATGGTTGATGGTGAATGAGGAGGAAAAAGCCCTTTTATATCTAGAGAGGAGGGGGTCATTGCAAATGTGTCATCCCCACTTGGAAGGTGGAAAATCAACCTCCATACGTCGGTTTGAGATGCAGTGAACCTGGACGCACCCCAGAACCGACCTCCCAGCGAGTTAATGCACCGACCTGCAAAAGTGGGTCCGGTTTGGCAGCCACCGGGGCGCGGCCGCGCCCCTGGCGCGAGCGCGCCAGATCCAGAGCCGTTTGGGCTGAAATTTGGTGAGTGGATGGGCCTCGTCGATAGCTTTCTAACACATATTCGTTTGCCTGAATCGGAGTCCGTATGTGTGAGATATGGCCTGTTTACCGAGGCCCACTCATCCAGCCCGAGATGGAGTTGGACCGGGTTTTGGTCTTCCACCTCTTGGGTTTATTTTGGGCTTTTTGGCCCATGTTTGAGACCTAAGATTATCGGGTAAATGGGCCACCTTCTTACTCATGGTTTTCTTATGTTTCTTGGCCCGTTTGTGTGCATTTCCGGAGTTGCCTTCCTGCAAGCGACAATCACCGAAACTCGTGGAATATGTTAGTGCAAAGCTCTATTTGCTAAATTTGGGTACATTTTATATCCTCATTGGCGGTCTTAAAATGCGCGATAAGGACTGCCAACAAGATCCCCCACACTTACTCTTTACTCGTCCTCGAGTAAAGCTTAGGACTAAGACGGCTCATCTCTTTGATGTATAACCTGTATACAAGTTATTCCAAGCTTCACCTGCACTTGTGAACTTTTGAATTGTCTACCATATTATCTTGGGCAATTGAATAATGGAACAACATGGATTCAAATCCCCTTGCATCAGTTATATCAGACACTTGAGTTTTTTTTCGAATGGTTTTATAAAAAGAAAAGATAGCCTTGCTCCTCATATGATTCACTCAATCGCTCAATGTGTATAATAACCTCACCAAAGGCATTTTGAGTTTTGCCTTCTTCCTACCACTAAAAAGCTAAGAGTGGAGTTTTGGGTAGGTATGTAAAGTGGGCATACTTGTATCACATATATTGTAAGGTCAAGGATCGACCCATACGGAGATTAAGCCATACACCTTGATTGAGACGTGCAAGTGTGTGGGATATATGGTGGTTCCTAGTCTTTGTGGTATTTTTGGCTACTCCACGCATCATGATTCTCTCTTTATTGAGGAATGGAATTTTTTGGGAGAGAATGGGCTACGAGAGGTATGCTAAAAATTTATGCTCTCTTTTTGTTTCTTCTTTTCTTTCTCTTTTTTTTCTTTTTCTTTTTCTTTTTTTCTTTCTTTTTTTCTTTTCTTTTTTTTTTGAAAAATCATGGGACCTTCATGTGTCCCCATCTTTTTTTTAAAGTCTTGGGACCTTCATGTGTCCCTATCTTTTTTTCTAAGTTTTGGGACCTTCATGTGTCCCTATTTTTTTCTTTTAATTAGCATAGCCCATAACTCTCTATGAAGAATTTTGGAAAGGAGAGAGGTATCATGATGGAATGCGGGGAGTAGATTTTTGGTAGCTAAGCAATGCGCAACCCTGAGGGTGAGAGTCGGCATTTTTATTTGGAGGACTGGTGCGCAACTCTCAGTGTAAGAGTTGGCATTTTTTTGTGTGGTTGGGTGCATGTTTGTGCGCAGCTCTCAGGATAAGAGTTGGCACTTTATTTGGTGGGTGCAAGTGAATCTCAATCGTGGGTGTAAGGTCGCAATCTTGCGTTGGTAATAACGATCCAACCAAACTCAATGTACGAACAAGCGGCGTATGAAGGGTTTGTACTATAGATAAATCATATGGCTCTGGTGGGTATTTCATAATCATTGAGGAGCATGCTATTGTATTTTTGGTTTTTTTTGTAAAATAAATCTCAAGTTCTTCATAAACAAAGCAAGGTTCAAATCATCCAGCTATATCACATACTCTAATTACTTAGATAACATGGGGTCCCTATGATAACTTGTTCACAAGGCATAGGCATATTAGCAAGGAATAAAGAGTATGCAAATCTTATCAAAGGATAGCAGAGAGAAAAAGTTTTTGTCTTTTTAATTTTAACAAATCTTAATCTTCAAAACTTTGGGAGATGTGAGGGTAGAGTTGCACAAACCATTGTTTGAAGATGAAGAACTATAGTGAATCAAAGAGTGGTCGGTTGAACAAGAAGGTCGGCCGATCTTACGTTCTTCTATTCTTTTGATGTTGTGCATTGTGTTGGGGAGATCTCGAATGCGTGTGTTAGTATTGCTCGAGAGATCTCCCCCACACTTATTCTTGTACTGTTTTATTCAAAAAGAAAACAAAAAGAAACAAACAAGGGCCCCTTTGGTTGGAAAACCAGGGAGCAGAATTTTATTGATCATAATAAACTTTTTTTAATTTTTTAAACCTTTCTTTTTCATTTGCTCAACCAACTCGTAACTCAAACAAGGTCAAGATTAAGTTGCATAGTAAAACGAGACCTTGATTTATCTCCATAATAGATTACTTCCCACAGTCTATGGCAACAACTCAAGTTCATTAATCAAATTTCGACACCTTGTCAAAACTTGATTAAAGAAGATCATTTTAACCTAAGCACCACGCTTAATTTAAAACGACCTATGGAAGTATCATATATGAATACACCCAAACCCGAGCATATGACATAAACAAAGAAGCATGAATTTGTATGGTCATATGGAGACAAGCATGAGTAAACAAGTTAGTGAACATTTCCTTTGCTTTACCACGAGCGTACTCACCGATAGCGTGTCGGTCGACATTCGGGTCCTGTTACCGTTGTGCCACGGATTTCTGCTCAGTGAACCACAAGGCCGGGCCACACACTCATGGCTAGTGTGTATGGACCATGGGCCTTGATAGTAGCAAAGGTCCAGAGAAGGAGAGAACCCTTGCTCTTTCTCTTCTTCTCGTCTTTTTTCAAGCAAGGTGAGGCTGACATCAACTTGAATTCACCACTTATTATTTTTCTCTCTTTTTTTCGGTGTCTCTTAGTGCGTGTGGAACATGGGCTTCTCACTTCCCTCCCCCGCACTTGGACTTTTGTGTAAAAGCCAAGTGTAGCGTCAGGATCCCCTTGCGAGTGTGTTCCATTGCCAAAGAGAATCAATGCTTGTACTGATGTCGCTCCTCGTTTGCAAGTGTTGTATGACCCGTTTTCTTCTCAACCTGATATGGTTAGCAACAGGAATACCCGAGGGTGCATACTTCTTGTAAACATGACCTTGCTTTTTTTCAAAAGATATTCCAGGGTATCTCCCGGTAGTGCTTAAGTTATGGTCTTAAGCTAGACCATAGGAATTTATCTTGCAGCTCTCAAAGGTGGTGTTGGCCACCAAACATTTGGCAAAGGTGCTAAAGGCGCAAGGTTGGTTCCATTGTGCAACTACAAGATTTTAAAAGTGCTTATGATAGCCAGCCACAACCATCCTCTTAAAAGTTTTAAAACAAGTGTTAAGAGGTGGTTGAGATTCTCGTTGGAGCACGTGGTCAGAAGCGGAACAACCTCTAGAGATCCCAAAAGCAAGCATGAAACAAGAGTCTCAAAACAGACCTTAGCATGCTTGTTAGCGGATTCACTCTAGCATTGTTGCTTCAGGCATGTCCATGGCATGGGAGTTTTCTGTCCTAAAAATATATATCATGAAGGACGAACATTGACTCTAGACCATTATCTAGAGCAATGTTCTTTTGTTCGAGCAAGGGCGAAGGTTTACATTCCATTTCACAAAGATGAAAAGGAAGCTCAAGCCTTGCCTGCCTGAACAGGTAGCTTTGCTTTGCCTTTGGGTCTTTGGGGCAAGAGATAAGGCTAGCAGAAGCAAAATACTCAACTTCTCATCAGGGCTCTTTTGAGATAATTCTTTTTGCACAAGATTTTCAAAGAGCGCCTTATGAGAAGTTGAACATCGAGGATGGCATAAAAATGAAGGTCTATGTAAACCCTGGTCTGTTCATTTCAAATGGCACAGCCATAACACAATCCCACAACACTCAGATGAGCTTTGATGGGCTTTTGAAGAGTTTTTTTCAGTCGGGACTAGCGGCATATTTCCCAAAAGGGTTTCCACAAGGAAATGATAAAAGTCCCGACTATGAGGTTGTGTAGGGCTTCTAAGGGAGTCTCATTTAACGAACAAAATATAGTTGTGGAAGGTGAAAGAATCTGAATTGCTTCAGAAGAACATTTCACTTTCGACAAGCATTCTTATGAATGTTCCTTGTTAGAGGAGACTTCCTTAGAAATAAATGCTTGATTTACGTGCCAAGAAATGCTCGAGGTTTTGCCACAATCCTCGAATTTTATAGCGAACTTCAAAGCATAAAACATTCCTTCCTTTGTTGTTCGTGGTTCGGTTGAGGGCTCAACAACCGAATCTAGCAAGGGCAAAGATTCGATTGATAAGGGCTCCTCAAAGCTTGACATGCCCTTTTATGGAGGGGTTAAGGCTCTATGACGCGAGAAGCATGCTTCTCTAGGATGTCAATAAAGGTTTTCCTCTACTCCGTCATGGTTCTATGAAAAATAACCCTCCAACGGTCATGTCAAAGAATAGGGCAGCATCTATGTCTAGACCCAAAAGAGATGCGAAAGTACATCATCTGGTGGAGACAAGTCTAGGCCGGCATGTGTTAACATTGTAAACCTCGCCTAGGCTGCACCTATGGATTCCTTCTCATTCTGCTTGAAATCGAGGATTGCCCATGGTAGAGAGTTGATATGGGACATAAGGGAGAATGCAAGCCAAAACTTGTCCTTAAGTTCTCCCTAGTCTCTATTCAAACTTTCTACGGCATTAGTGATTCATTGCTGCGCCTCCCCGTTTGAGAGAGTGAAAACAACTTTTATATAAGAATTTCATTGTGTCATGCCGGGAATGCTAGGCATGAACACATTTCCTCGAAACCATGCAGATGTCTAAAATGATTTTCATAATCAAGACTGAGAAAGGCTATGCCCGAACCAGGTCTCTGAATCTTAGGTGGAGTTCATAGCCGGATAAAAAATGGTTTTTCCGAAGAAAGAATTTTGGCTCAAAGAACTCCATTTTGAAGCAAAAAGATTTTAAAATTATCTTGGGCTTCAAGGTAGTAGGATCAAATCCAAAGTGTGTTTGGTTTATAGATAGAAATATAAAAATATTTTCTTTTTATAAAAAGATACGAGGACGAACTAGGTTCGAAGAAAATAGCAACCGTTCCCCGGCAACGGCGCCAGAAAGCTTGTTGGTATTTCTTAACGTATGTAGAGAATCCGCAAGCGTACGGAAGTACCGTTGTAGCCTTCACCCGGAAGTATTTAGGGTATCATATTTTCCACAGGGAACGGAGGTATTTCTCCTAGCTAATTCGTCCAAGGAACAACACAAGGGTAGAGATATAAAGGGTGGTTGAGATGGATTCCTATAGGTTTAGGGTCCTAAGCTTAGCGATACAATACTTCTACTTGCTCACTTCGGGCACCGGATCGCACCTGGTCTGCCAAGTGATGCCGGCCTGTAGCTCTACGCCGTACCCGGACATGGGGGATTACAAGGGACGGACAGGGATGTCACCACCTGCCGCCTACCACCTCAACCGTGGGGCACGAGGCAAACGAGGGCAGCCTCTAGCCTAGACACCATGTCTACGCTAGCGACTACTGTTCTAGCGTCGTACAGGGTGACCCGTCTCTATCAGGGGCCCTCTACTAGAGCATCCGCCACAAGGATGGACGATGAACCCGTAAACAAGCATGGTAAAGCTCAACTAAACAAAAGACACAAAAGACTATAAGAAACACGAATACTCACTTAGCCAAGATCCCGTTAGGGAGCCGAGTAGAATATCCGCAGAGGTACAAGGTCGGGGACACTACTACATGGCAGGGATATAGTAACACCAATTTGTGTTACTATAGGTTGAAAAAAGTGTTACTAACTCTCTTAGTAACACATTTTTGTTTGTGTTCCAATAGGCTATGTTACTATAGATTAGTTTATTGTAACACATCTAATTGTCTATTGGAACATTTGTTTTGTGTTACAATAAATTTTGTTGTAACACTTTTTTTTTCTGTAGTAACACTTCACGCTATGGTAGACCATATAGTTTGTAACACATTTATTTACCTATTGGAACACTTACTAAATGTTACAATGATTGTCCACTGTAACACTTTATTCATTTCTAGTAACACTTTTACATTATGCTAGGGCGTAGCATAGAACAAAGTAACATATACTTTGAAACACTTTTTCATGTGTATTGGAACATATTTATAATGATTCACCTTTATGCAACACCCGAAAAGTGTTGCAATAGGTCTAATATGGTTGCAATAGACAAAACTGCAACACAAAAAAAAAAAATTAGAAGATGTTGCTGCAACACCACGTGGCACATGGATTATATAGAATCACACAAATATGATACTTTGGAAAATGACATAGACCACATATATCAATAACAATATCCATGTAACATAGGATGGTTTCAAACAAACGTGCTTGTCCAGAACAAATCATTGTATATGTACATAACGATATATGGTTGTAGAGAGCAAAGACATAGTCCACACTAGAAAGAAAAAAAAATCAAGAACTAGCTAGAATTCCTAAAGGCCATTGCTTCTTCTTTTTCATTTCTCTATACACATCAATGTGGGCATTCAACCATTAATCATTTGAACCTGCAAACAAAATATAAGTTAAAATAATACAAATAAGGCTATATATGTACATTGATGTGAAGTTAAGAAAGTTAGTTTGAACATACAAACATGGAAGGCCAAGCAATTGACACTCCTTTGGCATGGGCATCACCAATATTTTTGCATCCAGGCATGGACCTTACTAATGGCTCATCTTTTGCTATAGGATGATCGATACGCACTCTATAGAATTCACTTCCTATCTTAACTCCATCAACCATGGCTTCTGGATCGGTGCTGAAGAGAGTTGCATAAGCCACATGAGCCTTATTAGGATATTTTGAAGTCATTAGCAGCACCGTGGACCCAACCTACATTAATTTGACATAATCTTTAGTGACTAACAATTCTTAGTTGTATATCATGATCATGCAACCAGAACAAGTGGTATTATATTCGCCTACCTTCATTAGAGGGTATTTATGTGATTGACGCTTGTAGCATGCAGCCTTGTCATGAGCCACCTCCTGATGTTCAGTCCCTCGGTGATGACCCTTACACATATAAAATGAAGTATATGAAATAATAAGACAAGAATTTTACTATAATTATAACAAAGTATAGTTCATAAATACCTTTTGTTTTTTTGTTAATCTACTTGTGGTGGATAAAAGTAGACCGTCATTATCACTGTATTCAGATTCACATGTCTCTTTGCTCTAGTAAAGAGAAAAAAAGAAGGTAGCACAAGTTAATAAAAAATCCTTTGTAGATAAAATAAGTATTTAATTCACAAGAAAGTGACTTTACCAAATCATTCTTGTATTTAAGGAATCCATCATTCTGGTTGGGTGCAAAACCTTGAACTCTCTACAAATTTCAAACAATATTAAAGCCAAAAATCTAGATTAAGTGAAAACATGGAAAAAGAGCAAATACCTTTCTTTTAGAATTCATCGCATGATTCTGAGAATTTTCATGATCACTCATAGCACAATTTCCCTAGAAAAGATATAACGTTTTGAGTAAAACATTTCAATATAGAGTTAAAAATAAAACTGTACATTGTTACCACTGCCGCTTCTTGGTTCTCATGGTGCCTTTGATTGTTTTTCATTTCTTCGATAACTTTGTCTTGCATTCTAGAATGCTCTTTGAGTTGCCTTATCTCCTCCAGCATGTGAGTCTCTATATCAGATGATGATCCTTCTACTGAAACTATATTAATGTCCTTAAAGTGGTGTGTTCTTCGACCATAAACTTGTTTAGGAACCGGAAGCAATCCCATGCCATGCACTTGTCCAGCTTTCTCTTCTCCCAACACCTGATGCAATGCGTCACCTTCCCATGCAACTCCTCCCTCGCTATTTTGTGCTAACTCTGGGTGTGTGTCAAGGAGATTTTCCAGTTGAACCTACCAGGAAGAAATCTGCACATTAAAATACATAAATAATTTTATATTTGCAGAAATTCTCATGTGCATGTAGCATACCACTGGCTCCTTTACCCCTTTTCCTCTTTTCTTGTGAGTTCGGAGGAAAACCTTTGCTCTATGTGGCTGTTTTTTTTTCAGGATCAGCTTGCCTCGAAAGAACAGCAATAAAGGAAAAATAAGAAGAACCATATAGACATTTTGAAGAGAGGATGACTCACCATTTCCTCGGACCAACGAGCATAACTCTTTGTACCCGCTGTATGTGTTGTCTTCCTCATTTCACGACTTATTTTGTTTTTCTCACTAAGGGTCTACAAGAATTAATAAATATTGAACCATTATACATACATAATCATCAATAGTATAGATAATGATAGTAAAAATGCCAAATTGCATAAATATTGGTGCCTTACTTTTCCTTCTTTGGACTTCCAATAATTTACTAGGGCCTCCCATTCATCTTCTTCAACATCACTAGGACAACGCTTCTTCAAAACAGACTTTTTCTTCTTTGGATTAAATAGTGTCTTTTTTAATGTTGCCTTATATTTTCTCCAATCTCTTCTAATTGATTTAAATATCCATTTCTCACAAGACCGAGGATACAAGAACTTCGTCTAAAAAAAAGAAAACCAGTAATGAACAAATTTGACTTCATGACATGATAACAAGCGTATATATACTTGAGTTGATAAGATTATGTCTTGCAAAATTCAGCTAACCTGTATGTGTTGAATTATGGTTTCTGCATATTTTTCTTAACTTGTCTCCAATCTTTAGCACCAACTGGACAGTAACCACCATTTCTTGCTATGGTACCCAAAAATTGGCCTAAAAGGCCACCTTCTTTTCCAATGGGTTGTCCAAGCATATTACATCTTACTACTATTCGATCTCCATCAGGTAGATCCCAAACGTGTGGTAAAACAGTCCCTTTTCGCTTATTAGGTACTTCATCGCCATCACCTATTCAAAACAGAAAAATAGTGATAGTAAGTAGTTAACATGCAGTCTATATGAATGAGATTGATCTATTTAATTTGTACCTAGTGTGTTCTGGTTCTCATCATCAGGCTGCTGAAAGGTCACAATGGCTAGAGGGGGGGGTGAATAGCCTAATAAAATTTCTAGCAAGAATACTAGACAACCCAATTAGATAGCAAGGCGGCAAATGTGCAAAGCAAATGCTTCGACTACTCTATGCAAGCCGTCCTACCAAGCAAGGCTACTCAAATCAATTGCACACACAACAATGGTGATCAAGCTACACAATGTCGGTTCACCGAAACCAACCAAGCAATTCTACCCACGGGATTTACTCTACACAATGAGTGGTTCCCGACCGACCACAACAAGTAGTTCTACCCACGGGATTTAAACTACTCAAAGAGTGGTTCCCGACCGACCACAACAAGCAATTCTACTATGTGGAAAGTAAGGAGGTGATGGAAGTTTATACCGCCACGAAGAGTAGATGATGGCCGATCACCGGTGTAGTTGCCAATCACCTAGGAAGCTCAATCACAAGCACAAGGAGGTCGATGCCTCGGCAATCACAAATCAACACAATGATTTTTACCGAGGTTCACTTGCTTCCCGGCAAGCTACTCCTCGTTGTGGCGATGCACTTGCTTGGTGAGTTGCCCGCTCAATTGGCTCGGTGCCAAAAACCCCAAAGGGGAGCCGCAATCTCCACACAAGACAAGGATCCACAAGCCACGAGCAATCCACTAGAGTATCCTTTCGCGAACTCCCGCGGGAAGGATCAAGAACCCCTCACAAGAACCCGGTGTGGCCTCGAACAATCACCAAGTCGAGCTCAACCACCACCCGCTGCTCCAAACCGTCTACGGTGACGGGAATCACCGAAGAGTAACAAGAATCCGCAGCTCACTCGATGAACAAGTGCCTCTAGATGCAACTCTCAATGCAAATCACTTGTTCTCACTCAAATCTCTCTCAAGAATGTCAAGGGAACCAAAGAGATGAGTGGGGAGGAGTGTCTCTAGCTCAAGGTATGCTCAAGAGTGTTAGAATGGGCAAGAGAGAGCTCCCATGGCCGGCCAACCTCTTATTTATAGACCCCAAGTCGAAATAGAGCCGTTGGTCCTCGGGGGCGTCAAATAACACGCGCAGGACGCGTATGACCGGAGGCATCAGACGTGTCCGGCACGGCGTTTTCGCGGATCGACCGCCCGAAATACACGCGCCGGACGCGTCCGCCGCTGCCCGCCGGACGCGTCCGGCGCTCTTCAGCGTGCCGCGACCAGCCGACCGTTGGAGTTTAAAGTTGCCACGTCACCGAGCGCCGGACGATCAACAGTGATTCGCCAGCGTCCGGCGACCGCGTCTGGCGTGCGTCCGGCGTGTCCTCACGCGAGAGACGGCTTGACCGAAAGTTTCTGGTCGGCGTCCGGCCGCCGCCCGGACGCGTCCCGCCACCGCGTCCGACGCTCTGCGTCCGGCCGCCTAACTTTGCGCCGGTCCGGCCACGCGCCGGACGCGTCCGGCCCGAGGCCCTGCGTCCGGCGCCCGCGTCTGACGCCCTGTGACTTGTCACCTTCTCGTTTGATCTTCGATGTCGCGCCGTCGTCGATCCAATCTCCAAACCACTTGTCCAAGGTGCTAACTCCACAGAGTAGATCACTTCTCAAGCACCGGAGTTAGCGTATCTTCTCAAGATCACGTCGACAAGTGTTAGCTCTCTAGTTAGCCTCTCATGCATCATGCAAAGTCACAACTAGAGGCACTTAGGACCGCGAATGAACCGAGGAAACCCCTCTTGATAGTCGGTTATCGATCTTAAATGTGGTCACACTCGCTAAGTGTCTCGACCACTAAACCGGAAAGCCCTATCAAGTATACCTTCGCCTTGATCTCCATGGACCTCCGTCGGAGCTCGATCACTTTACATCCTTCATGTTCATCACCGTGATCACCATGCTCCATCATCCACCGTCACGTTGCTATGTGTCTAACCACACTTAGAGCAAAGCATTAGCAATGTTTGAGGGTCATTAATTACCAAAACCAAACCGGAGCTTTCAATCTCCCCCTTTTTGGTAATTGATGACAACCCCTCGACAAACTCACAAAGATATGAAATTGAATTCAATATGAAATTGAATTGCTTGCCCAAGACATTTTGATCATGAATCTTGGATTGGACAAGCATTTCAATTCGGTTTTGGTAGTGGTAGCTCCTACATGTGTGCATCAAATGTTTGGTCGATTTTCAAGCACACATGAGAGATGAAACTTTTGTGAGAGTTACCACAACCAAAATGGTACTAAGATTTATAGAATTGACCTTTGAAGCGTGAAACCAATCGGAGTGCGATAATAAACCTTCCTTAGCACCATGAGAAACTAGACATCCATCAAAACTCAAAATACCTCATGAGATCACATTATAAGCAAGGTACTTTGAACAAGAGTAACTCTATGTCTAGAAACCACCTATGCATGCTAGTACTTCATTTCATCAATCAAGTTCTATACTAGCAATACACCAAACAAGCATGAATATTGAATTTAGCTTGCAATGCTCCATAACATTATGTATGCACATACAAATGCAACAAATAGTCTATGAGCTTGCTCCCCCTATTTGTGTGCTCATGGTTGGGTCATATCATAAAAATTGATCCCCTTCCATTGCTCTTTGTGACTTATTTCTCCCCCTTTGTCAACAATCACCAACAAGGGTGCATAGGATGAGAGAGACAAGTCAATCAACTATGGCCAAATCTAAACCACATGCCTAGAAAATGTATCTCGGTTTGAACCAAGGTCAAGCTTCTTCACACCTTATAAGAATAAGGGTTATCTTGACCATGTTGAGATACACATCATGAGCAAGTGCTAAAGATTCAACACTAGGTTCACAAGCTCACAAACAAGTCATATGCCACCACTAGATCAAATCAAGCATAGAAACAATAGTGGTGCCATATATCCTTCAAATTCATTTGATTTGCAATGAATGAGTCTAGCAAGATGCACATGTATACATGTCTACACAACTAGCAAAGGATGCATGAGATGCAACAACCAACTTTACCTTGCTATGTTGGAGGAGAGGCATGTCATAAATGGGGTGCATCAATCCATGTTGGAGAAGCTAAGTATGTTCAACTCATTCCTCAACTTGCAAAATCTTTTCTCATCAAGAGGCTTGGTGAATATGTCGGCTAGTTGATCTTCGGTGCCAATGCTTTCAATGCTCACATCTCCCTTTTGTTGATGATCTCTAATGAAATGGTGCCTCACATCAATGTGCTTGGTTCTAGAATGTTGAACCGGATTGTTTGTCATCTTGATTGCACTTTCATTGTCACAAAACAAAGGCACATGCTTGAACGTGATCCCATAGTCCTTCAAGGTGGCTTTCATCCATAGCAATTGTGCACAACAATTCCCGCACTAATGTACTCGGCTTCGGCGGTGGAGAGTGCCACACTATTTTGCTTCTTTGAAGACCATGATACAAGAGATCTTCCTAGCACTTGGCATGTTCCACTTGTGCTCTTCCTATCAATCTTGCAACCGGCATAGTCGGAGTCGGAGTATCCAATCAACTCAAAGCTTGACCCCTTGGGATACCAAAGACCAACATCTTGAGTACCCTTCAAGTATCTCAACACCCTCTTGGTTGCCGTCAAGTGACTCTCTCTTGGAGAAGCTTGAAATCTTGCACACATGCACACACTAAACATGACATCCGGCCTTGAAGCGGTCACATATAGCAAGCTTCCAATCATTGATCTATATAGCTTTTGCTCAATCATCTTGCCACTATCATCAATGTCCAAGCCACCATTGGTTCCCATAGGTGTGCTAATAGCCTTAGCATCTTGCAATCCAAACTTCTTGATCATGTCCTTGATGTACTTGCCTTGACTTACAAAGGTGCCATTCTTCATTTGCTTGATTTGAAGACCAAGGAAGTAGCTCAACTCTCCAAGCATTGACATTTCAAACTCACTAGCCATCATCTTAGCAAATTCTTCACAAAAGAATTGATTTGTTGATCCAAAGATGATATCATCCACATAGATTTGCAACACAAACAAGTCATCTTCTATCTTCTTGGTGAAGAGAGTGGTGTCAACTTTTCCCATCTTGAAGCCTTTGGATATGAGAAAGTCCCTCAATCTTTCATACCATGCCCTTGGAGCTTGCTTCAAGCCATACAATGCCTTCTTGAGCTTGTAGACATGGTTGGGCTTCTTGTCATCTTCAAAACCGGGAGGTTGTGCAACATACACTTCCTCATTGATGAACCCGTTGAGAAATGCACTCTTCACATCCATTTGATAGAGCTTGATGTTGTGAGCACAAGCATAGGCTAATAAGATTCTAATTGCCTCCAATCTTGCCACCGGTGCATATGTTTCTCCAAAGTCAAGACCCTCAACTTGTGTGTAACCTTGAGCCACTAGTCTTGCTTTGTTCCTCACCACTAAGCCATCTTGATCTTGCTTGTTCTTGAAGACCCACTTGGTTCCAATCACATTGTGCTTCTTTGGCCTCTCGACAAGCTCCCAAACTTCATTCCTAGTAAAGTTGTTTAATTCCTCATGCATGGCATTTATCCAATCCGGATCCTTTAATGCCTCATCAATCTTAGTTGGCTCAATGAATGACACAAAGGAGTAGTGCTCACATATGCTAGCCAATCTTGATCTTGTTTGTACACCTCTTTGAATGTCACCAATGATATGATCTAGAGGATGATCTCTTGCAATGTTTGAAGGTTGAAGAACTAGCTCATTTGCATTGCTTGCTTGACCTTGATCTTGATCTTCATGTTGAGTACCACTTGTGCTTGCCTCATTGGAATCTTCTATCACAACTTGAGTTGGCACTTGCGCCTCATCACCATCATCCACTTGCCTCGGCCTAATTTCACCAATGTCCATGTGCCTCATTGCATTGTTCAATTGATCTCCACCCACATCTTCTTGATTTTGATCTCCAACTTGAGAACCTTGGGTTTCATCAAATTCAACATCATGAACCTCTTCAACTAGCCCACTAGCCAAGTTCCACACTCTATAAGCCTTGCTAGAAGTAGAGTAGCCAAGTAGAAACCCCTCATCACACCTCTTGTCAAACTTGCCAAGTCTTTGTCCCTTCTTGAGAATGTAGCACTTGCAACCAAAGACCCGAAAATAGGAAATGTTGGGCTTTCTTCCATTCAAAATCTCGTATGGAGTCTTCTCTAACTTCCCATGGCAATAGAGACGGTTGCTATAGTAGCAAGCCGTGTTGATGGCATCACTCCAAAACTTTTCACTCACATTGTACTCAATTAGCATAGTTCTTGCCATCTCAATCAAGGTCCTATTCTTCCTCTCAACCACACCATTGGATTGGGGAGTGTAGGTTGGTGAGAATTGATGCACAATTCCAAGCTCATCACACAACTCTACAACTCTTGTGTTCTTGAACTCACTCCCATTGTCACTTCTAATCTTCTTGATGGTAGTGTCAAACTCATTTTGCACCCTCTTGACAAAAGACTTGAATAGATCATAGACTTCACTCTTGTCATAGAGAAAGAACACCCATGTGTATCTTGTGTAGTCATCCACAATCACAAAGCCATACTTGTTGCCCCCAATTGATGTGTAGTGAGTTGGGCCAAACAAGTCCATATGCAATAACTCAAATGCTCTTGAAGTTGACATCTCATTCTTCTTGGGATGTGAGTTCCCATGTTGCTTGCCGGCTTGACATGCACTACAAGGTCTATCCTTCTCAAATGTGATATCATTCAAGCCTCTCACTAGATCATGCTTCACCAACTTGTTCAATTGCTTCATTCCAACATGTCCAAGGCGCCTATGCCATAGCCATCCCTTGCTTGACTTGCCAATCAAACATGATGAAAGTTGAGCTTCACTAGCATTGAAATCCACCAAGTACAAGCTTCCATGCCTAAACCCCTTGAAGATGATATTTGCTTGATCTTTGCTCACCACCTCAACATGCTTGTCATCAAATATGCACTTGTAGCCAAGATCACACAATTGTGCCACCGACAAAAGATTGAAGTTCAAAGTATCAACTAGCAACACATTGGAGAGATCCTTGTCATTGGAAATTGCAACCTTTCCAAGCCCCATGACATCACCCTTGCTATTGTCACCAAATGTGATGGAGTTGAATCCACCATTGTCATTCTTGTCAAGTGACTTGAACATACTATCTTCACCGGTCATATGATTTGATGCACCACTATCAAGCACCCAATGCCTCCCTCCGGCTTTGTAATTGACCTACAAGAAGACATCAAGCTTTAGGTACCCACTTTTGCTTGGGTCCTTGAAGGTTAGTCACTAGAGTCTTTGGCACCCAAATAGCTTTCTTCTTTGAGCTCATCCATGGTGTACCAATGAATCTAGCACTCACACCACTCTCACTCTTAACAAGCATGTAAGAAGCACTCAACTTGTAAGAGGAGGCACTAGTGTTCTTGTTCTTGCATGCATGCTCTAAATGACCAACTTGCTTGCAACTCTTGCAATAGCTACCATTGTTCTTCACAAAACTAGTCTTGTGAGGAGCAAAAGCGGCCTTGCCTTTCTTGGGGGTATAGCCCAATCCCTCTTTGTAGAGAGAAGCTCTTTGGCTACCCAAGCACATAAGCAAGCGGTCCTCACCACCATAAGCCTTAGCCAAGGTGTGATTGAGCTCCTTGACTTCCTTCTTAAGAGACTCATTCTCAACTACTAGTGTAGAATCACATGCATGACCAACACTACTAGATGAAGTAGAGGCATAAGAACATGAAGGGCCAAGTGATGCAACAACAAATGAGTCATCAAGTAAATCACATGATGTGGACACATTTTTCTTTTCTATGTTCACGCTTGTGATTGCACCTTCTCTTGCTTCTCAACTAGAGAGGAATGAGCTTTTTCAAGCTTGGAGTGAGCAATCTCTAGCTTCTCATGGTCTACCTTTAGACTCTCATAGGAAGCCCTCAACTCCTTAAGTTCTTGCTCAAGGTTTTGTTTATCCTTGCGCAAGCCCCTACATTCTTTCCTAGAGTCATTGAAAGCACTCTTGCAATCCTCAAGCATGACAAAGAGTTCTTCTTTTGTTGTCTCATCATCATCATCACTCTCATCATCACTATCGGGTGGAGGTTTTACCTTAGTGGCCTTGGCCATGAAGCAAGTCGATGGAGCACCAAATAGAGAGAGCTTCTCTTGAATGGCAATGCTTGCGTGCCCCTTCTTCTTCTTCTTCTTGGAATCATCATCATCATCACTTGAGGAAGATGAATCACTCTCCCAAGTTGCCACATGAGATTCACCCTTCTTCTTCTTGTGAGAGGAGTCTTTCTCCTCCTTCTTCTTCTCTTGCTTCTTCCTCTCCTTTCTCATGGCATCTTCATCATCACTTGCATAGGGACACTTGGCAATGAGATGGACCTTGCCATTGCACCGGAAGCACTTCATGGGACGGTCACTAGACTTGGATGAGCTTCTCTTGCCCTTGGACCGGTACCCCTTCTTCATGAGCTTCCCCATTCTCTTCATAAGAAGTGCCATTTGTTCACTCACTTCATCTTCTTGTCCACTTGAGCTTGAGCATGGTTCATCTTCACTTGAAGATTCTTCTTTCTTCTTCTTGCCCTTGCTCTTGGATGATGCGGCCTTGAATGCCACACTCTTCTTGTCATCATCCTTCTTCTCATTTTCCTTCTTCTTCTTCTTCACCAACTCTTCCTTCTCATGATCTTCTCTAAACTCATCATCGGCCATGATCTCTTGAAGGACTTGGTTGGGAGTTGGCTTCTCCTTCATGGTTGTCTTCACCATGACGGTCTTCAACATGTCAAATCTCTTGGGAAGACACCTCATGAACTTGGTGGAGAATTGAGAGTCCTTGATTTCTTCCCCAAGTCCCTTGAGCTCATTGACAATGACTTGGAGCCTATGGAACATCTCCGGCACACTCTCATCCTCCTTCATTGAGAAGCTTGCAAACTTCTCTTGCAACATGTATGCTCTTGCGGTCTTGACACTTTCGGTGCCCTCATAAGCTTCTTCTAGCTTCTTCCAAATGTCATGAGCCACCTCAAGGTTCTTGATGAGCTCAAAAGCTTTATCATCAAGTGCCTCATGGAAAGCACTCACGGCAACATCATTGGCTTGTTGCTTCTTCTCTTCGGCCGGTGTTGGCACCGCACCCTCAACAAGCTCAAACTTGGTTTCCACCACTTTCCACACCTCAAGGTTGATTGACTTGAGATGACTCTTCATCTTAAGCTTCCACTTGGCATAGTCATCACCTCGAAATGATGGTGCCTTCTTGGTGTTGTTGATATGCATAACCAATGCCATTGTTTCACCGTAGGATGTTAATCCAACTCAAACAAACGGTGCCCGGCTCCGATACCACGTGAAAGGTCACAATGGCTAGAGGGGGGTGAATAGCCTAATAAAATTTCTAGCAAGAATACTAGACAACCCAATTAGATAGCAAGGCGGCAAATGTGCAAAGCAAATGCTTCGACTACTCTATGCAAGCCGTCCTACCAAGCAAGGCTACTCAAATCAATTTCACACACAACAATGGTGATCAAGCTACACAATGTCGGTTCACCGAAACCAACCAAGCAATTCTACCCACGGGATTTACTCTACACAATGAGTGGTTCCCGACCGACCACAACAAGTAGTTCTACCCACGGGATTTAAACTACTCAAAGAGTGGTTCCCGACCGACCACAACAAGCAATTCTACTATGTGGAAAGTAAGGAGGTGATGGAAGTTTATACCGCCACGAAGAGTAGATGATGGCCGATCACCGGTGTAGTTGCCAATCACCTAGGAAGCTCAATCACAAGCACAAGGAGGTCGATGCCTCGGCAATCACAAATCAACACAATGATTTTTACCGAGGTTCACTTGCTTCCCAAGCAAGCTACTCCTCGTTGTGGCGATGCACTTGCTTGGTGAGTTGCCCGCTCAATTGGCTCGGTGCCAAAAACCCCAAAGGGGAGCCGCAATCTCCACACAAGACAAGGATCCACAAGCCACGAGCAATCCACTAGAGTATCCTTTCGCGAACTCCGCGGGGAAGGATCAAGAACCCCTCACAAGAACCCGGTGTGGCCTCGAACAATCACCAAGTCGAGCTCAACCACCACCCGCGCTCCAAACCGTCTACGGTGACGGGAATCACCGAAGAGTAACAAGAATCCGCGGCTCACTCGATGAACAAGTGCCTCTAGATGCAACTCTCAATGCAAATCACTTGTTCTCACTCAAATCTCTCTCAAGAATGTCAAGGGAACCAAAGAGATGAGTGGGGAGGAGTGTCTCTAGCTCAAGGTATGCTCAAGAGTGTTAGAATGGGCAAGAGAGAGCTCCCATGGCCGGCCAACCTCTTATTTATAGACCCCAAGTCGAAATAGAGCCGTTGGTCCTCGGGGGCGTCAAATAACACGCGTAAGACGCGTATGACCGAAGGCATCAGACGCGTCCGGCACGGCGTTTTCGCGGATCGACCGCCCGAAATACACGCGCCGGACGCGTCCGCCGCTGCCCGCCGGACGCGTCCGGCGCTCTTCAGCGCGCCGCGACCAGCCGACCGTTGGAGTTTAAAGTTGCCACGTCACCGAGCGCCGGACGATCAACAGTGATTCGCCAGCGTCCGGCGACCGCGTACGCGTGCGTCCGCGTGTCCTCACGCGCGAGAGACGGCTTGACCGAAAGCGGTCGGCGTCCGGCCGCCGCCGGACGCGTCCGCCACCGCGTCCGACGCTCTCTGCGTCCAGCCAGCCAACTTGCGCCGGTCCAGCACGCGCCGGACGCGTCCGGCCCGCCAGGCCCTGCGTCCGGCGCCCGCGTCTGACGCCCTGTGACTTGTCACCTTCTCGTTTGATCTTCGATGTCGCGCCGTCGTCGATCCAATCTCCAAACCACTTGTCCAAGGTGCTAACTCCACAGAGTAGATCACTTCTCAAGCACCGGAGTTA
The DNA here is from genome assembly GCA_018135685.1 of Themeda triandra. Classification (NCBI taxonomy): domain Eukaryota; kingdom Viridiplantae; phylum Streptophyta; class Magnoliopsida; order Poales; family Poaceae; genus Themeda; species Themeda triandra. Next base: position 194,150 of record JAENPR010000413.1, read on the forward strand.
GCGTATCTTCTCAAGATCACGTCGACAAGTGTTAGCTCTCTAGTTAGCCTCTCATGCATCATGCAAAGTCACAACTAGAGGCACTTAGGACCGCGAATGAACCGAGGAAACCCCTCTTGATAGTCGGTTATCGATCTTAAATGTGGTCACACTCGCTAAGTGTCTCGACCACTAAACCGGAAAGCCCTATCAAGTATACCTTCGCCTTGATCTCCATGGACCTCCGTCGGAGCTCGATCACTTTACATCCTTCATGTTCATCACCGTGATCACCATGCTCCATCATCCACCGTCACGTTGCTATGTGTCTAACCACACTTAGAGCAAAGCATTAGCAACGTTTGAGGGTCATTAATTACCAAAACCAAACCGGAGCTTTCAGCTGCTCAACCTCGTTAGCATATATTGCTTCAGTATGCATTACATTTAATCCTTTCAATCCATTCTTTTTCTTTGTACCTCCTCTTCCTGCTAATCAAATGTTGAGGACATGAGCATGTGTTTATAGTAAATATAGAAGAGTAAATGATATGTTCATTACAATACCTTTAGTTTTATTCGGTTTAGATTTGGATGGTTCTTTGTTGGACTTGGCGGGGACTAAAGTGGCTAGTCTGCTTTGTCACAAACAAGCTAACCATCTTTTTGCTCTCACACTCATTAAGCATTTCCATCACTTCAGGATCTTGCTCTAGTAAAACCAAACTATCTTTTCTCTTGTAGAATACCAATACCAGCTGATTTTTTTTCTCTTTGTCAGTTTGTAAACTCAATTTCTATTCAATGTTTCAATTGGATTAAAAGAATGAAAAGTGAAATTCGAAATATAGATGATCGATTACACTTTCGAATTATATGTTTGAGGAACGCATAGTGCAGGGAGAATCTGAAAAGAAAATCATTGTGGATGATGACATATTCCTCATCTTTGCATCTGCCCAAGAAACTGCAACACACCTGGTCCTCACTTGGCCCTTTGCAATGCAGCAGTGCAGGCAAGCACGCCCTGATCAGTGGCCAAACCAAGCGGCATTGCCCCTCTTCACTTTGACACTCTAGTGCATCTTACCTGCTGGATGTTGTGGAAACATCATAATGATGTGGTCTTCCACAATCTACCGTCGTCTAGTCGCCTTGCCTTGAGCTAGAGACAATGCACACTTGTGGCAGCATCGTCTTCCTATTGCAGATCGCTTTGTCATAGAACATTGGTGTAATCTAGTTTCATCATAATGTAAGTCCTAAGGAAACAGTTGTGAACCCACTCCTGTAATCTGCTACTCATATGATTGAGTTGTAGTGTTTCTGTAGCTCCAATGCAATCATGGTGGGGAAAGCTTCTCCCCCCAGATTACCTAAAAAATTTGTACTATGGAAACCGTAGTACTCTGTTTGCCTGTACAGTTTCTTTAGGTCTTTTGTACCTAACTCCACTGCTGCACAAATTGAGACTGTCTAGTTCATTAGGAAAAAAAGGCAACCTTACTAAGTTGATGAAATATGATTTCAGCACACAAAGAGAAAATATAATAATTGGAATATCTAGTACTTGATTTGTTTACTATAGGATCATGGAAATCATATCTGAATGCATATAATCATGCTTTCTGCAACACTGAGCCATATACTTTTCACACAACATTGCCCAATTAGTTAATTTCTAAGTATAAATTGTCCAGGTATCTCATATTCATTTGTAGTTGTTACAATATTAAACTTTCTGAGCTACATGACTAACGCAGGCATAGTATTTCTTGATTTCAGTGAATCAATGGACTTAAGTGGTATTAAGAGGTTGTTGCAATCCACAAGACCAAGTGATGAATACATAGCTGGGGTAAATGGTTTTCTTCAGTTTGCCTACAGTGGGAAAAGGTCCGATGCAAAGATTCGATGCCCCTGTGTCAAATGTGTCAATAGGCAATTAAAAATGAAAGAAACAGTGTATGAGCACTTAGTGTGTAATGGAATGCTGCGTGGATACACTATATGGGGTTGTCATGGGGAGACAGCATCTTATATCTCTGCTAGCAAAGATTCAGAACCATGTTCAAAGAAAAACAAAGATTCAGAGCCAGCACATCCAAGTTTGAACACTAATATGCGGCAAGTAGTTCATGAAGCCTTTGGATATGTAGATACTGGAAATCATACAAATGGACCTCATGCATCTGGTTCCCCTGAAGATGGGCCAGATGTGGAAGCAAATGCTTTCTTTGATTTGCTTAGGGCTGCTGATGAACCTTTATGGGAAGGATGTGAGCTGTCAAAACTTTCTTTCCTTGTCTTATTGTTTCATGTGAAATCAACCAACAAGTGGAGCAATAAATCAATTAATGATCTACTTCAAATCTTACAGCTAGCTCTCCCAAAAAATTCAAATATTCCTACAACATTTGCGGAGGCTCAAAAGATTGTTCCAAAGCTTGGCCTTAAATATGAGAAGATTCATGTATGCCCCAATAATTGTCAGCTCTATTGGAAAGCAACGAAAGATGATGACTTCTGTTCAAAATGCAAAGCTTCAAGATGGAAAAATAAGCCAAATGAAACATCATTAACAAAAAAGGAAAGAAGAAAGGCAACACCAAAGAAGGTATTGCGTTACTTTCCAATCAAACCTAGACCCGAAAAGGATGTTTATGAACAAGGAAACAGCCAGGTTAACTAGATGGCATGATGAGGAGCGTACAAAGGATGGTGCTTTGCGCCATCCCGCTGATTCGAGGTTTGGAAATTCACTAATTCCCGCCACCCTCACATCGCATCAGATTCTCGAAACATGAGGTTTGGACTAGCAACAGATGGTTTTAACCCATATGGGAAGTGCAATTCTACCCATAGTTGTTGGCCAGTTGTATTAGTACCACACAACCTTCCACCATGGTTATGCATGAAAGCTTCTTCTCTTATGCTCACTCTAATAATTCCTGGTTACCCTGGAAAGGACTTCCATACATTTATGCAGCCAGTTTATGATGAGCTAAATGAGTTGTTTGACACTGGTATGTCTACATATGATGCATCTCGAGATGAGAGGTTTCAACTTTATGCTATAGTATTGCATACTGTGAGTGACTACCTTGGGACAGGGATACTGGCACAGTATAGTGTTCTGGGACAGCTGGGTTGTGTGTCCTGTGATGATGAAACAAGTTCAATGCGCTTGAAACATGGCTTCAAGCAATGTTTCATGGCACACCGACGATTTCTACCTGCTAACCATGAGTTCCGTTATGATGCTAGTTCATTTGATGGAACCGAAGAGCATCGGTCTAGACCTATTTCTTATTCTGGAGAATCTCTTTTGGAAAAGATAAAATCAATTAGTGACTTTGAGAAGTCTAAAACCTGGAAGGGTGTTAGTGGCCTATTTTCTTTGTCTTACTGGAAATATAATTCGCTAAGGCACAATCTTGACTTTATGCACATAGAGAAGAATGTGTGCGAAAATATAATTGGGACACTTTTAGAAATGGATGGAAAATCAAAGGACAACCTACAGGCAAGGAAAGATTTGCAAGAAATGAACATCAGGCCAGATCTACATCCACAAATAAAGGCTAATGGTAAGTATTACTTGCCTCCTGCTTTGCACAGCATGTCTAAAGTGGAGAAGCAACAATTCTTGAAAGTCGCTCGTGACATAAAAGTTCCAGATGGTTATTCTAGTAACATCTCCAGATGTGTAAATGTTGATCAAACAAAAATTTCAGGCCTAAAAAGTCATGACTGCCACATACTAATGCAACAACTTATGCCACTTGCTTTGAGAGGTCTTCTTCCAAATAAAGTTACATCCGTCTTATTTGATCTGTGTGGATATTTTAGAGAACTGAATGCAAAAGTTCTCCACATCGATGAACTTGAGAAGTTAGAAGAACGAATCATACTGACGTTATGTCGGATGGAAATGATATTCCCACCTGGGTTTTTCACTATCAATGTGCATCTTGTTCTTCACTTAGCAACAGAGGCAAAAATAGGTGGTCCTGTATGTTATCGGTCAATGTATTTTGTGGAAAGGTATGTTCTCCTTATAGAAAAACTAAGAGCCATGTTTGGTACCTTCACTTTGCATGCTAAACTATATTTTTTATTAATTTATACAAGTTTGTGCAGGTACCTTGGTGTTTTGAAGTCAACTGTGAGAAATAAAGCTCGTCCAGAGGGCAGCATTGCGAAGCGGTTCGGCAAAAGAGTCTATGCACTTTTGTTCAACATTTCTTGATGGTTTTCAGACCCTGTCTAATAGGCTTTCACAGAATGATGAGAATGATGAGTCAGTTGGATGCTCTGCTAGACATGCAACAACTCTTTTTCCTCATTCTGGGAAACCACTTGGAAAGCCAAGTAGTTATGTTCGAGAGGTTTGGCTAAAGTACAAGCACATAGATATGCGCTATTCAATTGTTCTTATGTCGATCCATACCTTAGGTAATATCTCAAAATTGTAAACATAAATATACCATTTTGCCTCCCATAAATTTTCCTATATGTAAATTGTAGAGCTCATGCTGAAGAGATCATCCGAAAAGGTACCGGATGTAGAGCCGGACATATAGATGTTGAGAAAATCCAAAATGAGAAGTTCCATCAATGGTTTAGAAGTCATGTAAGTATACCTTAACTCAAATTGCTTTGCATGTAGTGTTAACGTGCATAACTAAATTAACATGTGTATAATTGTACAGATAATGCAGTTAGAGAGTGAAAATGGCATTCATGGTGTTAAAGATGACATTAGGTGGCTAGCTCGTGGCCCGGTTGAAGCTGCAAAAAGGTACCGTGCTTTCAACAGTCGAGTTGGATCGGGTTACACAAAATAGTGGTGTTGTGCTAACTGCAAAAACATCAAGTTATGCCAGTGCAAGTGATGGCAAGCCAGTTTTAGATGATGTGACTTACTATGGGAGGATAATTGATATTATTGAGCTAAACTACTCTGGGAAATTTTCCGTGGTACTTTTCAAATGTGAATGGGTTGATGTTATTTCCAAAAAAGGAATAACGATTGACAAGTATGGATACACACTTGTTAATTTCTCACACGATACATACGGGAGAAAAGATTGTTGATGAACCGTACATTTTCCCTAACCAAGCTGACCGGATGTTTTATGCTGAAGATGAAGAAAACCCTGGGTGGTATGTAGTCAACAAGATGAAACCAAGAGATATATATGACACAGGTTGTGATGAATGGCAAGATGATGTAGAAAATGAGCCATTCCATGTCACACACCTTGGAAATATGTTCAATAGTGCAAATGTAAGATGTCAGTGGGCAAGGACAGATATTGAGGGAACCACAGTGGATGATAGTAATGATATGGATGCTAGTGGCAATGGATTGAATGACCAATCTTAGTTCATCAGGTGCAGTACGTGACTCTTATTGTGCATGATCATTTATTCAATGATTCAGGAAGGGTCAGTACAAGGTAACAAAATCAACAATTTTTCCATGCAATAAATTTTATAATACTTCTAATTGTTGTGCCAAATTTTTGTGCGAGACGGCTTTTGCGTTCCTATTAGGACAGAGCAACTCTTCGAGAAATGGACAACACTAGGATGTCTACTGCATCAGCACCAAAAAAGATAAAACCAAAGAGATGGCTACATATTGGATGAATGATTTTATTAGTGATGAGATGTATTCAGAATTTTTATTTGATATGTGTTGCAACTTGTTTAGAACAAAATTATGGTTTCATGAGATAAACTTGTTTAGGCTAATTCATGGATTTGTGAGATGAACTCATGATTATTGTGCTTATTACTTTGACATATGCCAAGGATTTATGCCCTGAATTTTTATTGTGTTCAATATTCCTCAAATTTTAATTTGGCGGCCAGCTTGCTCGCTGTGAGCCTAGGCAACGGAAACCAACTTGTTTGCCTGCTTGCCACATACAAGCTACGTAACATGTAATTAAACGAACAGAACATGCAAATGAATAGAAGTGTCAAAATACATGGAGAATACTACAAAAGAGAAAAATATAAATAATGGCCAGAAAATAAAGTGTCCAACATTTTGAGGCCTACTTTTTATGAAAACAAGTTTCTCATGTTGGGGAAAACAAGCGAAAGAGAGCGTGATTTGAGGACGTTTGGGTCCACTGAGAGGGAACACGTGCACACGAGCATGGGGAAGTGAAGAGTGTAGGGGACAATTGCTCTAAAAATCTTGGTAACACTTAGTTTGTAACATTATTTTGTGTTACTATAGGGTATGTATTTGTAACATATTTTATATGTTCCATCTATGTGTTACAATAGAGTGCTATTTTGCAACATTTTGCTAGTAACAATAATTTTGTGTTACTAAAATTATTGTCAGTAACACAATTTGTTTGTAACACTCTGTTTTATGTTACTATGAGATTTTATTGTAACACATTGATGAATATGTTACAAGGAAGTGTTACAATATCCTTGATGTGTAGTAGTGGGAGACACCGACAAGCCCGGCGCTTCCTCACTCTCTTCCCTCACATCTCTCTCTCTAACCCTATAGCTACTAGGGCATAGCCCTTTGGAATGAAGCTCTAGTGTGGTGCTCTTTCTCCTTTGAATGGTTGATGGTCAATGAGGAGGAAAAAGCCCCTTTTATATCTAGAGAGGAGGGGGTCATTGCAAATGTGTCATCCCCACTTGGAAGGTGGCAAACCGACCTCCATACATCAGTTTGAGATGCAATGAACCTGGACACACCCCAGAACCGACCTCCCAGCGAGTTAATGCACCGACCTGCAAAAGTGGGTCCGGTTTGGCAGCCGCCAGGGCGCGGCCGCGCCCCTGGCACGAGCGTGCCAGATCCAGCGCCGTTTGGGCTGAAATTTGGTGAGTGGATGGGTCTCGTCGATAGCTTTCTAACACATATTCGTTTGCCTGAATCGGAGTCCGTATGTGTGATATATGGCCTATTTACCGAGGCCCACTCATCCAGCCCGAGATGGAGTTGGACCGGGTTTTGGTCTTCCACCTCTTGGGTTTATGTTGGGCTTTTTGGCCCATGTTTGAGACCCAAGATTATCGGGTAAATGGGCCACCTTCTTACTTGTCACACCCGGCCCATTTGGCCCGTAGTGGCCCATGTGTATTAATGAGATGTTGTGGAGAGTTTAGTCCCACCTTGGTTGTTAAAGGTGGGATAGACCAACATATAAGGCTTCTAGAGTCCATCCCACCATCCTCGGGTTAATCCTTTTAAACGAAGCGATGACGAAAGCTTAAGTAGGATGGTGTGGCAGGTGTGTTTCGCTCAGCGTGCAGAGTGAATCTGAGCCGTTTGGACTCTGGGGCGTTACATTACTCATGGTTTTCTTATGTTTCTTGGCCCATTTGTGTGCATTTCCGGAGTTGCCTTCCTGCAAGCGACATTCACTGAAACTCGTGGAATATGTTAGTGCAAAGCCCTATTTGCTAAATTTGGGTAGATTTTATATCCTCATTGGCGGTCTTAAAATGCGCGATAAGGACCGCCAACAGTCCAGCCAGTGGAAGTCGTCGGTGGGTGGGGGCGGGAGCGCCGGGAGGTTGAGAGTTCACGTGCCCATCGAGGGGAGTATGCGGACGGAGGGAGGCGGCGGGGCGACGGCCGCAATGGGCGGTGGTGGCGATAGGCGGCGGAGCAGTGCCCGCGGCGGCGGCACGCTCACGGAGAACGGGTAGAGGAGGAGCGGCATGCGCGTGCGCGCCTGGTGCCCCGCTGCGAGCTCCGGCACCAATGGCGATGGTTGTCGGATTGGATTGGAGGTGGAGGAGTGGGGAGTAGGAGGGGGCAGCCGGGAGGCGAGAAACCTCGGCGGAACCTTGGAGAGTGCACGAGCGAGGCGGAGCCACGGAGGCGAAGGCGATAACACGGCGATGGCGCTCGCGCGGAGGAAGGGGATAAGAAATAGGCAATGACGGCCGGGTCCCATCTGTCATCCACTGTTTTTACCAAGTTGGAATACCAAGTTGTTGGAGATAGCTCTTTTTTTCACTTGCCAAATGAAATAGCAATTTGCTAAAACTCAAGGTATACCAAGTGAAATTTACCAAGTTCTTGGAGATGCTCTAACAAGAGATGTGGGCAGGATAATTTGAAACTTCTGCTAGTTATTTCCAGGTTGAAATAATTCATTAACGCTTGCAGTCAGCCATTAAGTAGTGTTTTTCTCTCGCAACAAATAAGTATTAGCTAGAATCAACCCACTAGAAACCATTCAGTGAACAGGGTGACAAAGAATAGAGATGCGTACATGTGCATTCTAATACATGACAACTATAGTCTACACGGTTCTTTTAGTGTTTATACGAATACGATGAGAGATGATAAAACTGAGATTTTGTTCACTAAAATTTTTCATCTAGACCTATTCCTGAGTTTTAAAAAAGTTCTATTCCTGATTTTGTTATATGGTTTATCTTTAATATTATAAGGTATATAACGCAGGGGTGACCGGCGGCGAAGCCACAACGGTGGCACGCCCGAAGGGAGTGGCGCTAGGGCAGGCGGCGTGGTGGCAGCGGCGCATGCGCGCATGGTAGCGAGAGAGAGGGAGGAGAGAGGGGGGAGAGAGAGACGAAGCGGTGAGAGCTGGGGTAAAAGGGTTTGACTCTAATTCCTTTGTTGATTGCAATGAGTACTCGTATTTATAGTCCCGGCAAGACTTAACCTCTAAACAATCGGAGATCCTGCGGGTCCTCTGTTTCCTAATTTATTTATTTCTAATTTTTGAATCTATCTTGATGACATGGCCATCTCTGTAGACGGCGATGCGACGGCGGGGCTACGGCCCCGGCCACCTCTCGCGCGCCCCCGCTAGGGTTTGTCGCGGCCCATGGCGACGGCGTTGACGTTGCTCCCTTGTTGGGCCTCCAGTTCGCCCAAATTCCTTGCACGATGTATAGTCTGCGTTGCAAGCGTGACAGGACTCCCACTTCTCCGGTTGGCACGTCCTCATGCCGAAATTGTAGCTAGTTGTGGACGGTGTCAGGTGGAAGAGTTTCCAGTAAGGTGGCCTCCAGTGGTAGTTTATGCGACTGTTGATGGAGTTGGCAAGGAGCCAAGGACAATGTTGCACATGAAGTAGTACCGGAGGTTGCCAATGTAACCGAAAATGAAGGAATTTGTGGTTCCAATTCCTCCTATGGTGGTGTCGATGTAGAGCTGACTCCTGTGTCATCCCGGTACACGTACTCTTAAAACGATTAAATAGGTCCCCAATCTTTGTTTCTGTGTCGTTTAGGTCCGTCATGATCCTAACCGAGTGTTTTATATGGCAATAATTGTAGAGAACCCCCTCAGATTGTTACACGCACTTAAGTTTACCCATTGGGGCAAAGTGTCGTACTGTTCTTGGTCGCCGCCGCCGCAATCTCTGTTCCGAGTTCACTGTCCGTGCTCCACGACGTCTGAGGCGAGCGCGAGGTTGAGGTCTCCATACTGAGCGCAAGACGCTGTGGCGAGCGGTCGGCTGAGGCCGCCGTGGCTGTGTTCGACGAGGAGCAGCTTGTGGCCGTCGGGGGCCACTGCGACTGCTTCCAGCAGAGGGCGCGAGGAGTCTTCGACCGGTTCCAGCAGCTCGTGGAGGCGCGCCGGCTTGGCGCCCGTCGTTGCCAGGTTGCTGTCACACGGTGGTCGGCGCCAGCAGTCTGAATGTGTTCTGTTTCTCTGTATCCATATTCCATCAGTCTGAATGTTCCAAGTATTTTGGTGTTTTTTTTTTTTGCTTTTGCTTTCACATGGATGTAATCTGTATGCGACCTTATAGTTTGGTGCAAAAAAAAACACTGGTTCGACCATCAGAATTGCATCATGTGAACAATATTGTGGACTGAAAGAGATGACATTTGTAACACTGAAATAACTGGGATTTCATAACACTGACAAGTGCAACACTATTCTTGACTGAAAGGAACTGGCATTGCGTAGCAAGCACGAGCAATTGTTTTGCCAAATAAGTTGGAACATCCAGCAAAGGAAAAAGGTCTAAACAAGGTGATTTAGTTTGTTGCTAAAGAAGCTGGTGCAACATCCAGCAAAGGTGTATACAAAAGGTGCAACATCAAGCTAACAAAAGATTTCTTGGGCACTGCTCCCTTGCATTCAAGATATTGTTAGACCTAGGATCAACTAGCAGTGGCCTCTAGGTGGGTACAACTTCGGGAATCATAGGGAGTGGCAGAGAGAAGTAGAGAGAGAATGGTAAAGGTCATCACCAGAGGGCTTGACGGGTGCAGAGGAGGAAGATCCGGCGGCGGCGCTGCTGGGATCGGCCATCGTGTCGAGGGAGAGGTTGGTGAAGAGACCGGCGATGTAGTCGTCGAAGTTGCAGGGCATGTGACGGCGGAGATCGGCGCAGTGCAGTGGCGGCGGCGCGGAGGAGCTTCCCGTCACTGGCTGCGCCCCTCGGATCGGGTTTAGGGTTTGTCGGTGGGTTTCGTGAGCTCAAGGCGAACCTCGTGCCTTGAGCCGCCGGCCCCCACCTTCCTTTTATAGCGCAGGGTGACAGGGGCCCTCCAGCCATAGTGGGCTGGGCGCCCCCGATCAGGGCGCGTGGGTCAAGGGGCCCGAGTTGGGCCGTTGGGCCCAACTCGGGATTGAGATCATCCTAACATTCTCCCCCTTGATCTCATCTTTAACTTTATCTTTAACTTTACTTTTTCACTTTAACCTTTTCATTTTACTTATTCCATCTCAGATTTATGCATAGAACATGTTTCATCGTCACGGTCTATTGCCGTTGGATTTCACTGCCTACAATACACATCTACGGTTTGAAATAAATAAATACTTTATCTTTGGGCCCTTATTATTATCCGGGGAATCATAGGCTTCGCCTTAAACCCATGCCGGCTACGTGTTCAACGAACACTTTGGGTGGCAAGCCTTTTGTAAGCGGATCCGCGAGCATCTTTTCGTGCTTATGTGCTCAAGATTTATAACATGATCCTGGATTTTCTCTTTCACAACATAATACTTTATGTCAATGTGTTTGGCAAAGCACCACTTGACCTATTGTTGTGAGCATACTCTATAGCTGGATTATTATCACAAGATAGAGTCATTGGTCCATTTATGTCATCGACCACTTTTAAACCGGGTATGAATTTCTTTAGCCAATTCACTGCCCCGATGCCTCATAACATGCTACAAACTCGGCATACATAGTAGAGTTTGTAGTAACTGTTTGTTTTGAGCTTTTCCATGATATAGCTCCTTTTGCGAGAGTGAACACATATCCGAGATGTGGACTTTGTCATCTCCCGCATAATCGAATCCTGAGTATCCTAAGATTTTTAGGGAGTCGGATCTTCGTACGTTAGCATCGGGTCTTTTGTACCTTGTAAATATCGCAAAACTTTCTTTACCAATTTCAGTGTTCAACACCTGGATTACTTTGGAACACGCCAAGCGCCCGGTTACATAAGCCAAGTCAGGGCGTGTGCATACTTGAGCATACTGTAAATGTCCAACTGCGAAGCATATGGCACACTTTTCATTTGGTTGAGCTCATACTCATTCTTGGGACACTGAAAATCCCCATACTTATCGCCCTTGACTATAGGTGCAGGTGATGGACTACATTTATGCATCTGGAATTTCTCCAAGACCCTTTCAATGTATGCCTTTTGAGACAGTCCTAATACCCCCTTTCTTCTATCACGGTGAATTTCTATGCCCAAAACATAGGAAGCTTCACCAAGATCTTTCATCTCAAACTTTGAGGACAAAAATCTTTTTGTTTCCTGTAGTAGACTCATATCGTTACTTGCAAGTAAAATATCGTCTACGTACAGGACTAGGAAAATGTATTTCCCATTCTTAAACTTTGTATAAACACAATTGTCCTCGACATTTGCTTTAAACCCAAAATTCTTTATAGTTTTATCAAACTTCAAGTTCCACTGCCTTGAAGCTTGCTTTAACCCATAAATCGATTTCTTTAGGCGACATCCCATCTTTTCTTTACCTTCCACGACAAAACCTTTCGGTTGTGCCATATATACATTTTCCTCCAAATCCCCATTTAGGAATGCCGTCTTCACATCCATCTGATGCAACTCTAAATCATAGTGTGCCACCAATGCCATTATTATTCTCGAGAGAATCTTTACATGAGACCGGAGAAAAGGTCTCGGTGTAATCAATTCCCTCCCTTTGTGTGAAACCTTTAGCCACAAGTCGCGCTTTAAATCTCTCTATGTTCCCTTGGGAGTCATATTTTATTTTGTAGACCCATTTACGGCCCTCTTTTGTTTTGGCTCCTTTGGGAATTTCTTCCAAGTCCCAAACGTCGTTGGCACTCATCGATCTCATTTCATCTTCCATGGCTTCAAACCACTTGGATGAATGATCGCTTCTCATGGCTTGTTCAAATGAGGTGGGATCACCCTCCATTTGATACTCTTCGATGATATTATTTAACTCATATATATCCTGGAGATAGCCGGCCTTCTTTCTCTTTGGGACCTTCTAGGGGCCTCTACATTTGGCACATCTACTATTGGAGGCTGAGGTTGCTCCCCTTCATTTGTGGCAACATTTTCAACGGGTTCGCTGAACGGGTTCCTCATTTTCCTCTGTCGTTACCACGGGAGGAACAACAACGGAGTTCTTGCTCCACGGTGTCTTGCACTATTGGTGCAGGAACAATAGGTAGCTCGAAAAATGGCTCCTGAATCATAGGATTGGGTGCACACACCCGCTTCTCTTCAAGATCAATTTTCCGAGCAGCCATACTCCCCCTCATCATTTCATCCTCTAGAAAAATAGCGTGTCTCGTTTCCACAAACTTTGTGAGTCTATCGGGACGGTAGAGAAACGATAACCTTTTGACCTTTCGGGATAGCCAATGAAATGGCAACTCACTGTTTTGGGATCGAGTTTCCCAATATTTGGGTTAAAGACTTTAGCCTCGACGGACACCCCCACACACGGAAGTGATCTAGTGAAGGTACCCTTCCGTCCATAATTCATACGGTGTTTTGGGCACCGATTTACTTGGCACTCTATTGAGAATATGAATGGAGGTTTTTAATGCCTCTATCCACAAACTCAATGGTAAATCGAGTAACTCATCATATCGCGCACCATATCCATCGTGGTACGATTACGCCTTTCGGCTACTCCATTTTCCGAGGTTCACACGGCATGGAATATTGGGCAACTATACCATTTTCCCGTAGAAACCTTGCAAAAGGTCCGGGAACTTGACCATATGGGGTATGCCGACCATAGTACTCCCCCCCACGGTCGGACCGGACTAGCTTTATCTTTAAACTATGCTGATTTTCTACTTGACCTTAAATATTTTAAATTTATCCAATGCTTCATCTCTTCCTTTAATTGGATAAATATAGCCAAACCGGGAGTAATCGTCGGTGAATGTAATGAACGAATCATAGCCATCCACACTCTTTACGGGAAAAGGACCACATATGTTAGTGTGAATGATCTCTAATATTCCGTGCTTCGTTTGGCATTCTTTTTAATTTGCTTTACATATTTTCCTTTTATGCAATCGATGCATTGCTCTAATTCGCGAACTCCAAAGGAGGAAGAATTTCATTCTTTACTAGTCTTTCTATTCTCCCCCTCGAAATATGGCCTAAACGCGGTGCCATAATTTCGCCGTTGCGTTGTAGTTCGCTTTCTTTTTCTTTTCTCATTTGTAGACGAGGAAACGCTATCATTCACATTACATATGGAATTCACACTTTCACATAGTGATAACATATATAATTCGTCTTGTCGGAAGGCAAGACCAACACAAATATCATTAAACCAAATGACACATTTGCCATGTCCAAAATTAGGTAAAACCTGAATCATCCAACTTTATTACACTTATCAAATTGCTTGCTGCGTGTAGGAACATAAAAAACATCTCTCAAAGTAAGACTCGTAGCCATTAGGTAAATCTAATGCTACATCTCCTATTGCCTCTACGCTTGTACGCCATTCGCAACGCTAATGGCCTCTTCTCTTTTAGCGTAGTTCTCGTCGAAATGAATCCAGTAAAGAATTTGCAACATGAATAGTTGCACCGAGTCAATAAACCATGTTGACTTTGAAAACTTTGCATACGAGAGATTCATTTACAAATGAAATAATATTCTCACCCTTTTTCCTCATGAGCTCTCTCAACCAATCGGGGCGATCAGTTTTCTTGTGCCCCCTCCTTACCACGGTGCCGGCGCATGAGTTGTCACCCGCCCGTGGCTTGCCCCTGTTCTTTGAAAGCTGTGGCTTGCCCCCGCATGGGACCTTTCTTTCCGGGGAGCCTTGAAGGGCATTGAAGGACCTTTTGCCCTTCCCTTTGACCATATTCGCCGGCCACCGGGTTGGCCATTGATCGAGCTCCTCATCAACACACCGAGCAATGAGCTTGTCTAAGTCCCATTTCTCGAGGCTACATGTTGTAGTTTATGACAAAGTTCTCATACTCTCTAGGTAAAGAAGCTAAAACAAAATGGATAAGGAGCTGTGGTTGTATTTCCAGATCCTTTCCTTTTAGCTTATTTGCCAAGTGACTCATTTTCAGGATATGGTCACGAATGCTACCTCCTTTAAACTTTTCATTTGTCAATTGCCTGAACAAATGGGTAGCATACACTTTGGAGGAACCAGTGAACTGGTTCTTGATCCTCTCAAAGTAAGCAATAGCTGTTTCACACTTTTCAATTGACCTGTAAGAGCTTGGTCAATTGTATTCTCAATGACAAAGACAATATTTCTTGTTGTCCGATCCATCGAGCATGCTTTATATCATAGGCCATCCCGATGGGGCCATGATCTTTCTTTCTTTTCTCCCATGCTTCATCACTTTCACTCGGCCTCCCGCACCGGTTCCACAGCAGCGTGGGACACGGTTCGATGAGCACCCAAATCAACCTCGGCTATAGTGAAAGTGAAGTCAATCTTCCTCTTCCACTCAAGGTAGTTGTCTCCCCTCGTGGTGGAATCTCTCTCGGGCGGACATCGGGAGGAACTACCTGAAATTACAATTCATATAAGGTGAGAACATAATATAAAATTTACTTTGCAATAATTCTAAATCACCGTTGGGCAGAAATAGAATTAATGTAGGCAACAACTCTTAATCAAAATCATAATATTGCTATTAATCAACGTTGGTCGAATGATAGCAACATTATAATCACAATAAAATTATCCATTTTCAAATATTAAACTCTCCCGTTGGTTCGAATTTAACAATGAAAATGAATATAACTTTAAATACGCAGCGGAAACTTTAACTTTTCATAATCAATTTCCGAAACATAAAGGTACTCTACTAATCTCTGAACAAAATTATCGTTGGATAAAATTTG
Organism: Themeda triandra; assembly: GCA_018135685.1. Taxonomy (NCBI): domain Eukaryota; kingdom Viridiplantae; phylum Streptophyta; class Magnoliopsida; order Poales; family Poaceae; genus Themeda; species Themeda triandra. The sequence continues at coordinate 209,486 of JAENPR010000413.1, forward strand.
CGCAGAAATTAGCATCAAAATTCAATTGAAATTGAGCAAAATAAGCTCAAAACCGTTTCTGGAAAAGGAAAAAACATAAAACTGCAAAAACCACTATGCAGTTGGCCAAACTGGCCCAAAGGTCCACCTCGGCCCAGCAGCCACGGGCGCGCGCGCGCTGCTCGCGCGGCCCAGCCGCCAGCCCTGTGACCCGGTCAAGCTCGCTCAGCGCCAAAGCTTTTTCCTTTTTTTTTTTTATTTCCTGTTCTCGGCCCAAAGCGCAAAGTAGCCCACTGTCGCTTGGCGGCCCGGTCCAGCTGTGCGGTCGCGGCGGCTGGCGGTGCCGATCAGGCGCCAGGCCCTAACGTGGGCCTGGGCCACGAATCCGGCCACGCGCGCACGCCCGCCTGGGCTCAAAGTGGCCCGATCGCGCGGAGCCGCCGATCTGCTCCACCCTAGATCGAACGGTGCTCCTTCATTTTCGCTGGATCAAAACCGGCGGCCGCCCTCTCCCGAAACCCTAGCCCTCATTCAATCCCTCTCCTTTCTCTCTCTTCAGCAGCAGCCGAGCTCTCTTCCTCTCCTGCGCGCAGCCGCCGAGCATCAGCCGCAGCTGGGGTCGCCGCCGCCGGCTCGCCGGCGGCCCGGCTGGAGCAGGTGCCGGCGGCTCCCCCTGCTCTCCTTCCTCCTTCCCTTCTCTCTCTTTTGCTCTGCGCCGCGCCTTCTCACTCCCTCAGCAGCAACCGCCGCGGTGAAGCCGGCCATGACCGGTCCGGTGAAGAGGAAGACGACAGCGCCACCGTGGGGCTCCTCGCCGGCGTGCTGCGCTCGCCCGAGAGCTGAGCGAGCCGCCGTCGAGTAGCCTTGTGACGGCGCTTTGCCTCACGTCAGTGAGGTGCTCAAGTCCGGCCAGAGGAAGAAGACGGCGCCGCCCTCGGTCCTTTCGCCGGCGCGCGCGCTCGCCCTTGGCAGAGCGCGCCGCCGTCGAGGGGGTCGGGGTCGGTGCCCCCTTTTCTTTTCCCTTTCGCAGTCCAGAGACTCGATTAGGTTTAGGGTTAGGGTTTGCTTTGCCGATCTGAGATCGGTGGATCTTTTGATCCAATCGGATCAACTATTTTCAATCCCAAAACACTAGATCCACATGCTATTAGGCGTCTGATACCATTGTTAGACCTAGGATCAACTAGCAGTGGCCTCTAGGTGGGTACAACTTCGGGAATCATAGGGAGTGGCAGAGAGAAGTAGAGAGAGAATGGTAAAGGTCATCACCAGAGGGCTTGACGGGTGCAGAGGAGGAAGATCCGGCGGCGGCGCTGCTGGGATCGGCCATCGTGTCGAGGGAGAGGTTGGTGAAGAGACCGGCGATGTAGTCGTCGAAGTTGCAGGGCATGTGACGGCGGAGATCGGCGCGGTGCGTGCTGGCGGCGGCGCGGAGGAGCTTCCGTCACGGCGGCGCGCCCTCGGATCGGGTTTAGGGTTTGTCGGTGGGTTTCGTGAGCTCAAGGCGAACCTCGTGCCTTGAGCCGCCGGCCCCCACCTTCCTTTTATAGCGCAGGGTGACAGGGGCCCTCCAGCCATAGTGGGCTGGGCGCCCCCGATCAGGGCGCGTGGGTCAAGGGGCCCGAGTTGGGCCGTTGGGCCCAACTCGGGATTGAGATCATCCTAACAGATATGGCTTGGAGTTCTTTGCAGGTGCTTCATTTCCATCCTTGGAGCTTGTTCCTGCAGCCTTCCTCTTCCTACCTGCAGCTGCTTTCCTGCCTTTGTGCGTGTAGTCAGTGGTGCAGGTCTTGCTACAGGTTGATTGGAGATAATGAAGGCACTATCTGGCAATGGCCCCTGAGGTTGAGATAGTGATGTAGACTGAGACCCCCGCATCAAATAAATGGTTAATAAATAATGTAAGAAAAAAACATTGTTAATATGCACTGAATTTTTGCATATTACCTCCGCTACCATCTGACTCAATAGAGTTGTGCTGACTTGTGTCATGGATTCAGCCTGGCCATCTTGCCTCACCTCCTGATTGATAGGAAGCTCTTGTTGTGGTTGTTCTGCTAGTTCGGCTTGCTGGTTTGCGGTTGCCTGTGCAGCCTCTTGTTCAGCTTCCTGTGCTAATGTAGAACGTGTTGTGGCCACTATTTTTTTTGCCTCTGAACTAAAGCCCATCTTCTTAAGTTTGCAACCTCCAGAATTGTGGTTAGCATCTGAACAATATTTGCAATGCATGACGCGACCATGCCTACTCAGTGTTGGCCCATTTTTTCCTTGAACTTCATGTGGTTGTTTCCTCCTAGACTTTTTTAGTGACCTGCCTATTTTCTTCTCATAAACTGGTGGTAGTACTTGAAAGTCCCTAGTTTGATTTTGGCTAATTGATGAAATCTAGGACTAACCTTGTTTATCTAGAGTGGTTGATTTAGAGAAAGGTTGTCCACATGATGAGCTTAATGCATATGAAGCATGGCACATGTCATATGATCAAAGATGAAGATCAAGACGATGCTTGGCTCCATGGACCGGTGTTGAAGGTGAAGGGCTAGTCGAGGCTTGTGAGTGAAGGACCATGCGATGGTGAAGCTCGGGCAAGACTAGGCGCCGATGGACCGATGCACGGTGAAGAGTAAATGAAGTCGAGGTCGATGGATCGAGATGGTCACGTGACGATGTGAAGCATTCATATCATTTGAAGGAACAAAATGGGCTCAAGGCAAAGGTATAACCGATAGGGCCATTTTGTTTTGCACTCAAGACACCATAGAGGGTGTGAGTGGTTTAGGATCGATAGCCGCACTATTAAGAGGGAAGTCTTATCGGCTATTCGACGCACGGGTGCCACTAGGAGAATTCATGAAGTGCATTGCATGTAGGGCCTAGTGAGCTAACCTAACCTTTGGGAAATGATTGTGAAAAGCTAACACACAAGCACATGGAGATGTACACTTGGTGGTGTTGGCACATTTACAAAGGTAGCGTTTGGACGCTTGTTGTGGTTTGCGGGGTAGAGATGGGTTTGGGTCCCTCTCTTCCTCCCGCCGAGCTGTGAGGCGGGATTCGGCGTTTTGGGAAAAATGGATGCATATTTTCAATTGCGCCGGATGCAAAATTTGGTTGAAATCATGCTATCTCCGATGATCAAGTTGGTATACTTGTTGGATAGCATGTTGGAGAAGTTGGTGTCACGACACGGCGACGAAAAAGACGGAGGCTGCGCCCAGCGAGGCGCCGGACGCCAGGGCCGACGCGTCCGGCAGCGCGGACGCCGACCGAAAGTTTCTGGGTTTTCGGCCGTTTGGCGAGCGTCGCGCCGGACGCGGGCCGGACGCGGCGGACGCTGTGGCGCATACTATCTGCGTCCGGCGTGTGTTGCGGCTCGGCGCGGAGCAGGGGATCTGACAGAAGGCGGCGGACGCACGGGTGCCGCGTCCGGCGCACGCCGAACTCGGAACAGAAAGTTCCAGAGCTCAGCGTTGCGAGCGGACGCGGGCGCCGGACGCGAAGTGGCGCACGCCGGACGCCGACGTGGCGGCTCGTGGTTGGCTGCGGCTCCAACGGTCGGCTGACGGCCGCGCGCGGGAGGTGGCGCTGGACGCGTCCGGCGGTTTGCGGCAGACGCGTCCGGCGCGTGCTGCCTGGCTCCCCGAGGGGGTAACGGTCACATTTGTTTGAGGGGTTATAAATAGAAGGTGGCCGGCCCTTGGGGAGGTCTCTTGGCCATTTCTCATCCCTTGTGCATTGTTTGAGCTAAGAGACTCTCTCCCACTCATCTCCCTTGCTTGGTTGTTCATCCTAAGAGAGATTGAGTGAATCACCTAGTGCATTGCATTGCTTGAGGGCATCTAGTGGCACTTGTGGGTGGTTTAGCCGGTGGATTTCTTGTTACTCTTGGAGAGTACCGCTCCTAGCCGGCTTGGAGATTGTTGGAGGCGTTGGCAAGAGAAGGTGATTGTTCTTGGCCACCTCCGGTTGATTTGTGAGAGGTTTGAGCTCACCTCGTGGGGATCACGAAGAGCATCCTAGTGGATTGCGCGTGTCGTTGAGTACCTCGCTTGAGAGTGGTGTCTTGCGGTGCCTTGCGGTGCCTGCCTTGAGGGGCTAGTGACTTGAGGGTCACACCGAGGAACCATCTAGGTGTTGGTCGACACAACGGGTGACGTAGCTTGGCGGTGCCCAAGTGAACATCCGGGGATAAATCATTGTGTTCATCTTGTCTCCCGGTGATTGGTCATCATCCTTTGTGTGTTGCCAATTGTGATTGATTGTTCATCTTATTGGTGATTGGCAACCTCGACTCTACGCGGTGGTATAACAAGCTCCTACCCTCTCTTGTATTACTTTGATTACATTCTTGCAAAGTAGAATTGCTTGTGTGTGGTCGGTCGGGAACCACTCTTTGTGTAGATTAAATCCCGTGGGTAGAACTCTTGATCACTAGTGGTAGCTATTGTGTGTACTAGTGATCACATACTAGAATTGTTGGATAGGAGGCTTGCATCACCTAGTAGGCTAAGCATAACTTGCTTTCCGCCGTTTGTTTATCTAACGAAGTTTGCTTAGTGAGTTTGTAGAAATTTTTATAGGCTATTCACCCCCCCCCCCCAGCCATCTAGGACTTTACGGTACTTCAGGCCCATTCACCTTTTCCCACTCAGTTTTGTCCTTGCAAGGCCAAATGTTGAATTCATATGCATTTTTGAAAGCTTCCACAAAATAACAATTAGCAAGGACACTTTCAGGTTGGATCCTCTCACTTCTCAAGCATGAGATAGCATGACAACAAGGCACTCCTGTTAACTGCCACCTTCGACAATCACATGTCTTAGCATTAATGTCTACTATGTGCTGGTAATCCTTAATCTGCACCTGGAACACACCCTGTCCTGATGGTGAAGCAAAGCACATATTTGCAAATTCTGCATTTTTTGCAACCTCTTTCCTAATTTTTGGACAGAAAGCACCTTGTATATCTTTTGCTATCTCTTGTTACTTACTGTAGTGCATTGTCATGAGTTGGCACTTTATCCTTTTTAGCATACTAAGTATTGGCAAGTCCCTAGCTTCTAGAATGTAGCTATCGAAGACCTCGTAGTTGTTGTTCAGCAATATATCACATTTGGGAAATTCAGAGAAGTAAGCCCTTACCCATGTGTTAGGAGGCATCTTTTCTAGCCATTTGTAGGCACCCTCATTCAAAGCTTTCATCTTTTCCATGTTTCTAGTCCATTGTTGGACTGAAGAAGACCTTGCACATGCCCACAATTGTTTTTTCAAAATTTCCCCTTTGAACTTCTCATTGAAGTTAGCGTACAAGTGTCTCACACAGAACCTGTGTTCTGACTCAGGAAATACTTGCTTCACTGCTGGGATTAAACCCTAAAAGAAGACAATGTTAGAAAACCAAACAACCTAATCAATGTTAACCAATAAAAAATCATGGGAAATTATTACAATACCTTCTGGTTATCGGTCATTATTGTCCATGGGAAGGTATTGTCAATTTTTAGGTCTGCCTTCAAGGATTTAAGGCTAGTCTCAATGGAGATTTCATGGGCGTGTCATGCACATTAAATACGGTGCCACGAAAGCTAAAAGGGAATCTTTGCATGAAATGGAGAGGAGAGAGAAGGAAAATGTTTACGCGTGAGCGCTGTTTCCAACCACTTGGAAATTGTGTGAAACTCATGAAACTCCCATTGAGACGCATGAATTATTTCATGGGCTAAAAATAGAGAAGTGAAATTGCAGAGATGAGAGAGGGTGGGACCCATGCAACTAAAAATAGCAAGTGAAACCGTGCAATTAAACGGTGCATTGAGAGAGATACTCGTTTCATTTGGAAACTGTGAAATAAAACGTCGCATTGAGACTAGCCTAAAACCATTTCCATGAAGCAAATGACTCCATGTTATGGACGGCAACCACGAGACCAGGATGCAGCGCAGGACCAGTGGCTGAGAACGATCACCATGCCAAGATTAGCAGTACCGTGCAAGGCTGTTTGAATGAGTAGCTGTTTGAAAGAGTGCTCGTTTGAATAATTCATGTAACTAGCCTTAAGTCTAGGGATGCATGTCCGCACTTTGAATTCAGAGTTGTAATTCCTATAAGACAACATGTTGAATGAATGGAGAGGATAGCCTAGGATTGAGACGCATTGTCTCCCTTGGGCACCCAGCCTACTATTCATTATCTTTTTGTTGTCGACAAGAGTCACGGCACGGCCAGTTCGTCGCCGTGCCTTCAAGCCTCATCCTCCCATCACCCATTCCTACAACCTGAGATCTCTACGCCATAACAACCTGGTATTGGAGCTCATGGCTTTCCCGGGATCCTCCGCTATCGCTATTGTCTCCGCCACCAACACCATTTTCTCCACCGCCCCGCACGATGTTTCGCAGCCCCAATACATCGCTAATCCCAGCGACGCCATGGGCGCGTTCACCGCCGCCCGGCTGCGACTTTGGCATCCCCGCGGTGCCATGGTGGTGATGACGGTGGTGCCGGGCCCGGTTGTGGCTGCTCTTCTCCATTGTGCCCATGCGAATGCAGGGGCAGCGGTGGGCCCCCTCTACTTGCCCCCTCCTTCTTCTTCTTGGTGGCCACTCTGTGGCGGTGGCTGGGGCGCATGCTGGCATTGGGGGGATGGTCCTTGTCTATGGGGCAGTCGTTGCCCCCTCCCCCCATGGCCTTGACTGCGTCATGGGGAAGTCGTTGTGAGGTTGGAGGCCTCGGCGTCAATGGGGATGTTGGTCTAGGGTCCTACTCCAGTTCCGGCACCCTCTGGGCAGGTCGGTGATGACTTCGGTGGACGGGCGTGGTGGTGGGTGGTGCAGCTGGTGGACGTGCACGGTAGCGGGAGGCCGGTCTTCGCGTATCGTCTGATTGCGCGTGGTGCAGGCGCAGCTTTGCGACTACTTGCGTGGCTCGCGTGTTGACCTCTCCGATGAGGCTTCTGCAGGTCTGGAAATGATGGCTGTGGTGTGTAGCGGGGACCCAGCTGACCGTTGTCCGTGTAGGGGGGGGTTCTTTGGGGAAAGTTGGGCGACGGCGACATCTGCGGGTGTTGTTCTCCCTGTTAAGGGCGTCACGTCCCCGCACTCTCCACTGGTCAAAACCCAGTCCTACTTGGATGAGCGACGGCGGTGCTTGGGCGTCGTTTCCTTCTTGAAGGTGTCGTTGTGGATTTGGACTCGGTTGGGATGGCTCGTGGCAGGGCCTGGTTCATCGTTTCTGTTGTTGTGTCGTGTGGATTGTGCTAGTGGTGGAGTAGGAATGGGTTTTTTGGGTCGTGTTTCGACCATGTTGATTTGCAGGTAGTTGAAGTGGAGGCTCGTGTCGATGACCCAAACTGATCAAGTTTTGAGGCTTGTGTCGATGTCCCAATCCGACCAGGCAGGGAGTTGAGTTGGCGCTAGTTGTGGTGGTTTCAGTGGTGACTTGGTACCTAAGTATGTAGGTTGAGTACGGTACCCTCCACAATCGTATGGTTTTCTGGCCCGATTTCCGGTCAAAAAACTAGGGTGGCACTTGCCTTTTTTTACTTTATTCATCTAATAGAATTAAATCGTGGCAAAAATTTTACGGTCCTTTGAAAAAAGTAAAAATTTCATACTTATTGGATCATGTACAACTTAGTTATATATTTATTTAGATTTATCAAGCATAAACCTAAATAAATATATAACTAAGTTATACATGATCTAATAAGTATAAATTTTTACTACGGTTCAAGCATATAGTAGTTAACCTACCATAAAAATTTCACCATAATTGGATCATATACACTGCATCTATATGAATTATTCTAACTAATTACAGAAAAGCATAGATCTAAAGCTACAATGAAAATTTTGTATTCAAATACGCTTGAGTCTGAAAAAAAACGTCGTTCTGCACCTACTGCTACTATTCTAGACAGAAATACCCTTGCGCTAAAAAAAAAAAAACGCGTTGGTTGGGGGTCAAACCCACACTGCATTAACTCCAACACTTTGGCACCGCTGCGCTAGCCAGTAAGCTTGTTCAACTTTGTTGTTTAGAGTGTAGCTGCTACCCTATTTATTAGAGGCATACAAGGAAAACACTACCCTAATTAATCACTCATTGGTATGTTAAATGTTGTCATAAACGTCATTTTTTTATAGTATGGAGGGAGTATCATATTATATATTCATTGTTTAGAACTACTCATGTGGAGTCTAACAAAAATGAATTTTTCATTTTATGATTTTTTATTTACTATGATTTTATTTTCAAGAAGGGGAGCCTTGGCGCAGCGGTAAAGCTGTTGCCTTGTGACCAGGTGGTCACGGGTTCGAGTCTTGGAAACAGCCACCTGCAGAAATGCAGGGTTAGGATGCGTACAGAGACCCAAGTGGTCGGACCTTTCCCCGGACCCTGCGCAAGCGGGAGCTAGATGCACCGGGCTGCCCTATGATTTTGTTCAAAGTTTTAGACAAAATAAATAAAAATAAAAAAGACAAAATCATCTTCAAAACCGCTTACACCCGGAACATAGAGGTAAGATGAACTGTTCTAAAATTGAGGGAGATGTTTTGCCTGGTTTTAGAGTTTTGAGAGCAAAATCAAAATTTTGCAAAGGTTCATAGAGGTAATGTGGACTTTTAAAGAGTTATAAAGGAAGAAGGGAAGAATGTAAAAAGAAAAGAAAATGTTTAGATAAATTGGTTAGGTTCCTTGTGGATTGAACTTGTCCATCATTTGTTCGATTTGGCACATATGCTCGTATTTTTATAGATATATTACAAAATTTAATGGTGCATACTTTCAGTGGTAGGTGGCGTCCTCATTGACAATGAGATGCTTATGGTGACTTCATGAATTTAAGGTCTATTTGCTTAGTCTTTCGAAGGCGCTCATAAGGGTAGGTCTTGCGTATGTGTATTCATAAGGGTGAAAGAGTGTGCATGTCGTAGACACGTTCGCGTTATACTGTGTAATTCTTATAAACAAAATCTGGGGCTCAAAAAACATGAATTGGAATGAAAGTTTGATCTCATGCCTACGAACCAAAGCGAACATAACTGCAATGCAACAGCCATGAATATTATAATTATATAATATACCTTATATCTATACCTATCTATAAATCACGAAAATTTCCAACATGTTTTCTGTTCACCCTTTTTTCTGCCCGCCGATCGGTCTCCGTCGCCGGTACGGTCCGGTAAAAACCGGATAGATTAGGAGTGAAAATAGAATATATTTAAATATATGGGGTTTCAGGTGTAAAAATATCAGAGAACGAAAAAGATAGAAGGGTCTTAGTGGTTTTCTAAATAGATCAGGGTTCCTAATGCAAAATACAAGTACTCTTTTCCTTTCTTTTTTCTATAAAAAGTATCTTGTAAAATTCACAAAAAATCGTAGAAAAATCTAAGAAATGTCAAACCAATTTTGTTAGCTTCACAAAAATATGGTCCACCCATAGATGTTATAATTTTTATTTGGTTATTCTTTGTCTATAGGTGTGTTAAATCATCATTGCATATGTTGCATGTATATAGGTTCAACGATGACTATAAACATACTAGAGGCAAACTCATAATACATGGAGTGCTTGAGCAGTACAAGGAGGATGTCGTTGTCATCGGTGATACACAGTCATTGTGGCTATCGGAAACCCCAAAAAATCATGGTAATTCCCAGCTACGTCGCCACAAAATCATGACTTCTACGTGGAGAACACGCGCAACACGACCTATCCTGGGCACAATTTGGAGAGCCCGATCACTTATATCTGTTGCCGAGCACAACGACTCCAGTTAGGATAATTATGCAAAGGCAACCACCTATCATACGAATCTAGATACTACCCGAGCCCTAAATAGTGCGCCACAGAGAATACACCACTGGCGCTCAAGTCTAAAATCCCCCATAGAACCTTCCTAGACTGCAGATCTGGACACTACCCGAGCCCTGAAATAGTGCGCCGCAGAGAATACACCACTGGCGCTCAAGTCTAAAATCCCCCATAGAACCTTCCTGGACTGCGCCGCCAGGCCGGGACGGACCAGATCAAATTAGGTCGGAAAAGGACCATCGTATCCAGATCTTCCTACCCAATGTGGATCCGACCATCCGCCACCCCCGGCCCGCGGCGGCGGGGAACAGAGAGAGACGGAGCGTGCCCTCGGTGTCGCGTCGAGAGGAGCTTCATGAGAACCTAGACACCATCCGCTTTCACGGCCTTGATATGTCAACGGTCATAGGAGCATACTGTGATATATATTATCTTTTTTCCCGTTGCAACGCATGGGCACTTTTGCTAATTATATGATAATTTACCATAAAAATAGTAAATCATATAGCAAGCTAAAAGCTAAAAGCACGGGCACTTTTTTCCCGTTGCAACGCACGGGCACTTTTTTCTTGAAAAAACAATAGTAAATCGATCATATAGCAAGCTAAAAGCATCCGTTGTAAACGGCTACGATTAAGGGCCCTAATCATGCATGATACAACCCCCCTACGAACGATACCTTATATGGCCTAGTTCGTTGTACTGGATTCTCCATGTAATTTTGTATTCTGTGTTCTCTTTGTGGGAACAAAAGCTACGGCTAGCTTTTAGGTGCACAAGGCAGGAGGATCAAAAGGTGATGAGGAAAAGCCGTGTCTTTTCTCATTCTCAAGGCACCGCACACGCCACGCTCATATATGCTCACATCCCTTTCTCTGCCCCTCCATCTTCCACCATTAGCCATCAGCTTTCTTTTAGCCTTTCCTTTTTTTTGGTGGTGGATGGCAATGGCAATGGCGATGGATGCCGACGGCCGGCACTGAGCGCGCGCCGGGATTCCGTTGTGGCCAATGGTCTTGCACGTCCGCGTCACGGGGTCCATACGGACGTGGAAAAAACACAAGACCTAGCACTGTCGATGCATGAGTCGCTATCTATCTATCCTGATCGGTTGCAATTGCAACTAGGGATAGCTCTAGCTTATGGGAACTACTGCACTTGACATTTCTACGTGTTCCGGTCCTGGTTGATGTGTGCTGCTCATGACTGCGCTGCACATATATAAAAACTATAATAATGACATAAATTAAATAAGGTATAGCGTGTGTAGTTTTTTTATCTAATTAGTGTTGTTATATAGATAGATCATTCAGTTTATTTTTATAATAAATATATTCATAGATGCAAATTATAAGGGGCCTAATCCCCGATGAACGTGGTAGCAGGAGTGGGGCAGAGGGAGGCGGTGGTGCGGCGGCGGCGGCGGCGCAGGGGCTGGCGTAGGGCAGGGGGCAGCTTAGGGTTGAGGGGGAGGGAGCCAAGAGCTGGAGAGCTAAGGTTGGGATTAACCCAATATCCTTCTTAATTGCAATGAGTATACGGGGGCTTATATTTATAGTTCTTGCAAGACTTGGCCCCTAAGCAACCAGCGATCATGTGGATCTGCCGCATTGTGGCAGAACCTCCTAAGTAATGTGGCCCACATGCACTAATCCTCGTCTTAACAGACCTCAGATTACTATGCATGTGTTCCACACGGATTATGAAGTTCTGTCGGGTGTCCTTAACGAACCCCGATTGAACCACAATTAAACTCATATCCGGGATCAACAATGGAGTAACCACAACATTACAACATTTGTTACAAAAATAAATACATCGAGTGCGGAAGAATGATAACATTAAAAAGTTTACAAAATATGAATAAGTTAATTTTTACAAACTTAACTTCAATGGTGGCGCAGAGTAGAACTCGAAGACAACTTAAGTAGAGCACTTAAGTTGGGAGAGGGCAACCAGATCACGCCGAGCCCACCGACATAATCTTGGTTCACACACCAGTTATAACCTGCAACAGGGGTTCAACAAACCCTGAGTACGGGAGTACTCAACAAGACTGACCCGACGAAAAAGAGGGGTGAAGACTAAGGAATGCAGGTCAGAGGGACAAGGTAAGGCTTGCAAGAATCAATATTTTTGCAGAAAAGCTTTTGAAAAACCAAGTTGAAACTTAACAGCTCTCTTGCCATAGCTCAAGCTGACCAATCAACCTCAATTAATACCAAAACATTAATTAAGTAGTTACTACGATGATGCACACCGATCGAGTCTTCTTCTCCGAGAAGCAACGGCGATTCGAATCCATTTTTACCCACTGGACCTAGATCACCGATAGACACGAGACTTTAACTCCCGAGAATATCGAGATCACACGATATACCGGGATAACAACCGCAGCCATATATCATTCCACATGGTATATGGGACATCTGCCCCACGGATACCGATATACGTGGGGGCGACCCACAATATAACACAATAATGCATGTGGTAACTAGTCTCGATATCACCAGTACATCAACGAACGGTCCTTAGGGCATCAACAGACGGAAACACTACAGAGGGACTCCTTTCCCAATGCAAGTTAGCCGTCCGGACTCAAATTAATTGCTAACAAAGTGATTCCAACAATAAAAGCCATTCTCATCTTTTTCATTCTTGACACTTTGAAAACTTAACTAAATAAGCAGGGCTAAGCAATTATACGCATTTTCTTAAATAGGTAATGAGGAATACGGAAATAAGACGGGTAATGCATTTGATGGGTTTTCACTCAACTCCTAGCCTTTAATGCAATAACTCAAGGCTGAGAAATAAAAACTTTATAAAATCAAGGTAAAGGTTTAATGCATCCGGGGCTTGCCTGAGTTGCAGCGGTGGTTAGTTCTCGTAGAGATCTCCAATGTTAGACTTGACACCAACACCATGGATAGATGACACCAACACCAAAGATAAGAATTCCAACATCATTGATCACTGGCACCTTCTCGAACATTCTTGTAGGATGACATCTTTTTAAATGTTGATCAGCACGATCCGACTCACTCCCGAAACACTACACGTAATTAATGGTGCATGACTTAGTATGATAAGCTCATGGCATGATGCATTGCATTAAGATAAACCAGCAGATCAAGATAATTCATACAAGAATACATCGACTAAACCCTAATGACTTGATCAAGAGAGCACAAACAACTAATTAAAGTGTTAAAGGCCATTAAGATCAATGACTAAGGTCTTCAATCTCGGTCTCAAAACACTCAAATCCTAAGTCATTAAGGCTCAACAAGTAATTAAAGACCTATTAAATAACTAAGCATAAAATACGAGATAAAATAAAAAGTCATCAAATAAATCTCAAAAATTAAACTTAAGCTCCTCATGACCCGAGAAGGCTAAAAAATAATTTTCAAGATTTTTGGAACATAAAATAAATAACTAAAAATAAAGGAAAGAGCATTTTTCAATTAAAAAAACGGCTAATTTTAAAACATAGCAAAAATACTCAAAATAAATATTTTAAATTTTTCCTAGGTAAAGAATACCATAAAGAGCCTCCACAACAATTTTCAGGATTTTTGGAGCTATGGATAATTCCCTATGAAAAATAACAAATAGCCTCACTATTCATCAAGACGGGGAAAAGAATAAAACTTGAATAAAAAGAAAAGGGCGACTGGCCGAAACCGGCCCAACAGCCCAGCCGGCTCGGCTCGGCCACGCGCACGGGAGCACGTTGGCCCGGCGGCGCGCGAGCCGGCCCCAACTCTACGGGCCGAGGCCTGGCGTGGCTACTTTGCAGAAAAGCCCCTGAGGTTTTATAAAATTACAAACAGGTCCTTTCAACTATTCCCTGAGTCAGGGCTTTTTGCATCTAGGCCCCTGAGGTTCCTCAAATTCATGTCTGCTGGTCCATGCGAGTTTCAGAGCAGGGCAGCGGCAAACCGGCGGCGACCTCGCCGACGGCGACGTCCTGGGCGGCGCTTCAGGGTTCTACGCGGCCTACGCGGCGAAGCGAAGCGGCTGGGCGCAACAACGGGACGGCGGAAGTGGCGGAGCATGGCTGACGTCGGACATGGCGGCTCGGTGGAGCGGCGGCGCGGCTGTAACGACAACCGAAGCTTCTCCGGTGAAGGCGACGCGAGCACACGAGCCTACGGGACCACGCGAACCCGATGCGCAAGCTAAGCAGGCGGGCGCACGGCTCTAACGACGATGGCCATGCGCGTGGCGGCTGGCATGGCGAAGCTCGTCGGTGACACACGGACTAACAGCAGCAAAGCGACTCAAGCGAAACCACGGGCACAGACATGACCGGCAGCTCACCTAGGAGCAGATGCACACGAAGAAGACGGCAGGAGCTCGGCGGTGATAGGAGAGCGGCGGAGGCAGTGACAACGACGGCGGCAAGCTCTGACAGCAGGGTCCGCGTTCCGGCGAGACCTGAGCATCAAAGATCGAACCAAGGGAAGCATCAGCAGCAGGAGATGAAGGCGAGCTCGGATGTCAAAGGAATTTTGAAAATGACCAGAGACGACGACGAACGACGGTGATGAATTCACGGCGACTCGGTTGCCGGCCGCGGGGAAAAATAATGGCGCGCGAGCGCCCTGGGTGGTGCGGGGCGGTGATTGAGGACTCAGGGAATACGCAAGAGCAAGGCGGAGGTACTGGCGGTGAAGATGGAAGGCGAGAGGTGAGCGGCGACGGCGAATTTGAAGACGACGGCGAGCTCGGCCATGGCGTCTCGGGGCAGAGGAAGAGAAGAAAACGGCCACGACTACGGTATCTAAGGCGCGGAGGCGAGGCACAGATGGTCAACACGACGACAACGAAGGTTCCAGTGCAGACGCGAGCTGGCGACGGCGCGGCAGGTCGGCATTGGCAAGGGACACGGCGGCGCCGGTGAACAGAGAGGAAGAAGGGAGGTGATGACGTCGGCGTGTACCGTAGCTCGGGAGATCGCCATTATCTACCAAAATTAAATAGAAACAAGAAAAACTCCAAAAACAAAGTCCCCTTGATTTTTCAAGGCCTACAACTTTCTCAACGGGAGAATTTTCAAATTCGAAAGGAAAATTGAATTTGAATTAAATTTTGAAAAGGGGACAAAAACCCTAGAAACAAATATATGAAATTACTTTTGATTTTTCAATAAAACTTGAAAATCTTCAAATCTATGGAATATCAAACTTTTCAAGCCCCCATTTTTCTCAATAAAAACTTTTGCAAATTTTGAATAATTTTTGAAATATAGCTTTGAAATCAAAAGGGGACATTTGCCTAAAAAACCGTATTTTCAAAATAATTTGAAATTCTTTTTGGAAACTTGAAAACTTTGTACACCAACATTGAAGTTCTCAACAAGACCCACAATCCTCCTTTTTGAACCAACCCCAAATTCTTTATAGATTTTGAAATACGTAAAGGGGAATAAATAGGGTTTTCGGGAAAACGAGGTTTTGAAACGGAAATTAGAGCTCGATTTAAACTCTACACTAATCGGTGGAACACTACTAATCACAAACATCATTTCATGAGTAAAACAAAGCATCACACTAAAGACAATATTAAAACATGCATGCATTAATGCCATGATGCTCGATAATTAGGTTTTAACAAAATTCTAAAACAAGTTTTAGTTGTCATTAACATCTAGGATGTTACACGCGTCCTATTTTATTTATCTCTGTTTTTCTAATTTATCTAGACGACGTGGCATTCTCCGTAGGCGGTGGCGGGGCTACGCCCCACCCTCCTCACGCGTGCGCGTGCGGCCACTTGGCCCGTGAGACTCGGCTTGTTGCGGCGGCGGCGACGTTGCTCCTTTGTTGGGCCCTCCAGTTCGCTCAATTTCTCACCAATTTATAGGCCGCACATTGCACTTGTTACAACACTCCCTCCTCCGATCGGCGCATCCTCGCGAAGAAATTGGAGCCAGTTGGTGATGTTGTTGAAGGAAAGCGCTTCTTGCAAAATGGTCTCTAGTTTGTAGGTCATGCAACCTTAGATGGAATTGTTGAGGACGATGTGGAGCTGTATGGTGTCAAAGTTGGTGATGTAGTGGAACAAGAAGTAGAGGTAGTTGTGGGGATAGCCGTTGATGTCGATGATGATGAGCGTCGATGTTGAGGTATGCGCCTCCTTTTACTGGTGTCGATGTAGAGGTGGTTCATGCTTCTTCTTGTAGTGGTGGAGACATGTCGATGGTCATGGTTGGTAAGGTAGATATAGGTCGAGGTGCAGGCATACATTGCCGATGTTGCTATAGATAAGGTGAGCATGTTGTCTGAAGGAGACTCACCATTGGAGCGAGAATGTGTTGTGCCACATGTGAGACTCATCCTTGTGCCCAAATAACATGGCCCATTCAGAAATGTCATAGAGCTGTGTTGAAAAAGGTATGTCTCTCGCCTCAGCTACAGTGTGAATGCCTAGCTTCCATGAATGTTCCTCTATTAGTCGTGGTTGTCGTTACCCGTTGGTGAAGAGGTAGAGTCGGTACAGGTTGTATGAGCAAGATATTCCATGTTTGTGTTGGTCTTTGGATACCAGGTATAAGGGGCCTAATCCCCGATGACACATGGCAGCAGGAGCAGGGCGGAGGGAGGCGGTGGCGTAGGGGCGCGCAGGGTAGAGGGCGGCATCTAGGGTTGAGGGGGAGTCAAGAGCTGGAGAGCTAGGGTTGGGATTAACCCAATTCCCTTCTTGATTGCAACGAGTACATGATGGCTTATATTTATAGTCCTTGCTGGACTTGGCCCCTAAGCAACCGGTGATCCTGCAGATCTGTCGCTTCCTATTTTATTTATCTCTATTATTCTAATTTATCTAGATGATGTGGCATCCTCCGTAGACGGCAGTGGCGACAACGGGGTTGCGCCCCACACTCCTCACGCGCGCGCGGCCCCTCGGACCTCGAGACGCGGTTTGTTGCTCTTTTATTGGGCCCACCAGTTGGCCCAATTTCTTGCCAATTTGTAGGCCACGCGTTGCACTTGTTACACAAATGCTGCTAACATTTCTTTTATAAATTTAGTAGGTACTTTTTTCATGGTGACACTTAAATAGGGATAAAAGGATTAAGTGGTAATTGTAACCCTTTGGACCGTGCAAGAAGGTAGGTTCTAACTATATAGATACATGCTCTTTATCGTATCCCTTATTAAATACTAGTGTGTGTGTATGTGTGTGTAGCTTGAGTTAGGTCTTGTTGGAGTGCACCCTAGTGTATCCTAATCCATATGCATTCAGGTGGAAAAAATAGCTAATTTCCATCCTATACGACCTTGTTTGGTCTGGTGGGTATTGGAGGAGATTAAGCGAATTTAACCATAATAAAGCAAAGGCCCTTCTATAACGAGGCTAAGGCAGAGGGCACGTGGCGCCATGGAGAGAGCCGGCGGTGCGAGATCGGCGGCGGTGCTGGGCGGCGGCGTTGCGCGGGGGCGGCGGCGCGGCTAGTAGTGGCGGCGTGCGCGGCGACGGCATGTTGGGGTGGAGGCAGCGACTAGAGAGAGAGAGAGAGAGAGAGAGACAGATAGGGATTGACCCTTTTCTTTATTACCTTCCCTTTGATGATTACACCTTGTATTTATAGTCGGAGCTAACCTCAATCCTAAGCAGACTAGGAAACCTTTATCATAGGTTTTCCTTTTTACAACTCTATCCCTTTTTTTCCTATTTTGTTCTATTCTCACAATTATGGGAGTTCTAATTAAGGAAGTCAAGCCGGACGACGGATGCATGACGGATTGGGGGTGCAATTGCACCCTCCTCCTCAGCCGGTGCGCACCCTAGGGCACCGGCTGCGTGCGGCCCGCGGCGGCGGCGGCTGTCGGCCCCTCGTCCGGGCCCATTGGCGGCCCAAATTATTCCACTTTCTCTTGAGCCTTCGTTATAATTGTTACAGTGCATGCGGCCTTCCTTGTCGTACGTCATGGTCCTATTGTTGAAGTCTCATGTGATATGCCCCAGGATTTTAAACCAAGGCGCTCCCAAGATGATGTCGATGTCGTGGCTGAGGTCGAAGAGATGGGCGTTGATGGAGTAGATGTTGGAGGCGATCCATACCGGTACGTTGAAGGAGGCTGATCGGCATGCTATTTCTTCTCCGTTGCCGATGCTGATGGTGTTGTAGACTCGGCATTCCCTGAGACCAATCTCTCTGGCGAAGTTGATGTTGATGAAGTTGTGCGTGGCTCCGGAGTCGACGAGGATGTTGGTGCCTGTTCCACTGGTAAACTCTTTGAGATACATCGGGTAAGTTCCCTGTATCTCAGAGGTTTGCTTACCAATTAGCATCATGATGGTATTGTTGGTAGATGGAGATGGTGTTGGCGACGTAGACGTGTGTGTCGACGGTGGCCAGTGGCGCATGGGGGCTCCTCCTGTCCCTAGCGAGTCTCGCGGGCGTTGATGATGACATGTTGGTTGATGTTGACGATGGTTGGCGTAGTGGTACGGGCAACCATTGATTGGATCTCGGCCTTGGGTGTCGTTGGGTTTGTCAGAGCATCCGATCTATTCTCCAACTTCTGAAGGCAGTTGTTGACGTCCATGAGGTTTCCATGGAGAGCATCCATCTTGGTGACGGTTTTGGCGGCGAAGTTCAGGAGAAGCTCCTTGATCTTGGCGAGGGTGGTCATGGCAGCGTTGTGGGATCGAACCGGCAGCTGGATACCAGGTATAACGAGGCTAAGGCAGGGGGAACGTGGCGGCACGGAGAGGGCCGGTGGTGCGGGATCGGCGGCACCGCTGGGCGGCGGCACCGCTAGTGGCGACGGCGCGCGCGGGGCGACGGCGCGTGCGGGGGTGGAGGCGGCGGCTGGAGAGAGAGAGAAAGATAAGGATTGACCCTTTTCTTTATTGTCTTCCCTTTGATGATTACACCTTGTATTTATAGCCGGACCTAACCTCAATCCTGAGCAGACTAGGAAACATTTATCATAGGTTTTCCTTTTTACATCTTTGTCCCTTTTTTTCTATTTTATTCTATTCTCCCAATTATAGGAGTTCTAATTAAGGAAGTCAACCCCCTCCTCCCAGCGGCGCGCGCCCCTAGGGCGCCGGCTGCGTGCGGCCTGCGGCGGCGGTAGCGGTCGACCCCTCGTCCGGGCCCATTGGCGGTCCAAATTCTTCCACTTTCTCTTGGGCCTTCGTTATACTTGTTACACCTTCAAATAAATCCCTTTCAGTTTTCTTTGGCGGGCTTGTTTGGCTATGCTCGTATCTACTAACTCGATTAACATGTATAGAAGTAGATTTAGATAATTTACTCCAATATTTTTTGTAGATCTAAACGAAAAGTCTGGAGTACACAGAACCATTGAACAAATCACAAACAGTACACTCTGTGTTGCACTTCGTCGCGGTGTGGCAAGGGCCACTACTGCTAGTCAGCAGGTACAACCAAGCACACACCAATCAAAGCAATGACCTGCTGTCTTTTCAATCACTGACGTACTACTAATCAAATTTGCTTAGCTCTGGCGATCGACTCGGATAAGCAAACCGCTTGCGTCCATCTTGACACAGACCATTAGTTCGTTTCTATGTTCATTATCAAAAAAATTCATCTCTCTGTTGGCCTCCTAGAAATTTCACAGAATTTAACTACATGTGAATTTTATAAAATTAAAGTCAATTCATTCCTTTTCATAGAAAAAACACAGGAAATAAATAAGAATCAGGTTTCAAATAAAGCTTTAGAAGAAATATATATACAATGGCGCCTAGAATGTTATCTGAATGTGTCATTCCGCATTGTAATTTTTCTTTACAGTTTCGTTTGGCTGGCAACGGCATTTTGTAGCTCTTAAAGACTTTTTTCTTGCTCTCTTCTAATACAAAGATACGCACCCTCTGGTGCGTATTCGAGAAAAAAAAAAATATATAGAAGCATCAAGCAGGCATGGATGGAAAGAACCAAGAATAGAAGCGACCTGCAGCAGGTGGCCAGGAAATTAAAGGTGACTTAGCTAACTTAATTCCAACATACTATCGTCTGTGCATGGACATGTAGACACGTATGCATATATATATATATATGGCCGTCCTCTCATCTGTATCTTGCTCCAGCAAATTAAATGACTTGAAGTCATATTATGGTGATCGAGATTCGTCTCTCAGTCGTCCACATCTATATAGATATAGATGCAGGCGTTATCTGGAGCTTAATTCTGATGTTAACATGCAGAGGTGCTAGCTAGGCTTAATTTGCCAGGGCCACTTTGATTTGATTTCAGGACGTACCTAGCTACGCGCGTAGCTAGTAATAATTCTTTAGTTCTCTGACTTTTATAATTGGGGACGTGGGTCAGGGTAGGGTTCCCACATCACATGCACTTTTCAGTTTGCAAATGCCGGCCGGCTAGGTGGTTGCCTAGCATCGGCTGCACAGTTGCTGCCACGTTTCGACACCACACCCACTCAGTATCTATCGGAAAATTTATCTTTTCATTTCACAGTGATAACGAGCATTCCGGTTTGTAATGTTTATTTGCTATATGCATGTGTGTGTCACAGTATGACGCAAGGCTGCCCCGGCGCAATGACGCGGTGGCGGCACCTGGGAGAGGAAGAAGAAGCAGCTATACTACGTGATTGTATTTACAGTCCTAGAAAGACTTAACCCCTAAACGACCTAATTTTAACCTAACATGGCAACGATGGTAGTGCTGGGGGAGGCCTCGCGCCCTCTCCTCTTGGTCGTGTGACTCGTGTGAGCCTTGGTCCGTGAGGCCTGTGACACCACTCCCCCTTCTGCATAAGTTTGTGTCAATTTCAGATTCTTACAAACTAGTTTTTGTCTTTGTTTCTTAAAATCTAAATTGTAAGAAAAAACAGGTGGAGTGTTTGGATCCTCAGTTATGATATCTGACTTCATTTAGCGCTCTTTACGTCACAAGAAACTCACAGCTGGGTATCAACAAATTGAAGGGAACCAAACAACCCTTAATAATAATACTTTTAATCCTATTCGTTCTCAGGAAAGTGTGTAAAATTGCAATGTACACCCTAATTAGGTTTCTCCATAAAAAAACAACTAGAGTGATCATTGATGAGGCTGCTCATGTAATGCATGACATAGAACCCGGAGTGACCTTTGCCCGCAGGCTGCATTCGGATTGAACTGACCAATACTACTTTAAAGTTTAAACCCATATTTGTCATGCTGAAGGTGTCTCTTGCAGCTTTTCTTGAACTTCTCACAGGATCTATATGACAAGTTCATAACAACAATGTAAGATGATCGAAGTTATGTAACACATACTCTTATAATTGCTAGCTTAAACCGCCCTTACAGTGCATTTTAAAAAAAATCCAAAAAATTCCAAAAATAATAGCAAAAAAAATTTTTAAACCCGGGAAGAGCCCCCACTAGTCAACCACCATGCCACTCTATCCACACCATATTTTTTCAAGCATTTTTCGGACTTTGCATCACCCGGGATTCTAACCCACGACCTCACTCTCATGTGATTCCTCCCTTAACCACCGCACTACACCGTCACACGTGCCTCTATATAGTTTTGGTCCCCATATATTGTACCCAACCGAAAGTAATTTGCTTATTTAAGGCCCTAAACGATATCAAATCAAAAAGTCGTCAACTACAAACTTTCATATCTTTTTGAGATTTACACTTTTCGTTTAGAAAGTTTTTTCATCCGAGGTCATTTATAAAATTTGAATTTCAAATTTGAGAAACTAAAACGTAGGTTTCGCATAACTAGATGAAGTCAAATAAAAAAAGTTTTTAACTACAAAGTTTCATAACTTTTTGAGATGTACAAACTTCATATAGAAAGTTTTTCCATCCGACATCGTTTATAAAATTTGAATTTTAAATTTAAGAAACTAAAACGTAGGTTTCGCATGACAAGATGAAGTCAAATCAAAAAGTTGTCAACTACAAAGTTTCATAACTTTTTGAGATTTACAAACTTTATATAGAAAGTTTTTTCATCCGACATCGTTTATAAAATTTGAATTTTAAATTTGAGAAACTAAAACGTAGGTTTCGCATGACAAGATGAAGTCAAATCAAAAAGTTGTCAACTACAAAGTTTCATAACTTTTTGAGATTTACAAACTTTATATAAAAAGTTTTTACATCCGACATCGTTTACAAAATTTGAAATTTTTTAAAACCACTTATACACCTGCAGGCCATTGTAGGGGCGGCTCAATCACCAATCGCCCTTACACCGTAAGGGCGGGCCGGTGATTGAGCCGCCCTTATAGTGACCTTGACCACCGTAAGGGCGGGTGATTGAGCCGCCCTTACGGTGAAAGGGGAAGCGCTCCCCGTAGTGCTTTTTCAGTAGTGAATTACGAAACAATTAAAACTCGATCAAACGAACTCCAATTGAGCTCAAGCTTTATGGAGATATTCCTAAGAAAGTTTAGAAACTACTCCCAAAGATCAACTCCAAAAAGGATAAAGGTAACTCTGTATATCAAAATACTCCAGACGAGATTGGGGTTTCCTTAACTTAGCTCAAAATCTCACCAAATCATGCTCAAGAGGAATCTGACCAAACGAGTTGGTAGATATGTTTCTCTAAAGTCATGCGCATTTCTAGCCACCCCAGCTGGTCTCGGATCTTAGAAGGAAAAAAATCAAATCACCCAAACCGCAAGAGGGTTTCAGGAGAAAAAACAAATGAAACAAGAACTTAACAAGCACTTAGATCTTGAGACACAAATGTCAAAGGCCAACTTGCTTTATTTGAAGCACCAACAAGATTTGGTTCTCACAAAGGTCAGGTTACATATAAGAGAAATCACTTTCTACGCTGCAGATCTCCTATCAGTGCTTAGGGAAAAATGAAAACTAGAGGCCAGGAAACATAAGGAAATGACAACTAGCGAGATGGGTTGGAGCAGTCTCCCCTTATGTATAGAGCTACTACTAAATTGGTAACTAGCCCTGAGACATTTTGGTTGAACCACCTAAACAAGGGAAAAATAATCCAACTTAAAATCAGTGTATTTCAAGGCCACAAACTCTTCACAACTTTGCTTCACCTTGATGCAAGCTTCGCGATGATGCCTCATGATTCCCCCTATTTCCATAGGTACTCCAACTAGGTTTTGAGGCCCTAACCCGAAAACCCTCCGCTGTTAGCTTTGAGGCATAAACCACCAAACTTACTGAAGAAGCGTGTCCACTACGCCTCCTTCATGATCTCAACATGTGTCATTGTGTTGATGTTTTACTAACAAGAGCCTGCCACGGGGGTACCCGAGACGGATGTTCAGGCTTCGGCGAACTCAAGAACTCGGCGATAACGCAAGAGACAATCGATTTATATTAGTTTGGGCCCTCGTGATCAAGTAACACTACACCACAACCCTTAAATAGCATCTAACGGTAGTTGCTAAAAGTTGATAATTAACGTTGGGATGTGAGTCGCTAAAGGTTTGTGAAGGACAGTCAGTTACTAAAACCGAATACAATCATGGATGGCAAGTTGCTATATTTTTTTGCTTTTGTCTTGGATGGTCAGTCGCTATATATCATCAACAAAGTCAGATCCTCCATCGCTAGACAAGGTTTCATTGGGCATGATGTTTTTGGACCCTTCATGCAAAAATTTGGGCGCAAAATCACCTATAAACCCTAAGTCACTAGGAATACCCTCCACTGCAGCCTCTTTCCTTTCTGACCCGTGCCTCTTTTCCTCTGTGCTCTTGCTCCAGCACCCGGTTCCGTGCCCCTAAGGCCGACGCCCGGCTGCCCGCCTCATGGCCGTCACCGCCGGCTAGCAAGCCGCCGACATTGCCCGCCCACCTCCACAGACCATCCTCGTCGGTGGCCAGACCCACCATCACAGGCACCAGACCGATGCCAACCCTCCCAGTTGCCGCCTCCGTCAGCTGCCCGTCTGCCCCCGACCTTCAGTTGTGACGCGCCGCCCTTCTTTTCCCTTGGCGGGATCGATGACTTGGTGGCCACCCTTCTCCTCCCTCGAATAGATCCATGACAGGGTGGGGCTGACTTTCTCTTGCCCCAGCTAGAACCACAATGAATCAGCTGCCCTTATTCTCCTCCGGCCAGATCCCTTACTCAATGATTATGCTAGGCTGTGGAGAGCAACTTCAAGTCAGTCGTTGAGTAAGGGTTGTGGTGTAGTGTAAAATTCTTTACGTCCAAGTCGATGTTTGCCTTTGTGTTGGATTGATTATGATTGCATTTGTTACAAGGGGTGCCATCAACTTCTCTTTATAGGGGAGAGAAGCCTGAGATGCGGTTTATGTCCTAGTCGGAAACAAAGAAGATGTTCTCGACTATTTTCATAAGGTGCTTTCTATATGGACTCCGGCTAGGACATCTAAGTTCTTCTTGGAGTCGATGTTGCTTGGCACCGTGCCTCCTCTGGCAGACCATGGGCTAGGACGTGGCCAGTTTGTGACCATACCAATGGGGAACCCTACGGCCTAGTCCCTTATCGACACACTATCTTCTTTGACTGCAAGATCAACAAGTCCTCCAACGCCTTCATGACTTGGTAAATCATCGTCTTGACTTGGTCCACATGGTCTACTCCTCATGTACTTCTGCTTGCCAATATCCCAAAGTGTGAGTCACCCATGGTCAGTCTTCCAGCCATATTGGTTCTTTGGTTCAAGCATGTCCTTTTCCACTGCCGGTCAGTCTCTACTTCACTTTCTACTTGGTCGCCCATCGTCTCTCTATGCTCCACACTTGTGGTAGTCAACATAACCAAGAGACATGTTGCACACACACTCACGCAAGTGTTAGTCTCAAACTCAGCCAAAGCCTGATCATCCGTGACAATCATTCATTGCAACTCAACACATAAGGGCACATATTGACCTCGTGTTCCCATATATAGAAGTAAGAAACGACCCTTGGAATCAGGTCAGTCCAGCCAATGCAGCTAGCCTTGTAAATTGTGAAACCATATGCTAGAATTGATGATCTTATCATGCGGCCGGGCTGCGGCGCCTACACGTTGTAATTGCATCAGTCAATTGTAAGCCAATATTAGAGAGGGAATATATATATATGAAGTAGGAAATGCTTACCTGCCAAAGATAACATGTTAGGCATCAAATATCTGTGTCACATGCCATCAGGGCACCACCCACATGCCCAACCCAACCGCTGCTTTTATTTATACACCTCCTTGGCCTCTTGCATCAGTTTATTCGCGCTGCTCCCAAGTCTCTCTAGTGCCAGCTTGTTTACTTGTAGATCCAGGCTCTCCTCCGATCCCCAAGTCTCTCTCTAGCTAGTTCAACAAGTCCAGTGCTGCCATACTGTTCTGCTCCTGTATGTGAACCCTCCTAATGCTATAGCAAGATCCATCTCGATCTCCACAGCTTCATTTGCTACTCAAGAGTTGAGTACAGATGAAGAGGCTGACCAGCAGAGGATCCTCAATGGTCAGCGGCCAAGCAACCACGGATCAACAAGGTAGACAACAATTTGCCAATTATTTCTCAGCACATCTATATTTGTTCTTCAATTGCTTGCAAATAACCGAAGTACACAGAGAGAGAGAGAGAGAGAGAGTATGGCGAACGATCTACATTTTGCTCTAATTAATATCTTGAGAGCATAATTATTAGTCATGTATGCATTTGAGATTTGAAGGGTGACAAAGACAACAAATTAACAAGAGGCTGCAGGAAGATTTTAGCAGTAGTAACAATATACTTGTATAACGACAATAGCCTATTAATCTATTCTGCTATCTTGTTCATTTCTCCCTTGCTTGCACTTGCAGAAGACTGCGGCAGGTACATGGATCGGCACGGAGTGGACGGTGGCGATGCCACAGTCTTAGCTGAGCGCGACGACATGGATGCCGGGGCGTATGACGAGGAGGAGGAAGAAGAAGAGGAGCTCGCCGGGTGCCGCGGTGGCCTCGGGGAGAAGAAGCGGCGCCTGGCAGCACATCAGGTGCGCGCGCTGGAGCGGAGCTTCGAGGTGGACAACAAGCTGGACCCGGAGCGCAAGGCCCGGATCGCGCGCGACCTCAGCCTCCACCCGCGCCAGGTCGCCGTCTGGTTCCAGAACCGCCGCGCGCGCTGGAAGACCAAGCAGATCGAGCGCGACTTCGCCGCGCTCCGCGCACGCCACGACGCACTACGCGCCGAGTGCGACGCGCTCCGCCGCGACAAGGACGCCCTCGCCGCCGAGGTACGGAATGGACTGCTTTATTTCACTCATCCTTAGCTTGTGGAGGTTTAATTCACAGATCAGTTAGTTGATCGAGCTTGAAGCCATCTATATGCATGCATGTCAGATAAGGGAGCTGAGGGACAGGGTGGAGAAGCAGATGGAGGTGAAGCTAGAGTCCGCGGAGGAGCTGCTGCCTGTCGCGACGAGGACAGCGGCGGCGGTGGCGGCAGCAGCGGCCGCTGTGTATATTAAGGACGGGTCGACGGACAGCGACTCGAGCGCTGTGTTCAACGAGGAGGCGTCGCCAGCGCCCTACTCCGGCGCGGCGGCCTTGGAGTTGGAACACCAGCAGCAGCAACAGCAAACGAGCCACCATCAGGCGGGCTTCACGGGTTTCACCTCCTTCTTGGCCTCCTCTTTCCCTTCCATATACCATGGGGATTCGCATTTGGACCAGGAAGCAGACGCCTTCTTCAGCGCCGGCGCCGGCGCCGGCGCCGCTGCCGACGGTTTCTTCGCGGAGGAGCAGAGCACAGGCATCGGCAGCTGGTACGGCGGTGAGGGTTGGTAGAGAGGCGAGCTGAGCTGTTGGCTGCCTGGAGACTTGGTATCATATCCATCCACCATTCTTGTAAAATATGGCGCTGTACATGCATGCATGGGGCCGGGCAAGGGGGGTAATTATGTAGAGTCAATTTCTAGAGTTTTTACTGGCAGGGACACAGGTTATGGAAGGAGATAGGACGGGTTATTCTACAAATCTTCGTTGACATTCTGTTGTTACCCCGCTTCTCCTTAGTTAATTTCTTACAGTATTAAACATCTCTCTGTCTCTCTTAGAATGTGGGCAGTACATGCAAGTATTTGTGGGGCATGCTTATGAGAGAAACATGACCACATATCAAGGAGACAGAGAGAGAGAATACAGGTGTAAATTAAAGGCATTGTAGCTAGGTTACAAAGTTAAAACGACCTGGCTGTTATGTAAAAATCATTTTTATTCTTACATTATTTGAAGAGAGAGATTTATATATATATCATGGGTCAAGAATTAGCTAGGGCAAAAACTAAATAAACCCAGTGAGAAGAAATAAGTTACGCATATCCACCCCTAGAGTTAAGACTTTTCGCATGCCGTATTTGTACCTAGATCGTCAATCTAGGATGTGCTTCTTTAGGTAACAATATAATGCAAGTGAAGCAAATTAAAGCTAGCTAGCTAGTGATGCAAAGCGTGACAGCGACGAGTGGACTTGTTTAAGCAGGGCCAAGAAATTAAGGTCTTTCTGGCTGACGATTAGAAGGCGATAGGGGAGAGAATGTGCTCGCCTTGCTCGATATGCGGCCCTCTTTATTTTCTTCCAATATTGTAATGCTCCGGTAAAGACCAGCAATACACTAGTGGCCGGATGTGGGCCAACAGGCGCTTCTAGACGAAGATGATGCATCTTGCTCGGAAAGTGAAGCGCATAATGAGCTAAAGCCAGTGGATACAGCATGTCTGCCCGCAGTTTCATATGTGCACGTACGACGTCGTCATTTGGTGATCTTGACATCACCTTGCTGCAGCGTTTGAGTGCGTACACGGGACCGATCTATTTTATTTCAAGCTAAGTGTCATCTCGGAGGAGATCATCAGACGACTGTGCATTATTTGAATTGGACAAACTAATCCACGGCCGTCATCATCTATCTATGATGATCCTTTGATGTTGAATGCCCTTTTTATGTATGCTCCGCCCCCAATAACTTTTAATGAAAAAAAAAACTCAGACCACAAGGAGATATGACATCCCCTTGGGCCTTGGTTTTGTCTCGAGGGATTGAGTAATAACAATTACCAAACACTAGCCACCGCACATAATTTGGAAATGACTAGCTTGTTGGGATTCAAGTCTATTTCCTAGGTCCCTTTTTAAGTGCCGTCTTAAGTTTTGTGCTGATCGAATTTTTTAAGTTTAACTAGATTTATAAAAAATATTAGTAATATTTTCATCTTAAAAAATGCATTATAAAAAGGGAGACGCTAGTTTACAGTCGCCTGAAAAGTATTAGATCGCTCAGGCGACGTTGAATTTAATTGAAGGTTGGTGCATGTGGTCTTTAGGTTGGCCCAACGATAGGAAGCAAGCATCGGAGGTACAGAAGAAGACTTAAAACTCGGTGACAACACCCTCCTCCCTCGTCGTCCCTCTCGGGGGATGACCGAGGACTCCCGCCGCCGCCCAAGGCCGCCTCCTCCCTCGTCGGCCGGGCCGCCGCCGCTCATCGCCGGCGGCGGCGGCGTGGGGAAGCTAAACCATAACCCCCCCCGCAGCCTTCCTCGACCTCTTTCCCCGTCTCCTCCTCCTTTCTCGGCGCCGGTAGCCGCCGGCCGGCGGGGGCGGCGGATCCGCCCCTTCGCGGCCGGATCCCCCCCCCCCCACCCCCGCGCCCCGGTGGCCGGCACCTTCCTCGCGGCTTGACGGGAGGACCCCGGGGTGGCAGTGGGGGGGAGCCCTCCCCCCTTCCGACGCCGGCGGCTGTCCCGGCCTCGCCAAGGCCGGATCCAGCCCCGGCGCGGCCGGATCTGGGCCCTGGGAGGCCCGGGCGGCCGTCGGCGACCTAGGGTTTCGACCTCACGGCCGGCGGCGGAGGGCTCCCGCCGTGCACGCCGTCCCATGGCCGTGGAGGGGCCGGCCGGGTCCGGCCACCCTGCGCCCCTCCCTTCCTCTCGTCTCCGTTCAGGCCGGCCTCCTGCCCCAGCTTTGTGGTCGGGTGACCCGGGCTAGGGTTGAGGCGGCCGTCCTGGTGCCGCCGTGCCCTGTTGGCATGTCCGCGTCACCTGCGTCTGTGCCCAGTCGGCGTCAGGCGGCCGTTCCGGCCCCCCTTCCCCTGCGGTGGCCGGCGGGCACGCGCTGCGTGCTCGTGCGACGGCGGCAGGTCGCCGGTGGCGGAGGCGGGGCCTCGCCCAGCGGCGCCCTATTCGGGGCTAGCAGCGGCGGTTCATTGGGGCGGGATGTGGGACTCCCCACCTCGGATTGCCCCCGGCAGGGATGGTGTGGAGCGCACGCTGCGATGGCTCCGTCCGCAGACTGCCTTTGGTGCGCCCCGCGCCTGCCGCACCCCTGGCCTTGAGACGGAGAGCTTCGGCCGGGGCCGTTGCGGTGGGGAGGCCCCTAACCACAACTCCGGCTACCAGAGTAGTCCACGACGGCGGCCCTCGCACGCGCTTGTTCCCCTACTTCCCCTGCCGTGCGGCGGCGGCGGTGGTTCGTAGCCGGGGATTGGCGGTCACTGGCGGCAATTCTGGCCAACCTCGTTCTGGGGTCGGCGGCAGGACGGCTGGTCGGTCCCTCCTCGGCCTCCCCACGACCTTGACTGGGGCTAGTGCTCCCGCAAGCGTGCCTTGGCCGCTCTAGCGGCGCCCTCCCACCAGCGCTTAGAGTGAGTGCTGCGGCGGTGACCAGTCGTCGTCTGGTCTCTCACCGGCTCCGGCGGTGAGCGGCGGGCCAAGACTTCCTCCACCCCCACCATGGTCATTCCGGTTTTCGGCACCGGCGGCGGACACCACGAAGAAATCCAACGGAGTCATTGGCGGCAGCGGCGAACCAGGGCAGCGCGGGTGAAAACCACGTCCTTTGGCCGAGGGCCTGGGACCGGCGACGGTGACGAGGAGCGTCATCACCTTCTTGAAGGCGTCGTCTCTGCTGATCCTCGAGTGTCGCTGCCGGAGCAAATCCGGGATCAAAAGATCACATGGGGGCATGTCCCAACGAAGTTGGCGCCTGCAGGCGTCATCCCCTTCCTGAAGGCTCCGTTGATGAGCCCACGTTGCTCCTCCAAAGCCGAGTCCTGCCCCTGCTAGCCCCCTTGGGCCTTTGTGTTGATGGTGTGGTGGGGGCTTCTTCTTTTCTTGTGTTGGCGTGAATTGTGTTGGTTCTAACCGGTGGTGGCTGGGCGTATTTGAAATCTAGTATCCACCCCGTATCGTTGTACAACATTCTCTTCTACTTAAATACAATGATGCGCAAGTCTTTTGCGTATTCGAGAAAAAGGCTTAAAACTCGGTCGCCTGAGAGATAGGAATGGTGTTATTAAAATATGTTCAATGGTTAATCTAACTATACTTACTATACCATAAATACTAGTATTTTTTTATATATTTGGTCAAAGTTAAGTACGTAGATTCTTCATTATGTGAGATGGACACTTAAGGGATGGAGGGAAATAGGTAAGCACGTGTAAGGTGACTCTACCAACCAAGCTAAGGCATGCTCATTTATCGCCAATAACTATTGTTATAATTAATCTTGTGTTGATTAGATTCTTCCTGATTAGCAGTTAGACAATATTTTCAAGGTTCAGACTTGTATGTTAATGTGATCATAGTAATTTATCTTTTGAATTGAGATTGATGTTGCATTTAGAGTAAAGTTTATCATTGGTCCCTAAACTTATTTGGTTGTGTCATCCTGGTCTCTAAACTCGTAAATCGATCGTTTTGGTCCTTGTTTGATTGTGTCATCCCGGTTTCTAAACTTGCAAATTGACCATTTAGGTTCCCAAACTTGTTTCAATTGTGTCATCCAGGTCTCTAAACTTGTAATCGACCATTTAGGTTTCCAAACTTGTTTTAGTTGTGTCATCCAAGTCCTTAAACGTGGCTTTGAATCTCATTTGTTTCTGAGCCCAATCCAACCCTGCTCTCTGACTGCGTATGCCATCTACGCACCACCATATGTTAGAGCATCTTCAAGGGCCTTTGCAAATGAGTTTTGCATTTGTTGTTGTTTGCAAAGTCTGAAACCAAAATGCAAAGTCTAAAATTAGGCCAACTCCAAGGGACTTTGCATTTGGACTTGGCAATTAACCAATTTAGTGGACCCACTTGCATGCAAAGTCCTGCACGCGCTAATTCCTTCCACAAATGCGTTTGCAAAGCCAGAGCAAACTCTGTATAAATGCAAAACCAAGCCTCTCAAATGCAAAGTTTACACAAATGCAAAAGTCATATGCAAAACCGGTGGAGCCCTCTTTTTGAGGTTTTTTGCAAATTCTCAAATGCAAAACTCATTTGGAGAGACCCTTGGAGATGCTCTTATAGGAATATTTCCGTCTGTGGTTGTGGAAAACAAATGGCACTATACTCCAGACAGTTTCGTGTTATTAAACCCATACGGTGCGGCGCAGACGGTCCATGCATAGCAAATGGAATCAAGCATGTTGATACAATTGCACCAGCGTCTCACTGTACAGTGTACACAAAGGCATCGTAAAAATAATCTGCATACACTTCTATTTTTGTAATTAATCCAACAAGTCTACGCAAACAGAGCTTTTCTCGGTCTCTATCCTCGTGTCACCTTGGAGATGGGTGACATATCTAAACTATGATATCGTTTTCTTCAATCCGAACATAAAGGTAACCAGCAATTCAAATCTAAGCCTATTCCAGTACAGATGTACATCCACAAAGATATCGAGAATATTTTGGACACAAACAAACCCAAATAAATTCAGGCAACATGTCACATGGAACTGCAGCACTTGCTCTTGGGGATCTCCTGAGCTGGGCCTGGGACGATGACTTTCTTCCCTGCCAGCGATGGTGCAGCCCCATTGGCCTTAGGGTCTGCTGCCATGTTCTTCTTGCTGTGGATCTTAAAAATCTCTGTCAAGACCGTCTGGAAGGCATTTTCGACATTGGTCGCCTGCAGCGCGGAGGTCTCGAGGAAGAAGAGGTTCTCCTTCTCAGCAAACTCCTTGGCATCCTCAGTGCTTACAGCGCGCTCCTCTTCGAGGTCGCTCTTGTTGCCGACCAGCATGATGACAATATTCTTGTCAGCATGGCCCCGAAGCTCTTCCAGCCAGCGAGGTATGTGGTCAAAGCTCTGGCGTTTCGTGATATCATAGACTAGCAGAGCTCCCAAAGCACCTCTGTAGTAGGCACTTGTGACAGCTCTATACCTGCAGTAGTTGAAACAATAAACATGAGAAGCTCCCAAGCTAATAGGTAGTAAAACAAAGATATGATGTTTCAGATAAAAGTGTAAACTGCTATCACATGATGTGTCAACTGCAGCGGTGCAGCTGGGTTGAAATGGGTCAACCCAATCCTTGACCCAACCGTAGCTAATTATTGGCTTTAGGCCGATCAAATTCATTTAAGTCCTGCAACCAGTTGGCCCCAGCTTCAGTAATGAAGAAGCCAGCCACCACACATATATGCGCTTAGGTAATCCAGCCTGTCTTTTTGCTGCTACCTGATCACAACAGCGGCAGCACAAAAACTCAATTTGCTACACTCGGCCGTGATCCGCTGCTCGACGAAGTATGATTCGCAGCGGTTGATGAAGGCGAGCGGATCGGATTTCCCGTCGAATTTTGGGAAATCCAGCTTTTGGAACCGGGGAGGGCGGTCGCCATGATGGTCACTGCAGCCCGGACCCCGCGAACCCGAGCTGGATGATGGGGGCTGCTTGTGGGGAGCTCCTTGATCATCTTGGCCAGGTCAGATGTTATTGGTTCAGCCATGGGTCGTGAAAAGGAGGGAGCAGAGTGGGTGGGCGAGGAAGTGGGGGTTGGCTTGGAGGAGATGGACTGCCGAGAAGTGAATTGCCGGAATCCTGATACAAGGTTGTCAAGGGCCTGGGTATCGAGGGATGGTGGGCCCTGACTTCTCAGTTCATAGCTTGAAGAAGGTAATGGTGCCAGGGCTAAGCCTGGCAGCCGAACAGCAGGGAGATGAGATTAGAGAGCAGCAGAGGTGAGAAGGTTTAGATAACTTGCTTGATTCATTGATGGTCTCCCCTTGCTCCATTGATACTGCTGCTAGTCATAACTCTAGCCATCTAACAGACTCTCCAACTTCTACTTAATTGCCTAATAACTTAATTTCCTAATGACTTTAGACTCTTTCCAGCCGCCTGTGCCTCCTCGAGCTGCTCTTGGTCATGCACGGCCTGGGATGCCGCCCTGGCTGCTCCTCATGTCCGAGGTCGGCGGCTGTACTGTCGGCCCCACATAACAGTGGGGGAGACTGACAAGTCCAGGGGCACCACACCATCATGCTTAACAGATCACAGCTGCCAATGCGCCATAATCCTCGTCAACGGCATCTTCAGCTTTGGCAACGCAGGTAATGCCAGAGCCCAAGGCAACAGAGACAGCACCATCGCTGTGGTGGTCATTGGGTCACTCAAGACCCAGGAGTGCTTTACATTGACACCAACTGGAACCATAATTTAGTGGGCCAACCCAGGGTATTTACACTACAGTATATGTGTAGGAGAGTGGGTCACTGGATCAACCCAATAAAATCTGCATCCCTGCTAAACTGGGGCTGTTTCTTTAACTACAGGATGAAAGCTATTCGTACAGACAGGCAGCTAACTAATATGCAGGATGACCGATGCATAAATTAACAGTAGGCAACCTATCATCAATCAAAATATAGTTCAAATGAGAAACAATAGGAAAAACAACAGCAGCAGCCTAAATAAAATATTGGTATGATTGCAGTAGAACAAAGCATAGCATGTGCGCTGTTTGAAATCATAGGCATAGGTAACAGCTACAACAGGAGTGCTCAGGAAGGAATTTGAACAAATCATTCCAAATTGTTGTCAGTTACCAGAAACAAAATTAACTTATAGAAACTTTGCAGATGAATGTATTTATAGTTATAATATACAACCAGATTTCAAAAATAAACAAGAATGATACAATACAACTTGTGCCATGATATTTAATAGGAAGAAATCCATTTTTGACCCACGAACTTTTGTCCGATTCCAAATTTAGCCATCAAACTCCATGGCCAGACATCTTTAGCCCCCTGAAGCATTCAAAAGGATCATTTTTCGACCATTTAAAAGTGGTTGCCCAATGTAGCGCTGAAACATGGAGTTGTTTTGCTGCATGGCACTGCCAGGTGTCTACATGGATTTTTCATGTTTTTTCCTTCAATTTTTCAGTGTTTCTTCAACATGGCAACCAAATCACACAAATAGGAATAAAAACATCGTGGATGTGGATGCCACATATTCCTCTACATCCATCTGTCTCCCTTTGCAGCAGCCTGTGTGAGTTCATCATGCGCGTTTGCGGCACACCTGCCAAAATTTGGCCAGAAGGTGCAGGGCCTGCTCTCCTGTCCTCGCACAGATGGAAAATAGAAAATTTTGTTGGAGCGCAGCAAGTGGAAAAGGACTTTAATTGGTAACCTGCCGCTGCCAACCTGGGGCCCTGTCCAGATCTAGCTCCAGCCTCCAGATCTGAGCTCTACCTTGGAATGGCCATGGCTTCTCTATTCTCTAAATTTTCTTCTTCGGGAAGCAGCAGTAGGGGACGGCCTTATCTGTCTCCTAGTTAATTCCTTGCCCACAGCTTTGCCTTACCCTACTCGTGTGATTTGGCTAACAAGCACTAAGTGGAAGTTGTGGCCTCTGCTGCTGCTACAGAGACAGGGGTGTTCTGGCAGCAGGCAGGGTCTGCACGACTGCACTCCATGGATGATGGCTTGAACTTGGATCCTCAAGGAAAGGAACAGGGCAGGCTGATCTAATCAAAACAACCTCCACATCAGCTGAAAACCGGCTTCAATTGGAATGAGGGATCTAAAATATCCTTGGAGGACCAAAGTTTGTCTGGTATTGTAGTTCAAGGGCTAGAATTGGACTGGCAGAAGTTTAAGGTTTCAAATGGGCTTATTCCTATTTAATCTATGCAAATACAAGAAAGGATGCAAAAGAAACTGCATTTTGATGCAGCCATTACAAGCATCAACTTATAATTCTATAAACAGGAAAACAAGCATCAGGACTAAACTAAATAATGATATGACTATTGTACATTTGAAATGCATAGTAAAAACTGGTCAAATTACTGACATGCCTATTTCAAGAATGGATCATATGTGTTACTAACCCTTCCATCAATATTCTTTCAGGGTGCATACATACAGTTACAATAATAGTGGACCCATCCAGCTGTAGCGGCTGCAGTTGCAGCTACAGTACCTGTGAGTGCTGAAAAAGCCACAGCCACAGAGGCTCCAAGCTTGCAGCTTATTCAGCGCTCACATGGTACTGTGGTTGCAGCCATAGCTGCTGCAGCTGAACAGGCCCAGTATAATGCTACCAACCAAAAATCAATAATTACACATTGATCAACAAGATGCCTAACAAATAACTACCTTTAAACACAAAATATGTTGAAGTTTCAGATAGCCATCCCTTTCCCCATGAACATTGTATTATGAACACGAGCATAACATAATGTCAGATTATTTACAACGTCAAGAGTGCAAAAATTTTATTTGCTAGGAAAATCTGCAAATTTTCGACATCAAAAGGTTGAAGTTTGCTTCATCAAATCCTAGGTCTAAACAATCATATGCCAATTGGTATCAATGGACTCTAGTTTAGAAAGTCTGCAAACAAACACGAAGTGGAAAATATGGAACTGCAATACTAATTGATCCTATGTCAGTATAGTTAAACACATTTGATACAGGTGTTAAATATATTGCACAGTGTGGTGAGCAGCCCATGGCTCCTCAAGTTGAGTCACCTATTGTTTTTTGAAAAGAAATGCAATGATCCATGTGTGTTCTCATCAAAGCAGATCAATATCTGCTTACTATAAGTTCAAATGATATCAACTACATAGCACAAACAAGTATTAAATGAGTGTAGAAAAGACCGAGAAGTATCATGCACGAATGTGTCAAAATTTAAAATAACACCACAAATTATACATGTACAGAAAAACAATAGCTGACAAGGATAACTACTACAACATGCCTATGTTCACTCCTTTAATCTCTCAAGCTCATCACCTATTCCCACCCCCATAAAGTCATAAGCCTATCAAATGACATCATCAAAGCAAAGCATGCTTTACCGTTGCAAGCTTGTTAGGGAATATGTAGGAGCAGTGGGTATTTGGGTATTTATTACCTTGGAAGTAAGGATATTGAGGTGCAAGGTAAATTTACAGCATCAATTCACTATCCATATAAAAATTATTACTTTTTATCATATTTCTAATATCATTCCTTGGTGATTTCAAGGGAAAGATTTGCATCATGTGGACATTATCCAGACAGCACAACTTCCAGTGTCGAAAAGGCAAAGAACAGCAGGCAACCCTAGTGGCAATTCTGTATCACACCCTATGACTACAAGACCAAAGCACCAGCCACATGCGGCAAAGAATGTCTTATTTAGTAAATTTTGTCCACCACTTTCGTACCCAACCCACCCTTGGAAAAATGAGAACACCATGCATAACCTCCTACCTTCGATACCTATGACATACAGTAAAAATAATAGCATAGATTTAGTAAATGTGTTCCGTATCCGACCAATGCAGCCACAAGGACGTTGTTTCGGCTAAATCCACACTGCTGAGTTCTGGATCTGTAGGACTAGGATGCAGCCACAAGGACATTGTTTCGGCTCAATTCACAACCCTGCTGCATCTGTATAACGCCCAAAAACACACACCCAATTTTAGCAGCCATCAGTGGCACAGGACACTCCATTTAATCCGCTTGAAGTAGGGTGAAAGGTAAGGCAAGCTAAGCTGACTACCTCAACAACTGGGTGACTGTACTAACAACCTTTGGTGCAACAACGATAAATCTTTGGCTCTAATCCGCGCGCGCCACATCGAAATCACACGAGCAATGCATCGACCTGGCACCCAAAAATGCGAAATAGAGAGAAACGAAGCTCAAAATGACTAAAGAGCTCTGCGTTAGCTCACTGCTCGGCATCACCACCCAGATCCCCACCCCACCCCCAAAATAAATATGATCGGAACGCGAGCGAGAAGAGAGTGGACGACTTGCCTCTCCTGGCCGGCGGTGTCCCAGATCTGCGCCTTGACGGACTTGTGGTCGATGACGAGCGTCCGGGTCTGGAACTCGACCCCGATGGTGGCCTTGGAGTCGAGGCTGAACTCGTTGCGGGCGAAGCGCGCCAGGATCTGCGACTTGCCGACGGCGGAGTCGCCGATGAGCACCACCTTGAAGACGTAGTCGACCTTGTCCCCGCCCCCCGCCATCGCCCGCTGCTTGCTAGCTCCGGCTGTCTCGCTCGTGAGCAACGAAAGCGGCGGCGGCGGAGTCGCGGAGGAGGAGTGAGGCGGCGGAAGCGGAATGCGCGTGGCTCAAGGTCGGGCGAGGGGCTCGGTTAAGATTTTTCTTTATTTGATTGATTGAAACAATTTTTTTTTTATTTGAGATGAAACTAGCATCGGGCTGGCGAGACCGCGGACACTGCCCTCGGCTCGTTTGCTAGGCACGGGCAGTGCACGCCACCGATGTTATGTGGCTTACTTTAATCTTGCTTAATCCTTTTATGATTTTAAAGATAAAGATGTTTTGGCAAGATTAAGCAAGATTACACCATGCTTGCTTACTTTAGCGCACGGGTCAAGATATACCAATAGAAAGGGCGAAAAGGATTGATAAGAGATATATTGCAATTTAACCCTACATATAGCTTTAACACTACGTTTATGCTAAAGACTTACTACTCTAACATGAATCTCGACAAGTTGAGTATAGCACTCTATAAGAGTATAGTGAACATGTAAACAATAATTAATGCAAGATATCCAGGTTAGCATTGAAGATCATGTATATTACTTGAACAAGAACTACATTCGCTAATGTAAAAGTGGATGAGGATGCCAACAATCTCAACTCCTCTCCAAGCTTTCACTCATTGTCTTTCTATTTCTAATCTATCTAAGGCTATAGTAGTACAAACTCACCTTGTACGTAGTGAGTTTATCCTTAGTTCTAATATTTAAGAGTGGCACGAAACACCCCTATTTATAGGTCCATAGATTAGAGAGTGTATTTGTAGGAAGTAGAGAGACAACAAGGCTACCAGGTTAGGATCGAGCAACCTCGTAGGGTCGACCGACCCTAGGATGCACCATCATGCTATCCAACGCTTCATAGTGCTACCTGGAGTCGATTGACAAATATCCCAAGCTATCCTAAGGTTGTTAGCTAGGACCTTGCATGTATGAAAGGTAGGCAGTCCTTGCGATGCCCCCTCTCAACATGTCTTTGTATTCACAACTATACCAAAACTTGTGGAAATGGTTAGAATTAAATCCAATAGCTATAATGGCAGTTGTATGCAATTCCATTTCAAACACAATTGGCGGTATAGAATGATACATTATCCACCATCAACAAGCTCCCCCTCCCACCAGATCTTTGCTCATGCCAAGTAAAGAATATGAAAGTTTACAAGGACTAAGCTAAAGACGGGGCACACCTTATGATATGAAGTGAGAAAAAAAAAATCCAAGTCACATACTCTTATTCGTGGGTTTTGAAGTGGTTACGGCAACAAATTAGATGGTTGAGAAGTGAAACCCCTCCCCGTTAAAATTGTCACGAGTTCCTTTTTTTTTTATTTTTACAATGGGAGCCTAATTAAGGTGGAGCAAAAACTCCCGTCCAAAGATCTCACCAATTAAGATGGATCAAAGACCTCCGCGCACCTACAAACCAAGATAACATGTTCGAACTGGAAATCTCATAAAATCAAGAATTTCAGCAAGCAGGTCGAATTACAATCAGCTTTCAACAGATTTATGAATAAATATACCAAGCTAAGAAGGTGAATCGACCTATAGAACATAAGTTTGATCACCTTCAAAGCAAGTTTATATACCTAAAAAGAAGGCTGTTGTTGCTTCTAATATGGAGGCCCTCAAGCAAACATCAATTACAATTAGCTCTATGGAATGTTCATCACTGTTTTGCATTATTCGTACTCCTGTTTTGCTGTTGAACGTTCGTCACTGTTCAAAAAAGTGTTTTACTGATCGCTGGACTATTCATGAGCTCTATCGTAACCAGCGCGGTGGCGGCGCACCTGTTTACCTACACCTTGTTTAGATTGCGAATTTTTTTTAACTTTCTTCTTTGAAGCACTTTCGTTGTTATTTGTCAAATATTGTCCAATCATAGATTAATTAGGCTCAAAAGATTTGTCTACATGATTTACAACAAAATTGTACAATTAGTTAATTTTTTACCTATATTTAATACTCCATGTATAAATCTAAAAATTGATATGATGGAGAGAGTGAAAAAACTTAAAATTTTGGTGGGATCTAAACAAAGTCCTAGTTGGTCATGAAATTGCCATGAAGTGGCGACATGGAGCCGGTTCAGCGCCGATGCTGCCCATCGCGGAACAGCATTTCTCTCCTACCTGAGAATCTCGAGATATTCTGCACCTCGGGCGATATTCTGCACCTCGGGCCTCAGATTCTCTTCTACTTTGACCGGCTGTTTAGACGGACTCGCAGCTTGACTTCTGGTGGCGCCTGCGTCTCTCATACTCCTGCAATTGACCATTTTAATACTCGTACTTTACGGTATATTTAGCTTGGGCGTGTGTGAAAATCGCTGATACTACTGTATCCGGAGTATTTGGCAACACTTTGCCCTCCATTGAAATGCGAAAAAAGATCCCTTGAATCATATGTTTTTTCTGTGAAAATAAACAATTACTATGAAATTTATGCGTTTAAAAGGGACCTGAAATCATGACTTAGTAATAGAAAAGGACACAGCAAACAATATGAC
This sequence comes from Themeda triandra, assembly GCA_018135685.1. Taxonomy (NCBI): domain Eukaryota; kingdom Viridiplantae; phylum Streptophyta; class Magnoliopsida; order Poales; family Poaceae; genus Themeda; species Themeda triandra. The sequence continues at coordinate 249,065 of JAENPR010000413.1, forward strand.
AGAAATGCTCCTATGTTGCAAATTACAAGGCACTTTAGTTTTATTTGCATCTACAACAGTTTAGTTTCACTAAATTCTCCATGAAATATATCTTAGACAGTGCATTTTGATTATAGATGTTAACAATGTTGGTCAAAGTTTCATGAAAAGAAGTGGCCAATAATTTGGAACACAGTCGGTATGTTAACTGGAGCCTAGTAAAAACACGACCACACATCTTATACAATCCTACAGGGCAACGAAAGGAATTTCGTAGTAACTCAGCAGTTTTCTTCTTTACTGTTCCAAATGGCTCCAAAGGTATTTGTCCCATTTATTGGAATCATGTTACTGTTACAAGAAAATCCAATGGTGAATTTGTACAATTCAATTCGGAGTTGTTGTAATGTTGCATCAGGAATAGGATTTTTAAACACATCTTTATTTACTAGCTCGGGGCTGACAAAGCCAGTCTCAAGAGCATTATTCCTGCAGTATTAGTAGATCACGGCGCAACAAGTCCACAATCGGCAAGATTTAAATACCTGGATCTATGGATGCCACTTACAGAAGAGAAACGAAAGGGGCTAAAAGAAACCCGGCGAGTGATGTCACCCACCGCTGTAATGGAATGGAAGGCCCATGTGAAAAGAGTATCCGCATAGAACTGAGCTTCTGGGTTCTGGCACTCAAACACGGGATCTAATCACCACGCTAACATCTTGGGGCAGTTCCGACATCTTGCAGCTGGAGAAGATTTTACTGCTGGGGATAAGCTCAACCCTGTTACCAAAGTGTTGACAGGTTAATAGTCAAGGGGACAACCTCTCGATGTGCCACACTGTACTCCCATCTACCTCTCTCCGCGAGTATTGTAGCCTGTTTACATCAAGGTGTCACAAGTATCAAAATACATGATGTCCCGTCCTGGAGCAAAAAGGGGTTTTCAGGAAAATGGATAACAGAATAAAGATGATCGAAGCATACCGGTCATGCAGTCGAGACTGTTGTCCTTGCCAGAACTCAAAAAGTGTTGGTGTCAATCTGTAGCCACCCCAGTATTCAGGCTTCGGAATCAAACTACTGCAACACAGCCAGGGGATTAAGATTTAAGACTTCAGATAACACAGCTAATTCCAGAATTCAGTAGCTACAATTTTCTTCAAATCATCAAAAATATCAAAGTTTAGCAGCTTTGACCAAGGTGCTGTTGATAGGCATCTAACTGAAGATTCGTATTTCACAGGAAGCACGCCCACTAATGCCAACACTGTGGTTCTTAGACTTTGCGACAATACTGTACTCCACAACCCACATGGCACAATTCAAGGAACAGTTCAACAAAATCCCTCTCATGTCCTCTTTCGCAAGAGAGTAAATAAACAATAATGTGCGACAGCTGCAATGCAAGAGGATTATTGTGTGCTGGTGCATATTATATACTATTGATTGACACGGGGTATGGCTACAAAGGTGCAGATTGAAGTGATTATGCATTTATCCAGTATCAAAGCTAGTCTTCACACGGATTATGGATTGGTTGAATACTTTGTAACCTCCTGTAGCCTCTCTTGAGCTTTTGTTAAGCTCCTTGCTTAGTTTAGTTTCTGTGGTAGGTGCTAAGGGTGTGGCTTTCTTTTTGGCGTTAAATAAAATGCTGGGGGTTCTTTTGCCCCACAGTTTCCTTTCAGGGAAAAAGGGGGGCAGATTTCCTTTCAAGGGAAAAAATGGTGCAGATGTGTCACGTTCATGTATTTATAGTTATATAGGGCTTGACCAATTCATGCTCACAAATTAAAATAAAAATCAGAACTTGAGTATGAGGACCAACTGATTGCTATCCTTGAAAGTTGAAACTGATTTTATTAGTAGATTGCTTATAGTCTTCTATGAAGATAATGCTACAACTCTCAAAAAGTAACGCACAGTTCGACCCAGTGAGGTCTCTATTTCGGTAATTCCACACTTTGACCGCCAATACCTCATATATTATAATGACCATGAAACTGGCATCATATGAAAGTACATTAAAGATGAATCCGACGATGCCAAGTTGAATGGGTTAAAACTTTAAATTCTTAGACTAAGTGGGTTAAAACTTTAAATAGTTTGCATCTGGGTTGTGTCCATGCCTTACAAAAATAAGAGGAAGCACAACATTTGTGTTACCATTACTATGACACCAAAATACTAATATCTATGTGATAAAATGGCAAATGAACTGTCAGCAAACACAACAGCTTAAAAAGAAATTTTATGGCTCGAAAAGGACAAAAAGAATGTCATTAATACCAACTATGGACCGGGACCCTGTTGTCATGTTTAACTCACCCATCAGAATATTTTTGTTCCAATTCCTTGTAAGCCTGTTGAAGAACTTCTCTTCCAGCAATGACAGTACTCTGTTGAATAGCATTATTAATACTCTATGGGTTTTTTCTCAGCAGATAGAATACCATTTAATCGTTCAAGTAAAAGATGTGGAAACAGAAAGTTTAAGCTTGTGATCCTAAAAAACCACAGTACCTGCTTGCTAACTATGGCACCAAGCTGACTCCCACGTGGACGGCTGTGGAAATATTTATCTGATTCTTCTTCTGGAACCTTCTCAACTGATCCTTCAACTCTTACCTGCATCCCACATATCAGCCAATTAGAGCCTGCGATGTGCAATCTTATAGGCCCAGTTGTACAGCATGGCTGATTCCATGTCCCTTCACAAAAGAATAGTGCTGCATGCATCAGTGTAACTGAGATCCAATTAATAATTAAGAGGTACAAAATCAAGTGGTTAACTATGGAACATGGAAAGAGACTAGAAAGGTAAAACATACAAAGATGTAGATTCCTAAATGGACTAAATAAAAGCGAGAAATCAGACTCTGTAAAATGTTAATGAGACCTTATTTGAGACTTTCAACACCACAATTTATTATAGATTTTGAAAAATGCCATTGGAGAAGCTCTAATATTAAATTTGTTCTGTAATACTGATTGCTGTTTTACCCTTGCAGGTTGCGATATGATACTGCACAAAACAGATCCATTGAAACTACTACAGGGATTGATAAATTCACCTGGCGGTTCATCTCATTCCAGTAGAAAAGGAGTGCTGCATTAGGGTTTTCAGACAAATCATGCGCCTTCTGGCTACCATAATTTGTATACCTGTACAAAAAAAAAGACTATGAAATCATGACTCAAAAATTTCTATGGAATTCTACAGGGTGATGGGGGCAACAAAATTTATGTCACATACCAAACAAATCCCTGTTTATCAACTCCCTTCAAAAGAACCATCCTCGAAGAACTGCAGATAAAATAGTAGGACAAATAGCTATCATTTCAAAATTCTAATACAATATTGTTAACCAGATTAGCTGAATGAAATATGTTATTAAAGAAAAAAATAGCCATACGGTTTTCCCTCCTTGTTGACAGTTGTTAAAGCCATCGAGTTGGGCTCACGCAGCCCGGCTGTTACTGCTTCATCAAACCATTGAAGGAACTACATATATATATGAAAGAACATTTGTTAACAACGAAAGGCTTTTCAAATAAAAGGATGAATATTCCCAAGGTTTCTTCCAGTATGGCTATACCTGATCAAATGGATCAGACATCGCTTGACTCTCAAGAAGTTCAGGAGAAATATAGTTCTCCCTGAGAGATGAAATGTCAACAGATGGAGCTTTTCCAATTCTCACACACATCGATGTGCCAGGGTAGGGAGGAAGCTTAAGTCCATATTTATTCAAAATAGGTGGGGGGACAAACCTACCCCCAAGAAAATGGTGTGGTCCAGTGAATTTTTTCGCACAGAGCTTAGGTGCAGTCAATGATACCTAGACATGTCAATTACTTACAGATGAAATCTGGAATTTTCAAATAACACGTTCTTATGATGATAATTATAATCCAGAAAGCTTCAAAGTAGGACGCTAACCAGCATATCAGGTTTAATTCCTCCTCCATCAACATCTCCCTCTTCAACATGCCATCCAGAAGGGATATCAATGGAAACAATTGCTGGCCTTTTATCTGAATTTCCAATAACACTCAATGAAACAAGCGTTTGGATAAGATGATCGAAGGGCGGTCTGGGTGTTCCTGTAAGAGATCAAAGATTTCCACAGTGAAAAATGAAGTAAAAATGATAAGTAGCATGATTGATTCAGGTGAGGTATACAATTGCATACTGATTTGAGTTCAATAGATTCAATTTAATCTAAATGATAGCACCACCAACATTTTCTTAATTAATAAGCTGTCCTTATTTGATACAATATTGCTGCACTGAACCAGGACACACTTGCGCCCCTAAATTACTCTGTAATACTCATACTCGATAAAAAAATATGCATGATAAAGAACAAGAATCCATCCTATTTGCCTCAAAATGATGTTACCAAAAGTTCAGTAGAAACTTGATACTAATCAGATTTTCCATTCTGAGACACATTGTTTTAACTGAAAGATTATCTATCACTTTGCTCACTGCCTGTGTAATACAGCTCTAATGTGTTTCCCATGCTAATTAACAATTGGGAAAAAGTCTGTTTTACAATCCTCAACTATGGGCTGAGTCCAGTTTTCAACCTCAGTTACAAACCCATTCACCTTTCAACCCACAACTATGTTCACTTGCCCAGCTTCTCTCCAATTTACAGTAGTTTTATTTGACATGGTCACATGGTCAACATACTTTCAGTTTTAAATCAATAACGGATTTAGAATTAAAAAAACCCAATGACTTTCTGTAAGTGAAATAAAGAATAACAGCATGCAGTAGCTATAGCTTTGAACTAAACCAAACCATTTTCACTTTATCAATCAATCAGGCTCCATACCAAATTGATTTTTAGGTTCTTTACTACAACGTGCAAGTGCGCAACTGAACACTTTTCTATTAAAAAATGAAGTTTTTTTCTAAATTTGGAAACCATACCCCTAATTTTGCAAATTAGAATTGGATACATTGTCAGAGTTGTTTAAAAGCAATAAATTATTTTTATTTATTCTATAAAAAGTACAATTATACTTGTTTCATATATATGAATATATTTAAGTTGTAGATACTTCATTGTGGGAGTGAATAAACTTGAAAGTTTTTTTTTCTTAAGATACTCTATCAATTTATCTTTTAATAAAAATGAAGGAAGCTTTACTTAAAAATAAAGTTCCGACCTCTGTAACAAACTAATAAGGAGGTGCAGAGCCAGTCAAAAGAAATAAGAAAACAAAGCTTGACCAATTTATAAAATACAGTAACAGTCTTAGCCTTGGCCATGTCACCGAAAACTACCTTAAATTCTAGCCAATGTTAAAAAGTGAAAGGTTTTCATAGTTGAGGTTTAAAAAGTGAATGGCTTCATAGTTGAACGTTGAAAAGTAGACTCAGCCCATAGTTGAGGGTTGTACGGTGGGCTCTTCACAGTTTCTAAAGTTAATAAGGGAGAACAAAGTGAAGTTTGATAGAGAATCTAATCCATAACCTATTTCAATGTAGTAAGAAATAGAATATATTCTTAAATATATTCACAAGGAGCGAAGTACAGGTAGCAAGCAGAAAATATTAATCTGTGGCTCAACTTGACATTAAATCAGTGAACGCAAATTAGAGCAGCAAGGAAGGATAAAAAAAGCAGATATACCATGAAATGAGAAACCAAACATTGCATCAACAATAACATCAAACTCCCTTGATAGGTCATTAGGTAGGTCTTCAACAGGTACGAATGGTATCGACAGTGATTCAAGCTAAAAAAGACACGAAGGGTTCATGTTATATTGGAACAAAGAACCATACAGCATACCAAGAAATAAGGGAGGTATAATGGTTTACCTGAGTAACGAGACCAGAATATAGAGCTTTCGGTGTGCGTTTTGGGTAGCAAATAGATGGCCTATATCCAAAGTGATAAAGATGACGAGCAGCTACCAGACCATCACCACCATTATTTCCTGGACCACAGATAACAAGTACCCTTGCATGTTCATTCAACTTGTAAACCTGTGTTGATTACGAACATTTTCAGAAAACAGCAAGTGAGCAGGCACAAAACTGTTTTTTTTTTAAAAAAAAATGTGATTAAGGGAAACTAATACTAACATATGCAGGCACAAAATATGAGGTCCTATAGAACATATACAGCACACTCTATGGTTTTCCATCCATTCATACTACTTAGCGGAGGTTCATAAAAGCGTGTACCAAGTGCACAGAGCTCCCGCTCTATGCAGGGTCTTGGGGAAGGGTATCAGTGGCAAGCCTTACCCTCGCATGTGCAATGCGAGGAGACCGCGACTCGAACCCGGGACCTTCCGGTCATAGGCGGTAAGACTACCGCTTGCAATAGGCCCACCCTTCTTAGTGGAGGTTCATAAATCGCACCTAAAACTACTAAGTCACCGCATTTAGTAGTTATTTTTTCTACTGTTTAGGTAGCATCAGAAGGTATCTTGGATCACTTAACAGCAATGCTAATTCCAATCTCAATCAACAAGAGCCCAGAAAAAAACACTATAGCTAAAACTCAAATCCTGATAATTTTGTGTAAGAATTTATGAAATTTTATAACTCGCAGAGTAATTCAACCATAGAATAGAGATGGAATCCTTGATAGTTGGTTCTAGCCAGCCCCTAAGATGAACACCTTCTACCTGATCAAGCTCAGGCAGCAGATTATTTATTACCAAACAAGTGACGGCATGGATATGATGCAGTTTGCTAGGCCTACAGAAGCCTGATCTCCGAACTAAACCTCGCGGTCGAGGAAATGAGGATCACTACCATCAACAATGGTATTTTTTATCGGTGTGCCATATCACCTGATTTGCTTGAGGTAAGGGCACATTAAACAGGAGAAGAAGAAACGAACGAAACATTGCAAATTCAGCTGGAGAGCAGCACGCAGTGCCCGATGGCCTTACCTCCGCAAGGGCCGCCGCGACGCTCAATCCGGCGAGTTCCTGGAAGCACAGCAATCAGACGATCAGCCACCACTACCCCGACGCAATAATAACCGGGAAAAGAAAAAAAAAAAGACAGAAACTGGGAGGTGGGAATCCGGGCCCTGACCATGAGCTGGTCGACGCTGAAGCCGAGCGGGCCCATGAGCTGCTCGTCGATCTCCGCCGCGTCGCGCTGCGTGAGGTGCGTCACCTCCGCCGCGGCGGCCGCGGCCGCCAGCGCCGCCAGCGACGCCATGCCTCGCCTCTGCGGGAGCGGGTGCGGGGGCAGGGCAGAGGAGGGAGCGGCGGGGAAGCTGGGGAGGCGGCGTGCGGGCAGTTGCAGGCTGCGGGCGCGGGTTCCGTTGTGGCTGCGAGGGGAGGGGGAGAGAGGATGGTGGGGGTTGGGGTTGCTGGCGTTGGCGGCGGAGAGGAGGAATGGCATAGCAAGGGTGACGGTGGTGTCCGATCTGGTGCGGGCTCTGGACGCCACGCGCAGCATCCTCTCGAGTCTGGAGTCTGGAGTCTGGAGCCTGGTCCTGCACTGACCGAGCCTGGTCCTGCACTGACCTGGACTGCTGCCTCGGCCGACTGGCGGCTGGTGGCGCCAACAGGTTCACCAAGTGCGAGATGCCGGACGTCGGAATGGAAATGTGACGCTGTGGCAGTAGATTTGCTTTCGTGTTTCGTCCACGTGCCAAGGTAACTTGTTGCCCTGATTGCCAAGTCTGCATATAATCTCGGTATCACATCTATTAGGCCTTCTGCAGTGTAGGATCGGAGTGATGCCTAAAACGACTTTTTGTTTTTGGGCACCACTTGGAGTGGTGCTTCAACACTACTAGTGCTAGTGCCCAAAAGAAAATTTCTGGCATTGGTGAATGTTGGTGCATCGGTCCTGAAAAAGTTGTTGCGGCTGTCATGAAAAGGAGAGAAAAAGTAAGCAAGTTATTTTTTTTTATTCCTATATTGTGGGTCCATGTGCAAAAGAAGTGATGCTCACCACTGCAACTTCACTAGAGTGGTGTCTGTTACTGTTTATGGGGCCTAAAGATTTTTTTAGGCACCACTCTACACTACACAAGGCCTTAGGCCGGCCACAATGTACAAGCGACTCTCAGAAAAAAGTTGTGGCCATGTTGGAAACCGGGCACCACCCTAGCATGCCTGCAGTGTGGGGAAAAAAAAGCACCGAAACCAACTGTGATCTCCAAATAAAATAATGGATGCATCCTTTTCTCTCTCTCCCAAACTTGCAGAGGTAAAGTCCAACGCGGACCAATGGCTGCTGACGATTGTACCAACAAAACAATTTTCTATTATATGGCACCGACGCAACTACTTTCGTCGCTCCTCCTTTTCTTGGCTTCGCTGAAAGTTAGCACCAGCAGCCGCAACGTGTAGAGCGGTTTCAAAATCTGCCTTTCCCATTCCTAGAGTCACTTAAGCGATACATTGTAGAAGGCCTTAGGGCAACCGCAACGCAGGCAGACAATGCTCGTAGCCTTAGAAAAAGTTGTCATTCCATATATGAGAGCTACAACCAAAGCTAATTTTTCTTCAATAGAGGTACACTACTATCTTCTTCTCTTTTGGTCCCGCCACTATCCCCGGTTTCCTATCTCTTTTCTTTAAATCAGTCCTGATGCATTCTCTCACAACTTGACTACTTCATAACCACAATGCTATCCCGATTCGCTACTTTGTGTTTGTGTTAGAACGAAGCTAAAGACTCTTCTACAAGAGCATGTCATAGGTATGTGAGGCTACGACGTGGAATTCGAGCAGCACAACAAAATGTAGCGTTGGCAAGGCCTAGTATCCCCGTAGTATGTTCGTTATGCTTGTAGAAGTAACGAGCGCTTCATCTAAGTAAAGTGTGAAGCACTTAGTGTTCGTTGGAGTAGTAGCACAGAAATATTGTTTGTGCAAATTATATATTTAAAAATGGGACCATCTAGCTGTCTGTCGACAGATTTCTTTTGTCAAAATCTGTCAGATTTTGACCAATGGAAAGAAAACAGCTCACCAAAAAAAAAATCCGCCTGATAATATACATAAATCTGTCAAATCCAACCAGATACCATTAACGGGTTTTCCAAACCCAACATCCAATAGCACGGAAGAAAGAAACATGACAGATCACTGAAAAAAAAAAAAACCCGTCAAATCTCATACAACTAAAAGAAATCGAAGTTTTGGATTCTGAAGCCAGTTTTGGACTGACTGTTTGACACTCGATACTAGTCTGAAACCTACATTGGTACAAGACGACATGTGACACTGCGTGGTTGTCCCACAGCTAGAGGCACTTCTAAAAGGAAGCTAAGGAACCAGGGCAAAACTGCGCTTCAAAAGAATGCTGCTTCTTTGCTTTCCCTTTGCTTGCACAACTCTGGAAGCTTGATTATTCCTCTGTAACAAACGAACTACTCCAGCTTTGTACCTGGTATCTTGTTATCATGTAGTAGTAGATAGTCACCAAAGATAACTAACACATATTTTTCTTTCTTCAAAAAGAAAAACTATAGAGAAACTGTAGTTGCTGACAGTAAGATTCTATGACATCATAACATTAGACTCGAAGCTCAAAGTTCCATTATCAACAACCAATCGCCGGCCAGTACAGCAACTAGCCCCTATGGCAAGTAAGCTAGAGCTAGAGTGATAAAATGTTCCCTTTCTCTTCTGCATTTGAAGTTAAGAATTAGAACCTGTCCACTCACATGAGTATATCTGAAAAGTGACCAATATCTACTAAGCTCTTACCCAGTTTCCACCATCTTTGTGGAGCCAAATTTTCTTGCATATGCCACATTATTGTATTGACTGGAATAATTGGAGAGCAACGCTTAGACACATGAGCTATCAAAAAGGAAGAAAAGGATGTGTAAAGAACACTATAGATGAAGTATCTCACAACTCAAAAAGGTTAGCCATATACGTACCTTTTCACAGTGCCTACAAAGCACATGCTCCCCCCTGCTTCCTTTTCTTTGAAACCTTGGACGGTAGGCGATTTAGGGTTTAGGGTTTAGGGTTTAGGGTTTACCACAGCTATCAAAACACAGTGCTGATTTGCCAAACAACCTGCAAATCATCAAATTAAATTGCAGCTGGCTCAAAACATGTATCAAAAGAAGTAGCTTCACACTGAACTTGCACAATTTCACCGCATTCAGGTACCTGAAACTCAAATTGGCACTGCTGCTTGTTATTTCAAGCAGCATCTTTCTGAAAGCCATTAGCGTCAGACTGCTTATATACAGACTTTCATGGTGAGCATATCCCATCCATTTCGAGATAAAAAAAAACCATGTTCAGCAAGGAAAAGCATCCTCAATTGCTGCACGGGATTTGCTTGGTCTGTGCTTATACAGAGTCTATCCTTGAAACCTGTCAGAACAGAAGAGCATCACAAGAATCAACATAGAAGAACTAATTATTTCATTCTGAAGTAAAGTTAGTCCCATTTGCACAGAAATTCAGAGGCATAAGAGAAACCTATCCTTCAACCCTAGCATAAGGGCTAGATTGTGACAAGTCCACAAATACACCCACACGCAAACACACACACCCAGTAAACAATAACACCCATACATTGACCTTGCGAGTGCGTCTTGGTAAGATAACCAGCTCGGCCTTGTATCTCTTATGTCTCTTGTATCTCTTAAGCCTCATTGGCCAGCTTTTTTTTTTTGGCGACCGGGACTTCACCCGTATTTCATTAAGAGGGAAAGGTAATGACAGCTCAGCTTAGCTATAGAAAACCTAAAACACAAACTAAAATCAATTTAACTCACAAGCGCATCTTAGCTATAGAAAACCTAAAACACAAACAGCTCAGCTAAAAAAAGAGACAAAAAAAAATTACCCCTAACAACTACAACTACAACAAAGAGCAGCTACAACTACAAATACCCAATCATCAACTAAAATAGACAACAAGTTCTCAAACTTACAGCTACTGGCACAACAAAGAAACTCCAAAAAGCAAAAGAAGCAGCTACAGAATGCAAAATAAAGGCGGCAGCAGCTCCAAAAATGCAGAAAAAAATGAAGCAATGACAGCTCAAACAACATAACCTACAAATATAAAATCAGCTAAACTAAAAAAATAAAACTTTGTGCATGGAGCAGAAAGAAAGGCAGCAGCATCAGCTCAACCAACTTTCCTGTCCATTTTATATATACACACGCGTCACTAGTTACCAGAGATGTCATCACCATGATAGGAAGACTGTTCACTAGCTGAATATAGTTTACTGCGTGCAAATGCATTTCAACAAACTGTATTAGAAAAATGGTTCGGCTTGAGGAAACAAAATGGAGTGAAATACCATGTTGTCTCAGGTAATACCTTCTAACAATAATGCTTCCCAAATATGTATTCGCACAAAAGTTCTTTGGCTGTGAAGATAATTAAGCATGATTTATAAATAAAACACATACCAATGATCAAGAGAAAACACACTGCAATGATCAAAGGTGTGCTATGGTTGTGCTCATATATGGTTGAGCCATCAGCAACCACTCATATATGGTAGTGTCAAACAGGAAATGAACAATTAAGTTCCATCTTGAGTCTACTATTGTTGGGTTCTAGCAGAGTCAAATAGCTACTACTATCAAGTGCTCTTTCTGATGTACAGCTTAATAAGTGATGCCTATTGTAGTCACTGTTTGGCTAATGCTCGACTAAACTGAATGGGACTGAATTTAAAAGCAGACAGGCAGTATTCAATAGGGCTTTCGGACCCTGAATGCACTTGCTCTCGCGGAGAGAGGCAAATCAGATATCAGACACACCACAGCCCCTAATCTCCCCCTCCCAAAGGCAGCACGGATAGACACACAGCACCACTACCTCCTCAAATCAGTGGCACCACCGTACCGCCGCCGAGCCTCAGCCCTTCGACACCTCCCACCCTCACGCCACACCCAACAACCACTGGTCCCTACTTCCTTCCATTCAGGGGTCCAACCGAGACAAAAATAGCACCATGCAGAACGACAAAAAAAGCACCATGCAGAACGGCAAAAATAGCTCCTCAATCAAATCAACAAAGAGCATAACAAACATCTACAAGAACGACACACCTCCGCGGGAAGCACGGCGAGGCTCTCGCACTGGCTCGGCGGGAGGGTTGGCGAGGAGCGCCGCAACGTCTGCACCTCGACGCAGCTCCACGCTCCAGCCCGGCGCGGCTAAACCACAACCACACCTCAGCCAAAAAGCATGGCGACGCTAGCGCGGGAGGGGCGGCGAGTCTAGGCGGGAGGGACGGCGTGGGGCGACGCAACCGCGCAGCCTGCGCTGCGCACATCGCCGGAGAGGATTGGGGAGAAATGCGTGAGATGAAAAGATAAGGATGGGTGCGGGTTTCTAAAATACGGGTCTACACATCTTGCAAACCCGTTTGCGGTACCTACGAACCCGTCAGTCTTGCCGACCCGAGACAAACTGCAGCACGCATCTTGAAGCAAAGATCAACGTTCTAGAATTAGACAGATAAACATCACTAAAATCTGTTGACAGATTGTTTGTGCAAATTACAAAAGTATAGAAGTACAAACGCTTGATATGCACATATAATCACCCTCATCATAAACACATACGCAGAGGTTCAATCAAAACCGCACCTGCTCCCATGAGCAAAAATCACCATAAAGAAAATCAAGCGGGCCAGAAACAGCTGATTTTGACCACGGACCACCAGTGTACTCCGGCCTTGAAGCCATTGTCCAGCCCAATCCACCGCAGCCCGCAAACACGTCACCTATAAAACCTAATCGCACTGCCAGAACCAGCCCGTCGCTCGCAACCCTAGCGCCGCCGCCGCCGCCGCCACCGCCACCGCCACCGCCACCCGTCCCGCTCCTCGCGACTCTCGCGGAGGTCAGTCAGGCGAGGCAGGATGTATACGGCGAGGAAGAAGATCCAGAAGGACAAGGGCCTTGAACCCTCCGAGTTCGAGGACTCCGTCGCGCAGGTACGCCGGCACCGCCGCTTCCCCGTTGGGCGTTTCCCGAAGATCTTCACCGGTGTGGCGCTGAAGCCATTTATCCGCGTGTTTTTCAGGCGTTCTTCGACCTTGAGAATGCGAACCAGGAGCTCAAGAGCGACCTCAGGGACCTCTACATCAACTCGGCCTTGTAAGCGACCATCTGGTTTTATCCTTGTTTGGTGTATTGTAATGTGGAGCTGTCGATGATGCGTGATCTGCCGTTGGCGTGGCTGCAGCCAGATGGACGTAGACGGGGCCAGGAAGGCGGTGGTGATCCACGTGCCCTACAGGCTGCGCAAGGCCTTTAGGAAGATCCACGTCAAGCTCGTCAGGGAGCTGGAGAAGAAATTCAGCGGCAAGGTCCGTGAATTTTAGCAATGCCATGATTTTTCTTTTTGTCGACAGCTAGTTAAACAAAAAGTAGTTTGGCTACTTGGTAGGCTTGGCTGTGTAGTTATGGTTAGGGAGAACAAGAATAAGCAAGCACTTTCAGTAGCATGAAAGATTTCGTGATTGCTTGCTGTCATAATTCGTAAATCGAAAGCAACATTCTAACTTTCCAATTCATGCGTATAACATTCTATCTTTGTATCTCTGCTTACAAATCACTGTATAAACCATAAAAGGACACACTCGGCGAGCTGGTTGTTGTACGTGATTTTTTTTGACATGTATATGTATATTGAGTTATTTTGGCCTATATTAATAAGCTGCAGTCTGTATCCTTATTGACTTTAATGCACAGCATAAATTCTCATGCAATTTATGCGCGTTACTGTCAAGGATCTGAGACAACTGACAATCGACAAACAACAACCTTATGTGCCACTTAATTATATATTTAGGCTAACATAGTTAAACTTTTCGTGCAGGATGTGGTGATAGTTGCGACAAGGCGGATTGTGAGGCCACCAAAGAAGGGTTCTGCTGTTGTTCGCCCGCGCACCAGGACTCTGACTGCTGTTCATGATGGTATCTTGGAGGATGTTGTCTACCCTGCTGAGATTGTGGGCAAACGTGTTAGATATCGCCTTGATGGATCAAAGATCATAAAGGTCAGATTTAAACCATTGTTTAGCACTGCCTGATTACTTTGTTTTTATTATCTCCTGTCAGGTCATCTGGGAATGGTATTAATGCACTATACGTAATTGCAACCAAACCAAACGATCATGAATCTGGATAGCATAAAGAGAATTTCTCATTTGTTTTGCTGTTGGACTTGCTGGCTATTGAGCTCTATGAACTCACTAATTTGCTCGCAGATCTTCTTGGACCCGAAAGAGCGCAACAACACAGAGTACAAGCTTGAAACCTTCACTGCAGTGTACCGCAGGCTTTGCGGGAAGGATGTGGTCTATGAGTACCCAGTAGCTGAGACTGCCTGAATGTGCATGCAATGGGATCTTTGTCACTAAACTATCTATTCTAGAAGTCAAAATGATAGTTTTGATGTGGAACTTGTATTAGGCCTCTCCGCGTGGAGATGTCAAACCGATGCGAAAAAATGTCAATTTTGACAGTTCAATTCTGATGCATTTGCTATAAGCCTGTTTCGCTTGCTCAGTGCAGGACTGATTGCTTTCAATCCAGGCTTCTGCGTTGCATGTTTGATTGGTTGCAGAGGCTTTTATGCTGGATTACACAGTGCTCAAACCAGACTCGATGTAAGCCAATGAATAATTGAGTAGATAACCTGTAAAGGAAAAGGAGTTTGTTTCTTCTCAAAAACCAGATCATTCCTACATAACCAAAGTGACCAACACGTAGCTGCTGCTCCTAGCAAGGCTAACGATTTTAGTACTTTACTAAGGCCGCATAGCCAAGACCCAAACATGCTTGAAACATTAGCGTGGAGAAGTTGTTAGAAAAAAGAAATGTTATTTGGAAAGGAAAAGAAACCAGTGACACTGGAAGTCAACTGCTGACCCAGCAGACTTGACATAAGATCTCACAGGAGTTCTACTCATAGCACAACAGCACTGGAAGAAATTAAAGGCTGCAGCAATACAATGATGCTTTCACTGATAACACACCTATGCTCGAAAGAAACAAAGGCTGATGACCAAGCGTGACATCCACCTCAACAGCTGTCTGGCAGATCGACAAAACGAGGGTATCCCCATCCACAACATCATAGTCTGCCAGGGTCTTGCTGCCATGCAGCCTCCTGCCATCAAATAGGATTGCTTGCTGTGGGCCGAACATAGGGGCCGAACATAAACTGACATTATTGATCGTATCTGACCTCTGAACTTCCAGAGAAAGCTGAAACATGCAACTTGTTGGTTGCTTTTGATGAAAAAATGCAGGCACGATCACCAAGGACAGGGTGAGGTCATCTCTCCGCATCCAGACAGCTGGAAGCTGAACGAGATCTTCGTCACGGGCGTCGTCTATGGCACCTACCTCGCCGTCATGACCGTCATCTTCTTCTGGGCCATGCGTAGCAGCAGCACCGACTTCTTCACGGTAAATACATCTAGCACTAGGCCACTAGCTGTAGCTGCGACCATCAAACTTCCAGCCAGTAACAAGACAAGATGTTGAAAGAAGTTGCATTGCTCCGGCAGAACACGTTCGGCGTGAGGCCGCTGCACGGCAGCCGGGAGGAGATGATGTCGGCGCTGTACCTGCCAGTGAGCATCATCAGCCAGGCGCTCATGTTCGTGATGCGCTCCCGCGGCCTGTTCTTCATCGAGCGACCCGGGTTTCTGACTCTGTGTGTGCGCGCGCGCTTTTAATGCTTTACTTTTTTATATTGGTAAAGACATTGATCTGGGCAGCCGCAACCCAACCGCACGCAGTTCACAGCTAGCGCAAATAATCAGAAGAATGTTCGATGTTTGATAAGATCGGAACACGTACTGACTGCTCCTCGTCCGACAAAACCGACAACATGGCTTTGCGCCAAGATGAATTGCGGTGGAGCTTTTAGGGATCATGATGTCCAGAAAACTAGTATGTAGTTGGGTATTAGAAGATAGGGCCTAGCGACTGATGTAGCTGCGGTGGTTCACATTTCATCCAAGGGATGTGTTGATCGAAGCAGCGAATGGCCTTATTTGGGAACTCAAGGATTTAATCCAATGTAATTTCGTTCCAAATGTAGTCATTCATAATCCTCATTCATGTAATTTGGTAGCACATTCCTTAGCTATTGCTAGAGCAGGTCTTAGTCCGAAAATTGCCTCGACCTGTGACAGTACTCCAAATTCATTGCAAATTCTAGTGGCCAATGATTTGGCCTCAGGTAGCTAGCAAGTAATGGAAATCTTCTTCCATGTTCAAATAAAAATTCTAAACATATATTCTCCTTCCCGTGCTTTCCTGCTGGAGCCGCCGCCGCCATGCTCGTCGTCGTGTGTGGATGCCGACAACCATTCCCATGGCTAGGGTCGCCACTCTGACTGACGGCTCATCGATGGACACGCCAAGGATGGAAGATGGATGGATCCTGCCTACAAGAGGTTCCCAACTGGAGCAGGCGGGCCGCGGACATACTCTGCATGATCAAAAGCCAATAGCCAACCATGACAACACATCATGGCCCATTGCCCATTCAAAGTCAAACAAAACGACATAAGAAATAAAACGAAAAATGAAAAAATAATGAGCCAGGCCAGGCCAACCCCACCTGGTGCAGACAGAATATTGTTCTTGAGATGGGCGGTAGCTCGACACGTGTCTTTATACCAAGCCCACGCGATCTCCTTCTCTTTCATGAGACGCGTGTTCTCTTCCTTGAGACGTGTGTTCTCTTCCTCGAGACGTGTTCTCTCTTTCTTGAGGTCATGCATCTCATTGTCGCTTACCAAACTACAAACTTGGTTCAAGGCATTCAGGTAAGCTATGACAGCGGACATGAAAATGTCTCCGGATTCGCCGCTCCCGCTGAAATCAAATCAACAAATACATATGGAGACATGTAGAAAAGAGCATGCATGGTATAGTGTCATGGAACAAGAAATTATTGAAAACATATTTCAAAGGGTGACTATAATAACCTGAAAGATTGTTTCGCAAAAAAAAATAATAATAACCTGAAAGATTTGCCAGTCAAGGCATGTATGGCGGCATTGTTGCTTGCATCTGCAGTGACTTCAACAACAACTCGAGTTGTTGTAATTGCGTCAATGCCACATGTGACTGAGGTCTCGTATTCTCGAACAATGTTTGGAATCTATGTTTCAAAAAAGAAAAAGAAACGGTTGGAGCATGTAGATATTGAGATATATTGTTCTCTAGCCCAATAAGATGAGGTTCTCTTCATTAATTTGATCGTCCGATGGTCAACCAAAAAGATTTAAAAAAACAGCATCCACGTGGTGTTCCATTGTTTTACTAATTGTTATTGTTATTACAAATGTACCTACCTACAAGTGCAAGAAATTAAAGTACGGTGTCAACAAACCTGGATTATTTGTTTAACTGCCTTGTAAGCTGCATCGATCGGACCTTTTCCATCTGAACGTGCTATTTTCTCCTGTCCATTTGCTAACACCATTTTCACCGTTGCATTAGGTACATCGACATTGCCACATGTTACCTGGAAACCACGTTTCAAGGTTATTAAATTATACACACGCGCAGAACATTTCTGCTAGTTAATTAACCCAATTAAGTTCAGTACTAGCTAGGGATAAAATAAAATAGGTTTAGTACTAACTAGGGGTAACGAACTGCTGCTAAAAAACATCGACTATATATACCTGTAGACTAGTGAGGGACCAAGTACCCTTGCGCTGGACTGTCATGGTCTCATCATTTGATGCAATGCCCGTGCCGTCCACAGCCCCACTCCTCCTCTCCTCCTCCTCTTGCTCAGTTGGGTGTTGTTTCCTCTTCTTGGATGATTGTGCATCATGTGGTGCATTATCCTGAAAATAAATATATAAATATATTTCTTTAATTTAATGATTATACATATAATTAATTAACTATCAAACTAGGGTGGGGCCAAAAATAAAATCATATCGACATCAATCCAGACCTCCGCAGTACACAGCAGTACGTTTCTCATAATTAATTAACCAAAAGTTCAGTACTAGTAGTAAACTGTAGCTTAACGATCGACTATACCTGTACACTAGGAGGGGGCACAATACCCTTGTGTTGCAGCGGCTCCGGCGGCTCCGGCAGGCCTACATGATCGTCGGTAGGCACCATCACCTCAAGCTGTTGTGGCAGCAGTGACTCCTGCTCCTCCTGTCGTACCAGCGGTTGTGGCTCCGACGATGAAACGTCCTGTAGTATATTTTCCTGAAACATATATGTAAATATATTTATTTATTTAATGATGATTCATATAATTAATTACCAAACCAGGTGAGGGCTCAAAATAAAATCATATCAACATCAAGCCAGACATGAATATACCTCCACCTGAACATGATGTTCCGCTGCAGCTAAGATGCTTTCGTGGTCATCATCATCTACGAGAGGTCTTTCGTCCTCGAGTACATTATCCTGGAATAGATATGTAATTTATTTATTTAATGATAATTCATATAATTAATTACCAAACCAGGGTGAGGCCTAAAATAAAATCATATCAACATCAAGCCAGGCATGAATATACCTCCACCTGAACATGATGTTCACCTGCAGATGAGATGCTTCCGTGGTCATAGTCATCTACGGGAGGTCTTTCGTCCTGTGGTACATTAACTTGAAACAGATACGTAAATATATTTATTTATTTAAATTTATTTAATGATGATTCATATAATTAATTATCAAACCAGGGTGAGGGCCTAAAATAAAATCATATCAACATTAAGCCAGACATGAACATACCTCCACCTGAACATGATGCTCAACTGCAGCTGAGATGTTTTCATGGTCATCATCATCTAAGGGAGGTCCGTCGTCAAAAAACAATATATCAAGAAAATAGTGCTCATCTCTCCCAGGATAAATATGTTGTAACAAGGCCTTATATTTCCGCGGATATTTCTGGGAAGCAAAGATGTCATACTAATGCAGTATTAATTAGTTTTTACCAAATACACAAGTGCAAGAGACATGAAGAGAGTAGTAGTACACGGATTTTGCGCTCAAGGCTTTCATCGTCTGGATTCTTGAGGTAACTCTTATATATATCGGCAAATTGTTGCATATTAGCCCATTTGGATCGAATGTTGTTTCGTGTCAGTCCCTGTAGACCTGGTTGACCAAGTAATACCGTGACAGCATCTTCAGGAAGTTCCCCCCTCTTTTTAATGAAACCCGCACGCTTCAACTTCTCACAAGCTTTTAAAAAATGTATAGCACCATCTTCCGTGCAACGGAAATTCTGATTTGGCTTCTGCAATATATATATATATATATATATATATATATATATATATATATATATATATATATATATATATATATATATATATATATATATATATATATATATATATATATATATATATATATATATATATAGGTGTTTTATACTCTTACGAGTATGTACTCCCACCATGTATCTAACGGGACGTTAGGTGCCGTTCAGGTTAGTGGATATCGGACGAGGACCTAGCTAGTTAGCCAGACCGCATGCAAGAGCAAATTTCTCGGTTGCATGCAGTGGTACACGCAGTTTTGTCGGCCATAAATGTGCACTTAGCGAAAATTATTTGTATCTAAATATTTTGGTATGTGGCAGTACATATATATACTACTATTTTTGTATGTACACATACTTCAGTTAGAAAATTAAGTATATTTCTATACTCGTATTTAAGAGTATATCCACATACTTGTGTTTGGTGTTTATTTGAGTACGTCCATATACTTGACAGAAAAGTATGTGCATACCTTAATGTAGTAGCATATATGTATACTATTCTTCATAAGCGCCATGATTTGTGTCCGGCGATTTGTTTGCTTCTTTGAAAACGTATATACTTTTTTCCTACCTTATAATAGTTTTTACTGCCGTATATTACTTACGTACTGCTATTGTGTGGGTAGTACTATTATTTATATAATACTATTTATACAAAATTTTTTTGTGCCAACTACATATATCCAAGCAGTATTAGCATTCGAAGACTGAGATATACGAATAATTTGAGGGGATGAGTATATATGTATACTTGTTTGAAAAATGAGTATATACATAGACCTACCAAATGGAGTATGGGCATATACATACATATAATATAATAAGAACAGTACGTGTTTTTTTTTTTTCATATGGAGTATGAATACATACATGTTCATACGGAGTATGAATTCATACTCGTTGGCACATACCCATCCATGCATGGCTGCCGGTGGAAGCCATGACGCGAAGAATGCATGGCTGCCGGTTGAAGCTATGACGCGAAGAAGGCCACCAGGCCACACACCCATCTGCACGTCGTAGGTGACCATGCCGGCTACAGCCACCAAGACCTCCACATACCTCCATGAATCCTCCGTCGCCCTGCACGATTCCACTGCTGGGGACGAAACTGAAGCACGCTCGCATGCATATACATGGCCACGTCATGCTCGCAGCCGTCGGACCTCCTGCTGACCGGCCTATGCTCACAGCCAAAGCTCCAGCCATGGCCAGGCAGGAGGTTGCATCTGAATCTGCATATGGTGTGAAAGAAAAAATCGAGCAATTCAATTAAATATAAGAATTAATATCAACCAAATCAAATGAAAATGCAAAACAAGGCGCTCACAGAGATGCAGGAACTACATGCTGAATCCATGCGTGCGGCTCCATCTCCTAGGTGCAAAAGCACACGCTCAGTTCCTTCTCGTCAATTCCTGCTTGGCTGATCTCGGAGCCACCGGAGACCCGCACGAGGTCGTGATCCGTGGAGTCTAAAAGGGAAAGATCAAATCAAATCCACCTATACACGGAATAGATCAAATCGGTAATCCAAATTCAGAGCACGAGAACAGGAAGCACCGCTCACGTTGGATAGACCTGGCCGGCCGGCGGCGTGATGTACATGGCCTAGTGCCCTAGTGCGGGCTGTTCAGTAGACTCGCGGCCTGCGGGGCATCCCAAGTGTCGGGGCGGCGTCAGGGCCGATGCAGGCCGCGCTGGCTCGATCGGGGTGCCGCGCGCTCACAGGGAAGGGGCCGATGTCATGGCCGCCACCGCTACCTGCTCGCGCCGGGACTGTCCAGAGGGCAGGCCCGATGTTGCAGGGAGCCGGAGGGGTGTCACGGTGGCCTGATTCGCCACGGGAAGGGCTGCCACCGTCGCGATTGTGTGGGGAGAGAGCGCCGTCACCGGTCCAGGAGGAGAGAGAGCCACCGGATGCAGCAGCGATTCTGGATCTAATCTGAGCGGTGGCGCTGCTCCGATAATGACGACGGTAAATAATTGAATTATAATGGGTAAATAATATATTATTAAACCCGCTAAGCCAATTGACAGACGGTGAAACGGCGGCATCGGGCCGTTAGCTGGCTCCGTGCGCAGGGGCGTTCGTGTGCGCGTTCGTGTGCGTGTATTTTAGGTGGGAGTAGATACTCGTAAGAGTATAATGGAATTTCCCTATATATATATATATATATATATAACTCTTATAAAAATAAACCCCATTAGATGATTTCTCTCAATATGTAAGGTATGCACATCATTTCTCACTAAGTGACGCACTAAACACTATCTCTTCATGCAAGGTGTTCACATTATTCCTCACTAAATCCAAGTCATCCCTAATTAATTACAAAAAAAATGTTTATGCCATCTCTATTATATTATATAGTAAGTCCAAATCATCCCTTATTAATTAAAAAATGTTCATGTCATCTCTATTATGTGACATACTTTAAATCCTTAATCTATTATCATACGAGTCATCTACATGCACTATTTGTTTCGTCACATGTTTCTCTATAATGTAATCAAATATTCCGTTGATTTTTCTCTTATTAGCTTATTAATTTTTACCAGATTTGATATACAATTAATTAACATACAAGTCAAATTTATATAGATGTACCATATAGTGATGTTACGTATATATAACAGATTTACTTTAAAAAAAATCTCATGGCAACACGCGGGGTATACTCCTAGTTAAATAATGTGTGTGTTTCCATACACATCAGTTTATCTGCTACCTCTCACCTCTCCAAAGAAACATCTATCTGGTCAAGTGCATGTACCGTACTGTCCCGTGTCATCGCCACGTTGACTTTTGCGGCACGATCCCACCGTGGCGCGGGAGGCCGAGCAGTTGCCCTAGGAATAGGCAAATAAATAAATTAAATGAAACTCATCAAACCAAAGAGGCATTATATAATATATAGAAGAAAGAAGATAGATGTACAGTAAAATAGATAAGATCGAGAGAGACTTTTCAGGTGAGATTTTTACAGATTACTATCAAGGAGCGAGTAAATTATTAAGTATGCAACATCCAAACATAAGTGGCAGGCAAGTAATTGATTAAAAATAAGCGCAACAATCGTCACCTAGCACATGATTTTTTTGGTCATGAACTCATCATTATTCTAGATCATGAAACACGCACCTTGCTAGCATCAAATTACGGCCGGCCCTGTCAAACTATAGGCAGACACTAAGGGCCCAACAATTTAATATTTTAATATAATGATTGAAGTATATAATACTATTGATAAGAGAAAATTTCTAGCATGTGTTTAGTTCTTGAAAAAGTAAGATTACATTAGAAGATAAAAAGAACGGCAAAATAACAATGACACTTACCTAAAAAAAAACGTCTTTGAGTATTTCTATGCAAAATCATCAAGAACACTTTGAAGACTTATGTTTGTTTGGCAACGTCTAACATGTTAAAAATATTGAATTAGAAATCAAATCTGAGATGTAATTGATAAACCATTAAACCGAAGTACAAGTCTCTACTCTTTCTACCCTGTACTGAACTGCAATTAATCAAACTGATCTTAGTCATTTACGTAATCCCGCTCCCGGCTCCGTAACCCCCTCCCGTTTCCGCCGTCACCATGTGCGCGTCCTGCGATCGCGAAGACGAGAAAAAATCTGGAATATATCGAACTATACACCCCGTGGGCCCCTAGCCTCACGACCTCCCGCACGCGCGCGCCCGCCGGGCCCGCCTGGCCCGCCTCCAGGAGGAGCTCGCCGCCCACGCCCTCGCCGCCCTCCGCGAACCGCCGCCCGAAATCTGTGATCGAGCCGTTACCTTCCTATGGCGAACAAAATTAGGATCATCGAAACCCCGCACGCGCCCCCAAAGTCCTGATGACAAGATCGACCCACATACGTCGCCATAAGCCGCCTCCCGCTTCGCCGTGCAAGTTTTGTGTGTTCGTGAGGGCTTCGCCGCCCTCCGCGAACCGCCGCCCGCCGGCCGCCTCCCGCAGGCTGGGCCTTTGCCCTCGACAATGCCGGAACGCCTACCCGACCGGCGCCACCGCCTCCACGACTTCGCTGCTTCGCGCCGCCCTGACGACGAGCGCCCACATATCAGCGAGATCCAGTGAGACGCAGACGCTCGTTGTTCAGGCATGATGGAGGTGAGACGCTCGTGAGATCTGGCCTCTCTTTCTCCTTCCTCGTGCGTGCACAAACGGAGGCTGGGAGGAGTCAAGCCGGGGATGATTGATTCAGCTCGTCACAGGCACCAACAGTCAGTTGTGTGCATCTCTCATCCTCCCTCCTTTCTCCTCTTTTTCCACCCCTTTTTGCTAGGGTTCAATCCGTTGGTCCTGTGCTGGATCTGCAACACCTGTTTATTCGGATACGTGCTTATTGTCATCCAATTTTAATTTTGGTGATGTTTTTTTTTACCCAGGAGACGGTGCACCAACCATTTGTTGAAATGCCCAGCTGGAATGATACTGATAGTGCCTCTGTAATTCCAGGTATCCTACTTCATGAGCCGTTCACACAAAGTCACATAATTCACCACTTTGTGTACATTCTTATGTACTTTTTATTAGTATATATGCATGCTATGATCGATATGAGTTCTAATTATTTTCCATTTACATCATATATTAATTAACTTTGTGCCCAACTTTATGGAGATAATATATGCCGGCAAACAGAACGTGAAGCCCTGCAACTGATGATAGGTTCTCTAGCAACTACTAACTGAAGTCTCCTAGGTAAGAACAACCTACAATCTTGAATCTAAATTATGTAAGGGGTATTATACCAACAAAGTTAGAACTCTAATTATTACCCATACAAATTTGTCATACAAACTAATGTTTAGTCATAGAAAAGGATAAATCCTTTTGCTTAGGAAAGTAGTATTATCTTTGGCGATGAGTATAATGCAATGATTATCTTTTGAGATGAATATTGTGTGGCTAGCACAACCAAGTAGGCAATATGATGGATGATTAGTTTTGTGTAGTGTTAATCCTGTCGCAGGACAAAGGATAAGCATTTAGCTATTGCTATAGGTGAATATGGATAGTTGTATTCACTTGATTTTTTATATGCATATCACATCATATCATGTATTATGAGTGATGTGCCTAAGGGTTCCATGTTGTCCAAGGAGGCTGCCTGTCTTTGCTTGCTTCTCCGGTGAGGCCAATTCAGATGTGATGCAAGTACCGAGGGTAAGTTCTCGCTTCTTCCACTCTATGCTATTTCTGTATTGCCAGGGGGTGAACTGCTTTATGTTTTTTATGCTCTCTGTTTCTTGGAATTATGTTGTGACAGCAAATGTGTGTTTGTATTTGTATTAGATAACCAGCTACAATGTACTGTTTTCCGATTTTGGAGAACTGTTCTCTGATTTCAAGCTAAACTATATGTGAACAAAGTTAATATTTTTGTGGGATTGCGCTTTCTGATAGGTTGGGCCTGGGTTTCAACACTCATGAGCAGTGTGGTCTGCGGGAGATAGTAGCCTCAGGTAGTATGGTTAGTAGCAACACGTTTGTGAGATTGCACAAGCAATGTATTCGCGCATGAATTTGCAGCTACTGCCGTTGCATTTTTTTTTAAGAAAACAGAAATTTTCTCTCTTCTGGCCTTTGCATGCAGTATGGTTTATAAATGCAGGTGACCATGCTTCCAGGCAATGAAGGAGCTTGTCAGGTTTGACGCCTAGGGCCACTATCAACATATACATATTGTCTACACTAAATGAAGATATTATCCACATTAGGCTAAATGACATAACAAAATCATCTTATAATTACATAGATTGAGATTAATATGTTAATTTTAAATTTAAATATACAACATAATAGATAAACATTTGCATCCCTTTCAATCTAGGAGCTAATTTCACTGCATGTGCTATTAGCCCAAGCTCAATGCTTTTTTACCCTAACCAAGTTCAATGCTTGTTTCAAAGATAAACGAAAGGAGATGGGAGGTGGTAACGGGGAGGCTAGTAGCTTATTACAAGAGATGAGAGAGGATGAATCGAGTCAGTCCATGCACGATGACTATATATAGGCCAAAAGAATTGAAGAATGATATTTTGGTCCATGAGTAGGGCCAAGGCCCTAGTGGCCCTATTTGGAGATCCGCCCCTGCTTCCAGGCAAGCTATGGCATGGGTCATATCTGCCGGGGATGTAATGTGCTGAAGGTTAATAAATAGGAATGTATGCCAATACTTCTAATTATACAGTGTCGAGGTATTTTTAATTCCTGTGACCATGTAGGATAATATGGGTTGTACTAGCATTTTCAGGCAATTCTCAAGTATTACCATTTTCTTAGCTCTTAGCTGTCCATTTTCAGTTCTAGAGAACAACCTGATCTATCCATTGATAAGCATGGTTCATTTCTCAATGATCTTCTTGTGCTGACAAGGGACTGCAATATGTTTTTTATGTGGTTGCCTACACAGATCTTGTGCTACTCAGTCTCAGTGGTCTTTATTTAAGAATTTTTCGTTGAAGGTTGGGTGACTTTTTGATGATATCCAATGCACCTGCCCTTGCTGGCATGTATGTGACCCATGCCAATAGAAAAAGGTCGATCAACTTTGATAAGAAATGTCTCAGACTTTATGCCTCAACATTGTGCTGGTATTTGCCAAAATAAAAAATAAAAAAAAAACTGTGGTTGGACAACAGCTCAGAGGACATTAGGAGCATCTTCAGGAGGCTCTGTAGATGCTACACATGCACTACGGTTGGGAGGTAAATACAGTTTAGCTTCTGGAGAACATTGCTGCAGTTCATACAATCTTATGTGTCAAAGAAATACTACTCGTTTTCTGCAAACACATTTTTGCTGCCACTGCAAAGGGTGTGCATTTCATTGTCTGTGAAGTCCAAGAGATGTGGCTTGCTCACTACATGAGCATGGGCTCAGAGTGCACTGCATCGCATTTAAACTATCAGTCAAATCCATGATTAATGGACATGACTACATGAGCACCGCGGGAACTAAAACTATTGAGCTTGTTGCTTCAGATACTCCAATCCCAGTGTAAGGAGCTTGGAATGGCAAAGTGTGAGAATTCTTCTTTGCCCATAATTGGGGATCATGGAGAAATGATTGCCTGCATCTTAGCCCTATTCATTTCACAGTGAGTATTACCTATAATTGTTTTGATTTCAATGTCATTGACCGACTCTGAGTAGTACGCTCTCGGCTCTGCCGTACTATCCCTCTCTTCCTCTACCTGCTAGTTCCACCGCCGCCGCTGCCGCCGCCGGCCCCCTGCCCTCCTTCTCCGGCGACCTCGCCGGCGACGAGGGCGGGTGGGCCGGTTCCCCCCGTCCCTACCTAGTATAGTGTCCCTAGTGGAATAAAGGATGAGGACCTCTATCCTCCTTATCGTCGTCGGCCTGGTGGTGGGCGGGCTCCTCACGGCCATGGTGGTCGGAGAGAGCCTCCTCCATGTCGATGCGGTGAGTACTTCAATAAAGCCCTTTGCTACCTCTGTGCTGCCTCCTTGCTTGCTCTATGGCTCTGTGAGCGGCATGGTGCCGCCCCCAAGCAAATCGAGCCAAGGATGCGCAGTCTGCACCAGGTCCATCAACTCCGGCAACTTCGACATGATGCGTTTCATCGGCGACAGCAAGCCGCTGTGCGCGTGCACGGCGGAGCTGCTGGCCCTGTCTGCGTCCGGCCTCACTACCTCGACCCTGGGCTCGCCTGCCTCCATGCTGCGCCACGCGCAGCGCATTTGTGTGAAGCAGATGTAGGGCCTCTCGGACGACATCGACGACAGAAGCAGCTCTACGCCGGCAGCTGCTGGATTCCAAGCCTGGCAGCCGGATCTGCCCGCCCCGGCAACGAATGGATCCGCGGTTCGTTGGCCGGGTCTGCAAGACTACGCTGCCGTGATGCCCCTTGAGCTGCTGCCGATACGGTGGGGCTTCTCCTCCACCTCAAAGAGCTTCACGCCGCCACGTCTCCATGGCAGCCGTGGCGATTTCTCCAGGGACGGCCGGTGCTCCTCGTCGTGGTGGGGCCCGGTGGCCGTCAGGTGGGGCCCATCCTACATTATGAGGGTTGGCTTCAATTGCGGTGGAAGGCATGCAGCCCCCTCACGTGGCCACAGCTGCTCCACTTCACGTGGCCACAGCTGCTCCACTCGGTGCACTGGTGAACACGCACAAGAATTCAATTATCAGCGCTGCATGCTTCCTTCGGTTCGAAGGATGCTTCCTTCGGTTGAAAGGCTTGTGGCCGGTGGTCAACAACATGCATGGGAGCAACGTGGCCTTCATGTCAGAGGTCGCGATATCAACTTGGTGTTTTTTATTTTTCTGTTCTTTTGTTTTTTCCAGTATCATGCAGCCTTGGTCCTCGTACACATCCAGACTATGCCCCCTGGTTTACGGCTCGAGCTTCTTTCAACTCCGACAACGACATCAACAACATTTTTCGGTTGTCGACATTGTTCAACTTCAACGGCTCCACCGGCCCACTCTTCACCGACGCTATGCGCGGTCAATCCATCCGGGTGCACGCGTCTTTGACGCCCCTGCGAATACCCCACGCTGGCAGAATCGTCTTCCACTGCGTTTCAGTCGACGCTGTTGTCTTCTTTTCCGGTCACAGGACCGTTATGTACCATGGTCTTCCTTTGAGGATCACTATGTACTATGGTTGCTTTAATATATAATACATGTTATTATCAAAAAAAAAAATTGTTTTTATTTGTATGTTTGCAGTCCTGTTTAAGCTTCTGGAACATGACTAAGGTCAGGTTTTCTGATAACTGCAGGATCCAGTAACCAATCTTCCTTTGTCAAGATCTGTATTTGTAGGATTAAGTTTCCATTGGCACGTGTTTTTCTCATCATTTTAGTCATGGGACATTTAATTTAGAAGACTTTAATGGGTATCTACAGAAAATATTAAGTACATGGTTGTTGAGATTCATTAAGGATTTTCATAAAATACATAAAGCACTCTCATCTATTTATGGTTTGGGACTTTTGCAATGTACAAGTTGTCTGTCTAAACTTGCAGATCTAATTTTTTGTTAAACTTCAGAGGATATATAGGGGACATTATTCTTCAAAACAGGAAATAATCTTATAATTAAACTTTTAGCTTTACTGCATAGTGTTTATATTTGAGACCCTGTAATGAAAGCTCTTAATCAAGAACAATTTATTCACTTAAACCGTGAAATGCTCTATGTACTCTTTTGCACATTCCTGAATATGTAAGTCAATTCTAACCTATTGATCTCCTGAGCTAAGCACTTCCTTTCTTATTAATTATGTGTCCTACAAGGGATCTGTTGACAAATGTATTCTTTTAGTTAGTGGCATGTTAGTTATTAGAAAATTACACTGGATTTGTGGCAACCTATTCGATCAAAATATTACATTTCATTTTATGCTTCTTCTAAGACCGAAATTAACTAAGTGAATCTATTTGACTGCCTGAAGATACTACTAAACATCTCCTACAGGACATTGGACCTGTGTAGGACTTGTGTAGGACTGGAATGGTTTGGACTGTATGCTTGCACGGCTTTGGTATGGTTAATATGTGTGTTAGGATGAAGATGGAGAGTTGGAGACCGTCACCACTCTCAAGTGTCAATAAAATGATGGAAGCTAACACATCATAGTATATTGAGGCCCAATCATCCTGGCTAAGGTGTATATTTTTGTGTTTCACCTTGTATTGTGGTGAACTATTTATCTACTAATAAACCCATATTAATTTACATGCCATGTCATCAGTACAAATATATAATGCTTGTTTGTCTATGTCCGGAACGGGTAAAGAAACATTGCGATCCGTGTGTTTCATGAACTTTGCTTTTGATTAAATGTCACTTGAACGCTCACTCTATTGTTATCATATCGTTTGATCTGTGTGTTTTAGCATAAAAGTTTAGTTCTCCCGTAGCAACGCACGGGCACGCTACTAGTTATAGAGTACATCTAAATCTGCTCGCATGTACCACCATCATTGCCATAAGCTTATGCGATTATTGGTTGATCATGTTCTCGCTCCTAATCTTGACTGACTTCGACATTTCTTGATGTTGAAAAAAACCTATGTAACGCACACTTTTGCGATTCTCTGGATTGAAGTTCTTGTTTTCTTTCTTTACTTTTTTTAACACTGGACTTATGTTTTTTTGGCAACATCTAACATGATAAAAAATATTGAATTACAAATCAAATCCCTACCTAGCCCTATCACCGTAAGATTGATCTTTCTTGTACACTAAAGTACTGAATTGCAATCAAATTGATTTGTTTATTTGAGAGGCTTCAGGCTTGATACCTTCACCGTGAAGAGGGATGTTCTCGTCCGTGCGCCTGCGGGCAGCGGTGCCAAACTGCCACGCCGCCACCGCCACGCCGGTTGCCGGAAGAAGGAAGATGAATGTCCGTGCTCGCACCTGGCCCTAGCACGCCGACGCCATGGAGTCCGGATCGGCGATCGCCAACGCCAAGACGCCAATACGAAGCGGCAGGAATAGGGCAGGACTCGCGTGTCGCGATGGAATACGATCGGGCAAGCGGCCGCCGCCAATCTGGCTGCTTGCGTTGCCGGCTGATGGGCTCAAAGCCTGATACATCTACCATACTCATGGTACTCTCATGGGCCCATGGGCGTCGCACAGGCGGCCCCCCCGGCCTGCCTGATGACATACTGTCCTGACACAACACTAGATGTCTAGATGGCAAGTTACCTAGCTCCAGATCAGCACAAGTCCACAACGCCCTGATCTGAATTATATGCTTTGGATGGTTTAATCTGCCTGTGCAGGACTCTGCTTCTGCTTCGTCGCAGGGCTACACATCGTTCAAGAGCATAGAGGAGCCCAAGCTCGGGCTGTGGCAAACTCTGGCGACCAAAGCCAAGGTGGGGTTGGCGCATAAGTTTGAGGACCTGAGGAAAGAACTGCCTCGGCCTCGTAGCAACACCACTGCAGCTGCATCTGCATCCAGCAAAGAACAGGTGAGGCAGAAAAGAGTGTCTGAATATCTGGACATCCTGACTGACAGTCGCAAGTAGTATGGCATTGTTGTCTCTCTTTCTTGAGTAACCCTTTCGGTTTACAGCAGCTCCTGTAACCTTCTTTTGTGTGTGTGTGTAATTTTAGGCCCCTAAACTCTCGTTGGTCATTTGAGAACCACTGGAAGGCTGGAGAAGCTGCATCGCGTACTTCTGTCAACCAGCTTGGTGGAAAAATTAAAAATGCTTTCGAAGTAAGTGATGTTCTTTACTGAAGGGTCTCCTTCAGTCATAAACTTCTGGAACCATTTTCTAAATTGATAACCCTTTGTTTCCTTTGTTTAACAGGAAGGGCTCACAATTGTGGATAATAAGACTTCCAGTATTATTGAGGAAACAAAGAAAATCCAAATCAGAAGGAAACCTGCGGTTCAAGTTCTTATGTTCCGAATTCAGCAGTTGATACACATACACTCAGCACTCCTAATTTTTCACTTCGTCAACCTGAATCTGCTGCCCAGGAGACTGGACTGAAAGCTTCTCGCGACGTAAGGTGCCACATCCTTATATCTTGATTATTATGATATAAATACATGAAAGCATGCATATGCATATTTGTATTTTCTGCTGACAAAGATTTCTGGTTCTTTTGTTCATCTACTGAGTGGTAAGTTCTTGATTATGATACTTATGGTTGTTAGTGTGGCGAGACTCGAGAATTGACAGGGGATACCTTCTTAGGTTGCCTAATGTTTTCTTACGATTTGTATATCTAAACTTAAGCATTGTGACCATCTGATTAGCATATGAGCTCTTTTCTCTGCTTAAACTCAATTAGCATAAACTTTGGTGAGAATAAGCTATTTTGTCCTTTCCGCCATCATTAGATGAATTCTTCTGATAAGTCAATGGATGATTCTTCTGTAGTGTCTACAAGGGCTTGTCCCTTTCTCTTCACCCCTTATAAATTATTTCAGGTTGCTAATGCAATGGCTGCTAAAGCAAAACTTCTACTCTGTGAACTAAAATCTGTTAAAGCGGATCTAGCTTTTGCGAAGCAGAGATGTGCTCAGCTAGAAGAAGAGAACAAGGTGTTGCGAGAAAACAAAGCAGAAAGGGAGCAAAACTGAAGAAGATGATGACTTGGTAATCTTTATTTTCTGATCAAACCTATATGTTATAATGTTGAGTGTCTCTTGGTGAATTGTGTACATCTTGATTTCAAGAACAAATGATAGTTGGTCACCAAACTGATAAAAGAATATTACTACATGGTAATCTTAAAATTAAATTATATAAGATGTTGTTAATGCTCGTTCCATTTTTTGAACTTGCTTGAAAGGTTTGAATTTACAGTATTGTCCCCCTTTTTAATTCAGCATTACATAAATTTGGATTTGTATGAAACAATATTATGGTCATGAGAAGTTTGAGTCCAGTATCTTGTTTCATATTAGCCTTGAACTGTTGGTACTGTCACTAGTTCTTTAAGAACATCTAATGAGTATCACTGCATCCTCTGAAATGTGGTATACAAAACATGTTGTACTTGTGAACCAATGAGTGCAACCTGTTTTCTCCAACTCTTCTGAAATATTCCCTCTGAACTACCCATTGCTGAATCAGATTCGACTGCAACTGGAGACATTACTGGCAGAGAAATCAAGGCTAGCACAGGAAAATTCGACATATGCCCGTGAAAACCGCTTTCTGCGTGAGATAGTGGATTTTCATCAATTCACCACCCACGATGGTGTCTCATTGGATGACGGTGACATGGAAGACGGTGAACCAGAAGACAACGACCTCATATGTGCTGAAAATGTGTTGCCCGTGATTGAAGAAAATTCAGTAGGTGAACCTTGTGAACGTGAACCCGCCCTACACTAGGTCCTGGCGTCCCCTTTTATAGGCGAAGGGGCGAACATGATGATGACGTCGAGGTGCTGACGATCGGCTTGGTCACCCTTGACTGTAGCGGTATGGTCGGCGTACTGTGCGTCCTGTAGAGGTATGGGCGACGACGGCCGTCCGTCCTTCTCCTGGAACTCCGGCATATGGTCGTCGAGGTGGGAAAGACAGGACACTGCGCGCGGCGTGCCCTAGTCGTACCAGTCATCATTCCTCGAGCGGTCATTAACCGTTTCGGGGGGTCGGTGGCCTGAGAGATGGGACTGAGCCACAGGAAATGCGGATCGGAGAGTTGACTATTGCGTTTTCGAGGGGGTGCCATACGGGGCACAGTGCTCGGCATGGAGGAGCAGTGCGATTTGACCCGCCCGAAACTGGGGCATGGGCGGTAACAGTGAAGAATGACCGGGGTACTTCTTACTATTACCACCGCTGTAGCCATGTGGTTAGGCGGGCAGGTGTACTTTTGACTGTGCTCGATCCCTGTAGCCACGACGGTAGGTGAAAAGGTGTTTTCGAGGGGGGTCGGTGTTGGCGGTCCTTAACTCTGATTTATAACCTCCAATTATAGATCAATTTGGGAGAAATAAATATTTTATTGCACATATATCTTTATTATTGACCTAGTTCCACTTGTACTTGGAAGTTGTGCCACATTGCAGATTATACACCAAGTGCAGGAATTTTTAGAATAAAAAGGCGCTTTCCAGAAGGCGTAAACAAGCTACAAGCAAGAAGGCTGTTGACATTTCTTAGCGTCACTACCAAGTATGGAGGTTTAAGTCCATTCCCCGGCAACGGCGCCAGAAAGCTTGTTGGTATTTCTTAACGTATGCAGAGAATCCGCAAGCGTATGGAAGTACCGTTGTAGCCTTCACCCGGAAGTATTCAGTGCATCGTATTTTCCACAGGGAACGGAGGTATTTCTCCTAGCTAATTCGTCCAAGGAACAACACAAAGGTAGAGATAGAAAGATGATAGAGATGGTTTCCTATAGCTTTTGGGTCTCAAGGATAGCATCGCAATACTTCTACTTGCTTACTTCGGGCACTGACTTAGGCTTGGTCTGCCAAGCCCCTCCGGCTTACAGCTCTACGCCGAACACGGACATGGGGGATTACCTTACGAGGGACGGACAGGGCTGTCACCACCTGCCGCCTACCACCTCAACCGTACGTGAACGAGGCAGACGAAGATAGCGTCAACCTAGACACCACGTCTACACTGACAACTACTACTCTAGCGTCGATCAAGGGTTGCCTGACTAGGAGGGCCCTTCTACTAGAGCAATCGCCATAAGGATGAACATCGATCCCGCAAACAAGAGAAGGTCAAGCTCAACTATAACAAAAGACATAAAGACTATAAGAAACACGAGCACTTACTTAGCCAAGATCCCGCTAAGGAGCCAAGTAGTTGCTCGTAGAGGTACAAGCTTGGGGAGACACCGACAAGCCCGGCGCTTCCCCGCTCTCTTCCCTCACGTCTCCCTCTCTAACTCTAGATAGCTACTAGGGCATAGCCCTTTGAAGTGGTGCTCTAACACTATTCTTCTTGTGGCTCTTTTCTCCCTTGAATGGTTGATGGCTTGAGAGGAGGAGAGAGCCCCTTTTATATGTTGAGAGGAGGGGGTCATTGCAAATGTGACATCCCCACATGGAAGGTGGGAAACCGACCTCCCCACGTCGGTTTGAGATGCAATGAACCTGGACGCACCCCAGAACCAACCTCCCATCGAGTTAATGCACCGCCATGCCGAAGGTGGGCCTGGTTGGCAGCCGCCGGGGCGCGGCCGCGCCCCTGGCGCGCGCACGCCAACCCCTGGGCCGATTGGGCTCAAACTTTGTGAGTGGATGGGCCTCGTCGATAGCTTCGCAACGCATGTTCGTTTGCCTCTTGGGTTCATGTTTGGCATTTTGGCCCATGTTTGAGACCCATATTATCTAGCAAATGGGCCACCTTATTATTTCATGGTTTTCTTGTGTTCCATGGCCCATTTGTGTGCATATCCGGAGTTGTCTTCCTGCAAGCGACAATCACCGAAACTCGTGGAAGTTGTTAGTGCAAAGCCCTATTTACTAAGTTTGGGATGGATTTTATATTCTTATTGGCGGTCTAAAATGTGCGATAAGGACCGCCAACAAGATCCCCCACACTTGTTCTTTACTTGTCCTTGAGTAAAGTTTAGGACTAAGAAGGCTCATCTCTTTGATATAAAATCTGCATACAAGTTATTCCAAGCTTCACCTGCACTTGTGAACTTTTGAATTGTCTACCATATTATCTTGGGCAATTGAATAATGGAACAATATGGATTCAAATCCCCTTCCATCGGTCATATCGAAAGTTGGGTTTTTTAAATGGTTTTATAAAAATAAAAGATAGCCTTGCTCCTCATATGATACTCTCGAGTCGCTCATATTTGTGGTTGGTTCCTCACCAAGGCAATTTTGATGGTGCCTACCTTTCATAACCTATCACTTTAAGCTGAAAGTGGAGTTTTGGGTAGGTATGAAAGAATGGCGTACTTGTATCACATATATTGCGAAGTCAAAAACCGAACCATATGAAGACACAAGTCATACACCTTGATGAGATGTGCAAGTGTGTGGAATGTTTGGTGGATCCTAATCTTTGTAGTATTTTTGGCTACTCCATGCATCATGATTCTCTCTTTATTGAGGAATGGAATTTTTGGGAGAGCATGGGCTATGAGAGGTATGCTAAAAATCTATTCTCTTATTTCTTCTTCTTCTTCTTCTTCTTCTTTCTTCTTCCTCTTTTTTTTTTTTTTTTTTCTCTCTTTTTTTCTTTTCTTTTTTTCACCCCTTTTTTTTAAATGGGGATCTTTGCTTTCCCGTTGTCTTATTTCTTGGATAAAACTTATGCCCCTTGACTTCTCTCTTTTTTTTTTGAATAAGCATAACCCATAGCTCTCTATGAAGAATTTTGGAATGGAGAGAGGTATCATGATGGAATGCGGGGAGTAGATTTTTGGTAGCTAAGGAATGCGCAACCCTCAGGGTGAGAGTCGGCATTTTTATTTGATGGACTGGTGTACAACTCTCAGTGTAAGAGTTGGCATTTTTAGTGGATGGGGTGCATGTTTGTGCGCAGCTCTCAGGATAAGAGCCGGCAATTTATTTGGTGGGTGCAAGTGAATCTCAATCGTGGGTGCATGACTATAGTCTTACATCGGTCACAAACAATTTGACTAAGCTCAATGATCAGACAAGTAGCATATGACAAAAGGTTTTGCACACCTGAATCATGTCATATGGCTTTGGTAGGAAATTATTTTATCATTGAGAAGCATGCTATATATTGAATTTTTCTTTTGTAAAAACAAATCCCAAGTTCTTCATAAATAGAGCAAGGTTCAAATCATCTAGCTATATCACATACTCCAATTACTTAGATAACATGGGGTCCCTATGATAGTTGTTCACAAGTCATAGGATTATTAGCGAGGAATAAAGAGTATGCAAATCTTATCAAAGGATAGCAAAGAGGATAAGTTTTGTCTTTTTAATTTTAATAAATCTTAAACTTCAAAACTTTTGGAGATGTGAGCGTAGAGTTGCACAAACCATCATTGAAGATGAAGGAGTTTCATAAATCCAAGAACGGTTGAACTAGAAGGTCAACCGTTCTTCTCTTGAACCTATTTGTTTTGTCCTTCTGTCTGCTTGATGTTGTTCATTGTGTTGGGGAGATCTCGAATGTGTGTTATTCCGCTCGAGAGATCTCCTCCACACTTATTCTTATACCTGCTTTATTTCAGCAAAAAATGAAAAGAAACAAACAAGGGCTCTCTTGGTTGGAAAACCAGGGAGCCAGAATTTTATTGATCGAGATAATTTTTTTCTTTTTTTTCATTTGCTCAACCAACTCGTAACTCAAACAAGGTCAAAATCAAGTTGCAAACTAAAACAGACCTTGGGTTATCTCCACATTAAATTACTTCCCACAATCTATGGCAACAACTTCAAGTTCATTAACCAAACTTCAGCACCAAGCCGAAATTGTGATCAAAGAAGGCAATTTTAACCTAAGCACCACGCTTAATTTAAAAAGCCTATGGATGAATCACGTGAAAACATCCAAACTAGAGCATATGACATAAGCAGAGGAAGCAAGATTTTGTATGGTCACATGGAGACAAGCATGAGTAAACAAGTTAGTGAACAATTCCTTTGCTTTACTTGAGTGTACTCACCGATAGCGTAAGCTGGTCGACATTCTGGTCCTGTTACCGTTGTGCCACGGATTTCAGCTCAGGTGAACCACAAGGCCAAACAACACACTCATGGCTAGTGCACATGGACCATGGGCCTTGGTGATAGCAAAGGTCTAGAGGAGGACAGAACCCTTGCTTTTTCTCTTCTCCACTCGTCTCTCTTTTTTTAACAAGGTGAGGCTTGACATCAACTTGAATTCACCACTTATTTTTTTCTTCTTATTTTTTTCTCTCTTTTTTTTCTCTTTTTTATTTCTTTCTCTTTTTTCTCTCTCTTTTCTTTCGGTGTCTGTTGGTGCGTGTGGAACATGGGCTTCTCACTTCCCTCCCCCACACTTGAACTTTTGTGTAAAAGTCAAGTGTAGCGTCAGGATCCCCTTGTGAGTGTGTTCCATCGCCTAAGAGAATCAAGGCTTGTAGCTGATGTCGTTCCTCGTTTGCAAGTGTTATATGACCCGCTTTCTTCTCAACCTGAGATGGTTAGAAACAGGAATACTCGAGGGTGCATACTACTTGAAAACATGACCTTACTTTTTCTTCTACAAAGATAATCCAGGGTATCTCCCGACAGTGCTTAAGTTATGGTCTTAAGTTGTGTCACATTTGGGATTTTCAACCTTGCTAAACACATGCATTTCATGAGCATAAGCATCATCCTGCATTGTCATTTCATGTGTGATGCTTGATTTGTTTGATTTGTACTAGAAATGCATGAAATATGATAAGTAGTACAAGTGCTTGGTGTTTGATCACTAAAACAATTTAGACATACTTAGGACACCAAATGGACCTAAGTTTATATTAATAACTTTGACTACTTATGTTGGGATCAATAGGTTGATTAGTTTGACCTATTGAATGTTCCTGCTGGATTTATTCAAAAGTGTGTCAAAAGTCCAAAACTAGATTTTGACCCTTTAATAAAATTTATAGAAGATTTTATAAGGGTCAACTCTTTCTACTACAACTTTTTATGAAAATGACTAGAAGATGCTCAAAATGGGGGATTAAGGCAGAGTCAGTGGGCTGTTTTTTATCCTAAGTCATTTAGGTTTCCGACGTCGGTTGATTGGCATGCCACGTTCACCTATTTCCATTAGGTAACGTAAGTTGGTCCAATTAGATAAAATGGTTATAGCATAGTTGGACATGACATGCCAAAAGTTGGGATCGATTCGAGTTGATTCGATCATCCAATTGTAGGAAATACCAGCCCTAGGTCTAGAATAATTAGCAAATTGGCAATGCCACTTTGGCAACCAATTATCTCCTAATCCTTTGGTCTAATGACCAAGGTGCCTTAAGGAAAAATGATCAGCATCATTAGAAGATCAATTTTGTTTTTTGGCCCATGTCCAAAATCGGCCCGTATACAGCCCTGTGGGGGTATAAACCCCATATACCGTCACGGGCCTACATGGGCTGCGCCATCAAAGATGGCCCAATTCACAAGGCGAAGACATGCGGCACACAATGTGCACCGCACAACATTGTATTAGTACCAAATATGATACTTTACTTGTGCAACTTGTCCCTTCAGAGTATATAAGGAGGGGCAGGGGTCCCTTAGAGGACATCTGATCTCATATCAATGCAAATAACAGAACACAGGACGTAGAGTTTTACGCCAAAGGCGGCCTGAACCTGTATAAATCTTGTGTCTTGTGTCTCTGTAACCATCCGGTTCCTGATCACGCGCACCTGCCGCCGATATTTCGTCGACAGTGGCGCGCCAGGTAGGGGGGTGTGCGTCTAGATCCAACGCGAGTTGGATGGAATTCC
Source organism: Themeda triandra (assembly GCA_018135685.1). NCBI lineage: Eukaryota > Viridiplantae > Streptophyta > Magnoliopsida > Poales > Poaceae > Themeda > Themeda triandra. The sequence goes on from JAENPR010000413.1 coordinate 287,264, forward strand.
TTTCAACATCGTCGTCCACCGCGGCGGTGATCTCAACTCAAGGCTTCAAGCCGACCTGTGGCGGCGGCACGCGATCATACGCGGGATTCCGCCCGGCCCTCGTCCACAACTCGCCATGATTCGGCCACCAACATATGGTGTCTGTCCCGATGCAATTCATGGCGGCACTCCGTCGTGCAAGACGCGAAGACGCGAGATCGATCTTCGGCAACCAGCACCAGGCGATACGGTTTCGTGCTCTGCCACGCTGACCTGATCGATCTGATCGATCTGTTGGGCTGGATCTGTTTTCCCGTAATAACAGCCAAGAAGATAGCCCTGTCTTCGTGAGACAGAGCTGGAGAACGAGAACCTCGATGGTCTGCAAAGCATTCACATGCTGGTTAATTAGTTGGCGTATATATGTGGCATATACACATACGAACGCCCTAACCACATACAAGCAAAGCTAGCCGGCAAGCCTGCAAAGGAGTCCATGCAAGATGTCAAGCTACGGCTTCATGCAAGATACGTCATGCATGCGGATATCGCGCGAGATATGCCAAAATTCGATCACGGGTAGGGGATGTGCGTCCAGATCCAACGCGAGCTGGATGGAATTCCTTTCATCATCATCGTCCACCGCGACGGTGATCTCAACTCAAGGCTTCAAGCCGACCTGTGGCGGCGGCACGCGATCATACGCGGGATTCCGCCCGGCCCTCGTCCACAACTCGCCATGATTCGGCCACCAACATGGTGTCTGTCCAGATGCAGTTTGTGGCGGCACTCCGTCGTGCAAGACGCGAGATAGATTTTCTGCCAACCTAGGGAAACTTCTTCAAACACCGCCGACCGACCAGATCTCGGGAACAATCTCGAGGTCGACGGATCCGGTAACTTGGCTCTCCTGCGTCGGGCACTCTCCATCATCGACGTCATTCGCAACGACTCAGTTCCTGTGGTGAACGTCCCTCCTGATCAAGCACCACGTCCTCGATGGCGACGGGCGCATCCAATTGCATAAACATGTTGCCGTAGGGAAGGTGGTCGATCTACAAGCCATCTTATCAGATCCAATCTGAAGATGCCGCACATGATTCATGTGCGTGATCCTACTCACGATTCCGTCGAGGTCCAAATCATCCTCTTCATCGACGTCATCAAGGCCACTACCGCGCTGGGATTTGTACGCGGCCTCAAATCTACATCGACGAGGCCTACAAGATCATGCATGAATACCGTAAGCCCTCGAAAGGATGCGTTCAGGAGAGGCAAGCAAGCAAGGCCAAATATATGCATGCCTGCAAGCATATACGTGTGCCATACATTCGCGTGACAAGGCACAAACGCATCTACAATCTCTGATCAACGACATGGCAAAGCTAAGCCAATATTCCTTGTTTGCATGAGTGCATCTCAAAAACTCGATGCTAATGCGCAACTCGCACAAGCATGGAAGATTCGTTGATGCTCCACGTCGCCACCACAAGGTCAAAGGTCAACCTCGTCTCAACTAGATCGAGACGTTCGAAGCTATCAAGCGAGCCGAAGGCGAGAGCCGTCATCAGGCCGAGCCACCTCCTCGAGCTACATCCATTTGCTCGGACACGCCGACCACGACTCCGCTCACCTATCCAGCTATCCGAGCGGGACTCCGCGCTCTCGGGCGACTACGCCCTCGCATGGGCCGGACTCGGAACCAACATCATCGATGGTTCCCAGCCAACAATTCAAGGGGGTCTACGATCCATTCTACACGATCACGCAAGTTCATTGCGCAGGCTTGCACTTGCATGCGAACATGCACACATGTGCATCACGTATATGGAGGAAAGAATAATCCCCGCCGATATGCGAACAACTGTGAGCCCAAGTCAGCCCAGCTACTTTTCGCCAGCTGTTCGACTAAATGTCGCAAGGGCGACACGTGTCCGCGTGCGTGGCGATGGGCATACTCGCCGCGCGCCCGTCCTCGCCCCGTGTCGACGCCCGGCCATCGACCGGGCGAACGAGGACACCGAGACACCTCCACCTCGCTCACTCCGTCGCCACTCCATCCCCTCACTCTCTCGACCTCCGCTCCCTTCCTTTTCCGTGTCACGCGGAGGACGCCACCGAGAACCCGCCATGGCCGCCGCATCGACCTACGCCCTCCATCACTCGCCGCCACCGCACCTCCTCCTTGCGCCACCTTTCCTTCCGCTGACGGCACCAGCAAGCCCGCCTAGGGCAGCGCTAGCTTCGCCGCCGCCCGCGCCTCGCCTTGTTGGCCGACGCGGTCCAACTAGCCAGTCCGCCGGCGTGGCCGGGCCGCCACGTGCGAGCTCCGCCCCCACTGGGCAGGCTCTGGGGTGCGCAGGGGCGCCCTGTCGCTTCGCCGCCCACCCTTGGCTGCCGGCGAGCCTCCGTTGGCTGGGGAACAGCAAGGATCAGCGCGTCCTCCGTTTCTCCTCCGCGCAAGGACCCCCGTTTAGAAAGAGAGGAAGGTAGAGGGGTGATTCGGTAAAAGTGCCAAAGACAACGAGTTTTGATTTAGGGCTCCGTTAATTTCCCAGAAGTTCAGGGGCCAGATCGAAAAGTGCCTGTCCTTTTCTGTTGGATAAATGAATTTCCAGAAATTGGTTTTAAACTTTGGAAATTCATCTCACTCATCGTTAGTCCAAATCGAGTGATTCAAGTTCCAGTATTTTTCTTATGATGTGTACTATGCACTAAAAATATCATATGCCATGTTTGTAGAACTTCCCTGTGTAGGTTTAATTAATTGTTGATTGTGAAATAATCTTAGGAAATTCATAAGTAATTATGGGTAGCTCTGAAAAATATGGTTCTTGTTCCTATGATCTTATAGTGTCATGATGTTGCTGTGGGGTGCTTAACATGTTCATGTATTGTGTTAAAATATAGAGTTGTAGTTCAAGCTTGATTCATGAGCTATGATGGGAACAATTCATAAATCAATTATATAGTGGGGATCTGAGTTTGATAATTTTTGTGGGCTCATTGTATACCAATTTGCAGCCCCTGATGCAGTGATATGTTTGGTTTGCATGATTTTGGAAGTGTAAAGTATTTTCATGTGTCCCACTGCTGCATCTCCACAATCTAAGCTTTCTGATCATCACTGATTTTCCTATGTGAACGCAGAAAACAGTCAAGGCCCCGTTCAATCATCGGATGGTTGGGTCCGTCGATGAAATCGTTCACGTATCACTGCCCGTTCTGATCCTCTGCAGTCACAAATTTGGCAAGGCCAGCGGCGGCGATGTGCGAGGATGGCGGCGGCGCCGTGCGAGGTCGAGAGATGGAGGAGTGGCGGCAATGTGCGAGGGTAGCGGCAGTTATGTGCGAGGGCGGCGGCGGCTTGGGCGAGGGCGATGGGGAGGAGGCCGAGTGCGGATCAGGGAGGGGGCCGATCGAGGAGAGAAGTGGGGCGGGTGTGCGGGCGGACGGGCGGACGGGTTCACAATGCGAAAAGACGATAATACCCTTTACGAATATAATGAGAATAGAGTTTGAATTTTGTGAAGGAAACAGGAGGAAATGGGGGGAAATTTCAAACATTGTAAAAAGACTTTTCATATAAATACTTGCATAATGGACATACAAATTGCCAATCTATGATGGGTACCATAGGTTTTTCTTTTGTCGGCCGATCAGGCCTCTCTAGAGCTACTATGCCTGCCACATCGATAGGATCGTACATTGGTGGACACGTTGCTACCACTGCTTGGCTGCTGCCGTTGACAACGAGGCCAACAAAAAATAGCTACAAGCATAATAAAGCATTTAACTAATGTTTTTTTTAAAAAATGCATTCAAAGCTTGAGGAAACAATAAAGCATTCAACTAAAGGTTTTTTTTTTTCAAGATTGCATTCAACTAATATCTGATTAATTCTTGATATAAGATCTGACACAGGTTAAGACACTGTCGTATGTTGGTATGGACTCTTGCCCCCCTACCCTCGCCGGGATCCGGAGGAGGGAGGCGAAGGTCGCACCAGACAGAGTGTGTGATCTAAGAGTGTGTCAAAGGGGCAAGAACCGGTGGGGCCAGATCAAGGATTTTGCATTAAATGGTACTGAAAAAGTGATCAATCCTCTCCTCTTACACATGCCATGCCCCTGGTATTTATAGGCCATACCAAGGGTCATGAGGCTTTTTACACTAGGGTTTCTATCCTTGTTACACTGCAAGTGGGCCCCAACAGGGTCATTTTGGTACAAGGCTGAATTGGGAGCATTTTTCTCTATCCTATCCTGGGGCGCCACGTGTCGGGCCGTCACAGACTCCACGTGTCGGGCCGCCTCGTGGCGATCTCCAACGCGATTATTCGGAGGTCGAGCGTGGTCCCTGACGCTGAACGCGTTGGACCGCCACTCCGAAGGTCTCAGGAAACCATGCCCAGCTGCTGCGTACCTGCGGGATGGAGAGTAGAAAAGGAGTCTGCGAAGGTTAGTCGTACCTTCGCTTGTCCGTCAGAATGAAGGCGGGGACCTTCGCTGTCTGGGTAAGGTGGTGTCAAGAACCTTCGCCAAAGGGAAGATTGGCACAGCGAAGGTCCTCTCCGAGCGGGGTGTCCTGGTTGGGTGTTTTGGCCTTTGTCTAGGCCGCGGAGCTACGTAGGGGGGTCCTGGCGAAGGTTGCTCCCCCCAACATCTTAGTTCAGTTTCACTTATATAAGACACCACTACTATTAGTAGAAAAGAAAGAACACATGATTGCAGAAATACTAACGTCCAACAATATATAATCAAAGTAAACACACCAACCACTACTGTAAAGAAAGAATAGTGCATCAAAATACTACTCATTGTTGAACATCCACGCACCGCGTCCCTGGCTCATCAACCACACACGCAGAGCATCACATGGAGGGTATGCTCTTTCCGAATGCCATAGTCCCCAACAGTGCGGTTATCATCCAGCCATTTGCCAGCAAAGAAGAGGCGTTGTTGTTTAGGCCGAGTGCCATCCTTCTTATAGATCATCATCTTGACATTGAGGATAGTATCTGTGTTGTTCACCTCTAGAACTACTGTCTTTCCACTTATTGTCTTCACAAAGATTGGAATCGTATCACTTGGAGACGAGTGGCGGACAAGGAGAAGGGTGGCCTCCTTGCAAATGCTGTTGTCCACCAAGGTGTTGTTGTCATATAGCTGTTTTTTTGTCAAAAAGGAGGCACTATTGACACTTGGAGAAGCCCACCGTAGATTCAATCTTGTCCTTCACGTTACCAACAGTATATAAGCTGTCAACATCAACAGTGATGGTTGTGCCTAATTGTGTCTCGTACACATAGATCTGCATCTTTTCTTGGAGGTCAAGTGTGGACATATTCTGGATTTTATAATGAGCCAATGCAAGGTTATCCTCCAGTTGTAGTCCATCAAAGACAAGGTTGTATCGGTCTTGGATCTTTGCCTTAACAGTAGCCAAGGTATCAGATTCCAGGACCGTCAGACGGATTGTGCTACCAGTGGAGCTCTTCACAAAGATATACACCCTGAATGAGCACACAAATCATAAGTTTAGACAAATTTTAGTTAGGCAATATATAACAACACAAGCAACGAGTGCAACACATGATACAAGCAAGAAGTCATTATTATTTAATAAAAGTAGAAGAAAGAGTGAACTCTATGGCATAAAAGCACTATTGTCTATACAGACCTAGGGTGTTTGACTAAACCTACATTGGATACAGAGTTTAAGTTTTCAGAAATCATTAATTAAAAAAATTGGTTCACTCAGTTCTGTACATCGAAGAGATTGTGTGAATACGGATACATGCCTGCTCCTTTAACTGTAATTTTTTCTAGTCAAGAATTTGCTCTCATAGGGAGTCGAACGCAGAATTGTTAGGTGCTATGATATAACCACTAGGCTAGAGACCCTTTCGCGGGAAGGATACTATTAACTTTAAGTAAAGGAATGACAACTTAGGAGTGATTGCGTTGTCCCTTCACTCAGAAGATAGGGCTTTTTCTTGCTTTGGTTAAATCAACCCTTCAATCGAGGGTGCGGGCATGGGGTTCTTAGAAAAACACTAGCCTCTAAACTTTGACTATCTATAAAACTATGGTGCACCCTGCGCTTCGCTGTTGGGTAGAAGTTAGATCTATGTATAATAAGAGATGTATCCATCTATCTATATAAGAATCTTACTACTAAAAATCCTCAAATGGTATCGTATCCATGCTAATCGGCCTGCCTCCAGTGTTAATCACCGCTAATCACTCAGCCTCCCCCTCGCGCGTTGACCCGGAACCGCCGCCCCGCCCACGACGCTCGCCTTCGCTGTGCTGGAACCGCTGCCCCGCCATAGACGCCTTCACCCCGCCCTGCCCCCTCGTCCTTCCTCCTCGCCCAGCTCGCCTTCGCCGTCGCCGTCGCCGTCGAATCTCTGCGCGGGCGGCGAGCCCTGGCTACTCCACGCGTGCCCCCGGAACCGCCGCCCCGCCCACGACGTGCTTCACGCCTTCACCTCGCCCCGCCCCCACACGCTCTGTCCATCCGCCTCCCCCAGCTCGCCCTCGCCCTCGCGAACCGCCACCCTCTTCAGCTCGTCGTCGCTGTCGCTGTCGCCGTCGCTCTGTGCCGCCCAGGCCTGCAGTTCGCGGTCACCCTCCGCGAAACCTTCGTCCACCCTCACCTGCAGTTGCTCGCAGTCGCCCCGAGAGTCTGACCCGACCCGGCGCTCCCTCGCTCACTGCGTCACCGCAGCCACGGCAACACGTCGCGCCACCACCTCCCCCATCCGTCGCGGCGGCGCTCCCTGGCTCCAGCACAGCATCCGCTCGCCCCTCAACGGATCCAGCGGCGAGGACGCATCTCGTCCGTCCTCAGCCCTCAGCGAGGACGTACGGCGCCTCCGTCCGGCCGCAGCCCTCCTGCGAGGAAGTACGGCGCCTCCCTCCGGTCGCAGCCCTCCACGCCGCCTCCCTCCGGCCGCCGCCTTCGCCGCAGCCACACGCCCGGGATGAGGGCGCAGCAGCACCTCGCGTTAGCACGCGGCGCTCGAAGTCGGTCAAGCTGCTCGCGCTCGCGCTCGCGAGGAGGGCGCCGGGGAGGGGCAAGGTGGCCGCTCGGCAAAGCTGGTAGCGATTGCGGCTGCTGCCCTCTTCGATGACGCATTGTTCGAGGAGGTGCGATGTGACATGTGAGCTTGCCGCACTCAACCCCGTCCAAGGAGGATGAAGGGGCAGGTGAGAACACTGACATTTGATTGATTTGGTGTGGTCGTGGTGGAATTTGGGGGAAAATGTCTCTGCTTGTTAAAATTGTGTGGCCGTGGTGGAATTTGGGGGAAAATGTCTCTGCTTGTGTGCCATTGCTGCAACCTAAATTTTAGAAACCATATGCTCATTTCAGTCTGTTCTTTTAACACCTACTCAGTGGAAAATGCTACTGTTGTTTCCACTTTCCAGGCCTGCCAAAGCGGAGTTCTCTGATGCATGGGAGGCTGGGAGCCGTCTTGTTGCAGGTGGTGTCTGTGACCTTCATCAGAGGTGGCGAATACGGCCACCGGACACCAAGCCAATGGCATAAGGTTTGAACCCTCCTCCGGACTGTTTTAGTTTCTTGCTCGATGCAACTAATGAGGGATACTCTCATGGTGTTTGATGAAATGTATCTTAAACTATTGCAACCTGTAGTCGACTTGTATTGCTAGACTGGGAATTACTGATCTAATCACAAGTTTTCTGAAAGCGTAGCTAGCATAACAGCATTTTTAAAAAAAAATCATGTGTCTGTCATGGCACATGGGGAATTCCTGAAAGTTGGATCAATCTTAAGTTCTCGACTTCTACCGGTATCCATCGGTTGTTGTCGGTGATGGCTCAGGACATGCAGAACCTTCTCATTTTTTTGATTTTCTAGCTGCTGCCCTAGAACATATGCAGTACCTGCATACCCATTTTGTATATGTTCAAAGGTGCAAAAGACTTGTTAGTATCTAATCAGAGTTTGGTTAATCATAGTTTAGGTTCTAATAAAGCTACAGTCCTACCCTTATTGAAACTTTTTTTTATTAGAAAAGACACCAGCCTACGAATGACCTGCAGATCTACTACCATGACAATACGAAGGCCATGCTGGTTGTTATATCCTCACTCTGTCTGAATTGGGACCAACATTTATGATTTGAAATTGAAAGGCGCCATCGATGGCAGCTCATTGAGGGAAAAATAATAATTGAAGGAGTGTAGCTCTTTTTTCTCTTTATTTCAGTTTGCATCCTACTGATATTCTTATATATATGTTGAAGCTTCTATATCTATATATTATATGAGATCTGTAACCTGATGTTCAAATTGACTCTGAATATAACTCAAGAACACTGATTTGGCAATTGTGTTGACTGATCACTCAAGTAAATGGACGGTGAATCTTTGGTAGGATGCATTAGGTCTAGAAATGCCACCAACCTATCAATTAGCAAAAAAACAGACTCTAGAAGTAAGATTTGGCAATAGACTGAATCGTTTCCCCTGTTTTAACATTACAATATGCCTCCTGTCATTAGTCAAGCCAAAAGAAATAAAGTTTGGTGTTGGTCATGCATATATACGTCACTTTTTGTAAGTGCAATCAAGCCTTAATGTGGGTTTTGGCGTTGATGACTACTGAATTAGAGAACTAACGAGATTTATCGAGATGACGTGCAGGCAATTATAAACATGAGGATGATGTACAGGTTGGAGGGTCCCCAGTTATAAAAGGAGGCTATGCCGAGCTCAAAAGGAGGTTTAAATTCATTTTTGGTTTGAATTTGAGTTTAGAAAAAGCCGTACTATCAAGGGGGATCCTAAGATGACTAGTCAACCGTGCTACTAAATGCTCAAATCAATCACAACATCCTCACATTCACACCAGGCCAGCAATCCTTTATTCTACTCACTCTTTCTGGTTTGGTGAGAGCGGCAGTGCCGCCCTGTTAAGTGACCATTGGGCCCAGACAGGTATTTATACCCCTCTGCCAGCCCACATCACTTACCCTTCGTCTACCTCGCGATTCTTGCCGTTGCAAACACCAGAAAGCTCACTCTCTCTCCCTCCATTGTTGCTCCCTCAAGCTCCCAAGTCGATCTATGTTTCCCACCATCAAAACTTGAGAGAAAAGGCAGCAAACTTCGATTGGAGAAATTGAAGGAAGGGACTTTCATAAGCCAAACCAAGTACACCCAAGATATACTTAAGAAGTTTGACATGGATAAGGCCAAGCCTATCAATACTCCTATGGAAACAAATGGACATCTTGAGCTTGATTCAAAAGGGAAATCTGCAGACATAAAGGTATATCGTTCCATGATCGGTTCCCTTCTTTATCTTTGTGCATCTAGGCCGGATATTATGCTTAGTGTGTGCATGTGTGCTAGATTTCAAGCTGACCCGAAAGAGTGCCATTTAACGGCTGTTAAAAGAATCTTGAGATATCTGGTTCACACACCTAACCTTGGCTTGTGGTATCCTAAGGGTTCCAAGTTCACTCTACTTGGCTATTCAAATTCTGATTATGCCGGTTGCAAAGTAGAGAGAAAAAGCACTTCGGGGACATGTCAATTCCTTTGACGGTCCCTAGTGTCTTGGAGCTCTAAGAAGCAAAATTGTGTAGACCTATCCACCGCTGAGGCCGAGTATGTTGCAGCTGGCGCTTGTTGTGCTCAACTACTTTGGATGAAGCAAAGCCTTCTTGATTTCGGATGTCGATTCACCAAAATCCCACTTTTGTGTGACAATGAAAGTGCCATAAAGCTTGCAAACAATCCTGTAAACCATTCAAGAACAAAGCACATAGACATCCAACATCATTTCTTGAGAGACCACAAAGCCAAAGGAGATATCGAACTTCGTTATATAAGCACCGAAAAACAACTAGCCGATATCTTCACTAAGCCTGTCGATGAGTCAAGGCTTTGTGAGCTGCATGGAGAACTGAATATTCTTGATTCTAGCAATGTGGTCTGAAATCTAGCACGCCTCTGTTTGATCTACTAGTATGCTAGGCAAAGATTTGAAAAGTTCTAATTATGTCTTTCAAAACAATTTTAAAATTCTAATTTATAAGGTCATGACCATAGCTTGTATTGTTGATTTGAATCTGGTCATGACTTTATGAACATATATTTCCATATTCCGTACGAGAGAGAGGTGCAAAAGTTTCAATTATATATATTTAACCTGCTGGGAAGTGCGGCAGTGCCGCCCCTATGAGCGGCAGTGCCGCCCTTTGAATCTATTTTCAGATTTAGTCTCCCAACAGCAGTTTCCTGTGGGCCCGTTTTTCTATCTCTTTCTATTCCTCTCTGGCCCACAGAAACTTTCTCCTCTCTCTTCACCCTCACCCTATCGCACTGCCTCCTTTTCGACCTTTTGCTAGCCCCTGCTCTTCTTCTCCTCTCAATCCACGTGGCAGCGCAAAGGTAAAAGAGAATACAGCTATGGAGGCACAGGAACTTCCACCACTTTCTCTATCTCGGGCACCTACTTCTATTCCTACCCACCTAGCCTGTTAGACACTTAAGAGGAGGAGGAGCAACAGCCTGATGATGAAGAACCTGATGATGAGAACAACAATGGTGATGAGATTCAGATTGAGGATGACAGTGATGAGTGATTGCTCTAGTTCTTTTCTCCTTTTTGGTGCTTGGTGCCAAAGGAGGAGAAAATTAGAGGGTTCCAACTTTCTTTTCGTCGCCATGATCTTTTGTTGCAGCAGGACCTCATGCCATATCCATGGAGAGTAGTTTTTAGGCTGTGAGTTTAGAGTGTCGCTTAAAACTCTATTTTTTAAACTCTATTTGTGTTATATTGCTACTTTTATATCTCTATGTGTATCGGACATGGACTTGTATTTGTGTGTGGAACTAACTTGTGTTTGTTATGATATTTGGCTTAGTTTATATATTGCTTCAGCTGTGTGGTGCTCTGATACCTGTGCTGTACTGTCTGTGCAAGGGCGGCAGTGCCGCCCTCCAGGGAGGCAGTGCCGCCTTGTACAGTTTTAGTCAGGTTTTCTGATGTGTCTATTCTGTCATATGTGTCTCTTGCATCACGTATATTCTTATGACACATATTTTGGCACCCCACATGAGGCATGGATGTAGGGGGAGGCTTCCCCACACTTTCCTAAAAATGTGAATAATTGATGTTTCATACCAATGTGAAATTCAAATTCATATTCACATATTTAGGAGGAGGCCCTACACCCATGGCTCGAAAATTCTCAGTTTATAATCATTATCTTTTGTAAGCTCTAATTGGGTTGTCATCAATCAAGCCTTAATGTGGGTTTTGGCGTTGATGACTACTGAATTAGAGAACTAACGAGATTTATCGAGATGACGTGCAGGCAATTATAAACATGAGGATGATGAACAGGTTGGAGGGTCCCCAATTATAAAAGGAGGCTATACCAAGCTCAAAAGGAGGTTTAAATTCATTTTTGGTTTGAATTTTAGTTTAGGAAAAGCCGTACTATCAAGGGGGATCCTAAGATGACTAGTCAACCGTGCTACCAAATGCTCAAATCAATCACAACATCCTCACATTCACACCAGGCCAGCAATCCTTTATTCTACTCACTCTTTCTGGTCGGGCGGCAGTGCCGCCCTGTTAAGTGACCGTTGGGCCCAGACAGGTATTTATACCCGTCTGCCAGTCCACATCACTTACCCCTTCGTCTACCTCGCGATTCTTACCGTTGCAAACACCAGAAAGCTCACTCTCTCTCCCTCCATTGTTGCTCCCTCAAGCTCCCAAGTCGATCTACGTTTCCCACCATCAAAACTTGAGAGAAAAGGTAGCAAACTTCGATTGGAGAGTGGATCCATTGATTCCCACTGTCAAAAGAGCATTTGGTGCACGTTTGGCCGGCGTCCTAGGGTTTGTTACTCTTGAAGCTTTGCTCCTAGCCGGCTAGGCGTCGCCCTAGAGCTTGCCAACTTGTGTGGCAGCCTAGGGAGGTTTGTAACCTCACATTGCAGCTAAGAAATTACCCCTCTTCTCAAGGGTTCACTCCCTTGATTTGAGAACGAGGAGAAAGCCAGCCTTAGTGGCGAGCTCAAGCCTGTGGGCTTCCTCAACAACGTGGACTTAGGCAAGCCCGGGTGGCGAGCGAACCACGGGATAAATACTTGTGTCACCGTGTGCTTGATTTGCTTTTCATATATATTCATACCTTGTTGTTGAGAAGCTTTTAGGTTTCAAGCTCGATCTATCCTCTTGGGAGTTGCTGCAAGGTTCTAGTATCTATTTTGTATCCTTTACACTGCAGAAAGCTTGTTCCATGTTTTAGATTCAGTTTAAAGCAAGTTACGTGGATTTTGGTCAAGTCTGAATTCCGAAGGGCGGCAAAGTGCCGCACTCTGTCTTTAAGTTCGGGTTTTTGATTTCAGGCCTATTCACCCCCACCCCTCTAGGCCACCTTTAGTCTTCCGAGAGATCCTACACTTTTTGACCAAAACTTAGCTTTTCCCGAATGTTAGTCTCCATTGTCTGTGTTGCAGGGCGAGGCACAACAGAATTTGCTCAGCTTCAGTTACACAACCAAGTCAAATATGTTGTTGCCCTATTGAGCACATCAAGGCTTTTAGAATCATGTGATCTGTATTGTGCCAGTGACTCCAGTAACTCGGTTTCTGCAAGAGAATAACCAATGTGAGGTCCTTGTGTTCGCTTTTCCTCTTGTGCCAGTGAATTAAGTCTTGATATGTGCTAGCTCAAAGGTCTTGAATTGTAAGTGAATATCTATTTTGTTCAGTTTCCATCGGACTGTTGAAATGTCAGAGCTTATATTTTTGTGCACAAAATAAAAGCTCGTAACAAAGAAGAAATATTGTGTGTGCACTACTTGATTATTTCTTGTGTGAAAACTAGAAACCCCGATCGGTCTTGATTATTTATATTTGAGATGTGTATCGAATGAAAACTCATTTTGTTTTGAAGAAGGTAGTTGATGATTCTTTTTCCATGGAGATTGTGGAAGAAAAGCCGAGACAATTAGCACCGAGCTGAATCCAGGAGTGCCAAGGGACCCAACAAGTGTAATCTTAGGTGGTGGATTCACTTCCTCACCGTCGACTTATAAAAAAAATTGGTTAACTGCTACGATCGTACTCGTACAAAGAAATGGCACACATAGGTTGTGTGATCTACTGTTGTCAAGATGGAAGCCTTTTGGCCTTTGTTGTATCGTTATCTTACGCGCAATAAATTTCTATGATCTGAACGTGTGTTTAGATAACATTTTTTTGTGATTCCTTGAAGTTTATTGTCTATCGGTGTAATGGTTGTGTAATGTGAAACATTTGATGCTGCAAAACACTTAGATTTCAGGTTTTGTGTATCTATAAATGTTGCTCGGGTGAACAAACATTGAAAAAGGCATGAACAAACAGTAGCACCTGAAATTTGGATTGTCTAAGCAAGAATTCACGGCTGATGAAAGTAAGCAGAACTTTACTTCCTAGGCTATTTAACAAAAGCACACCTGTGCATGCTGAAACTTAACAACCCGAGTGAGCATGATATTGTACCTGGTATGATATTATGTTTTTCCGTAGCAACGCACGGGTATTTACCTAGTGCAACATTAAAATGCAAACTAACATCTTCGTGCAAACTAACGGTGAGGGAAGGTGAGAGGGAGGATTTGTAAAAAGTATGATTTTACACTTAACCGTCCGCTCCTAATCATACTTTTGTAAATTCCCTCTCCCACCTCTCTTCCACCGTTGATTTACACGATTTATAAGGGGAGGTTAATTTAGAAACCATATACTCTGCTCATTATGAAGCACACCACATAGGACAAATAATAAGAGGTAAACGGCAATAAACTTGTATAACTCTGGTTTCATACAATCAAAACGGCGCAATGGCAAAAGCCATTGGTTGGGGCTCCCACCCGAGTTCAAATCCTGGACGCGACACATTATTCTGGATATATTCCAGAATTCTTCAGCGCTATGCATTAAGTGGTAGGCGACGTGCCCGTTGACAGCGAGACGCCTGTGGTGACTTCGTGAACTTTAAGATTTGCCGGCTCAATCCTTCGAAGGTGCTCATAGGGGTAGGGTTTGCGTATGTGTGTTTATAGAGGTGAGTGTGCGTACGTGTTGAGCGTCAAGGCGTTTATCTTGTGTAATTAAAAAAAATACAAATTAACTTATCATCAGGAAAGCATGGTATTGAAAAAACGGCACGGCCTGTGGTACGAAGCACCTACAACAAATCTTTGAACAGGGATACAGGAACCAAGAAAAAGTTTTGTAAGGCAAGACAATATTGCAACCTTTTTAGCAGAAGATTTCAGAACACAAGAGCGGTATCAGTCATTGCAGGTAGCCCGACACCGGCTTTTAGAAATTCTCGATAAACAACAAAGAACCTCCACAGATGGCGTACCTGTATTGCAAAGAGTCATATCACAAGGAGAGCCTGCACATAACAATCCGCAAAATCCGACGCCACACGGCCGCCACCTCTCCTCTTCCGCCGTGGCTCGCCGCTTGCCGGAGTCCTTGTATTACTCAAGCCGTCTCCGGGTGCGTACTCCCCTTCCTCCGTTGACTCTCCGGTCCTCTTCCTCCCGTTATGTATACCTTTTCTCCCTCCCATTATGTATACCTTTGCAGCTAGTGCTTAGGTTCGGTGGATCTTGGACTGATGAGCGGTGGGCGATTTGGTTATAAGATTAAAACTATGGGTGTGCTTTTGTCTTTATTGATTACTCGTTTACTCCTCTGGTTATCAGTGAGCTAAGAACGAATGGATCTGTACCATAAGGTTGTAAAAAGCATGATCCTGAATGGGATTGGAACTCCAAGGATCACGACCAATTGTAGGTTCTCTTAGAATGAACACAATCAATTAAAACTATAAATTAGTAAAATTGAATTGTAGAATAGTGATTTTAACAATTATGCAAGATCCTCTAGTATACATGTTTAGGCCCTTGAAAAATAATACTCCTAGTTAATAAATGTTGTGTCCAGTTTGTGCTTGACTGGTGTAAAGTTATGAACATTGGCAAGATTAAAAAGAAAATGGATAAGATAAATGCACTGTAACCTCAATGAAAATCTCTCTTGGGGGAGTAACATTGTCATTCCAAATGAAGTGCATGATTGGCGTAGATTTGTTGGGGCCTGTTGGGCACTGCTCCAACTTCAAGAAGTTCTGTAGCTGGTTAGCGATAGCTCCAGAAATTCATGGAGCTAGAACTGGTAAAGCAATGCTGTTATTATTTTTTATTGAATACATGTGTTAAACCACTTTATTTTTCCTACAAGCTCTAAATCCTGTATGGGCCTTATAGCTGGAGCTGTGCTAAGTGGTCAATAATCAATAACATTTTTCTTTTTGCTATGTGAGCTTAGGTCTATAAGGATGGAATCTCCATCAACCACTGTGCCTTCCATTGTTGTGTATGTGACTGTTCCTAATAGGGAAGCAGGTAATTTGCCCATAGTAGCAAACTTGGCTGTGTTGATTTGTGTGCAACAGTGGCAGGGATAGGAATATAAAACAAAATATAGTGCTAAGAGTGTAGGCATGTTGGTGATGGCAGGCACACTATTACTAATTACTCCTTTATTTTAAGTAACAGCTGCTGTTGTATATGTTTATTAACCTTTAACATTGAAGTAACTAGGTGAATTCCCCGCGCGTTGCTGCGGGATTTCGAGATGAAATTACAATATGAAGAATAAGTACTAAAAAGGTTAATTCTTTTATCAAACTGTTTGTAGAAATACAAAGATAAAAGTCTGCCTACAAACATATATGAAAAAATTACCATACATGCTCTTACAGACATATTTCTTTTATTTTGTTGTTATAGGCACATGTGTCAATTTGAAATAGTCAGACTTATATCTAATTTTTTGGTACATATAATGTAAGATAAAACTGAAACGTGAAACTTCGTAGATATGTGTTGTGAACAACTATTGCAATACCTTTAATCCATTCTAAAATAAACCAATCGCCTCGTAGAAAAATCAGAAGAAAAAAAATCAGACGTATGCACTCCTAAAGTCAGACATAGTATTTCTGAAAGGAATAAGTTGGGCCCCGTCAATTCCCAATCTCGATCCATTCAGCCTTCACGCGTATGTCGTGCCGCTGCTGCGAAGCCTCCAGCGGCGCATCCTCTTCTCTTCTCCGCGCGCAGCTATCTGTCCTCATGGCCAAGCAAATCGATGCCGCATGGCTCGTGCTGCTGCAGGTGTTTGCCTACGGGTTACGGCAACTGCTCCTGTGGCCTCGATCTCGCCCAGGAAGCATCGTGCTAGGACCTTCTTCTCTCTAATGTGCTTTCTCTCTGTCAAATCCGGGACCAAGGTCGGACGCAGCATCACCGAGACGTCTTGAGAGTTTTGTGGGAGGGCGGTGGAGACGTAGTCGTCGAGCAGGGCTGGAAGGCGAGCAAACTGGCGGAAAGGTGAGATGGGGCTCATCGGCCATTGGTTTCGCGGCCTCAACACGGAGGTTAGATTTAAAGCCATGAGCCTGGTGGGTTCGGATCTTCGGGAAGCAGGGCAGGCGCAGGAAGTTGAAGCCAAGCAGACGCCGACGTCTATTCAATTCATGCACTCAGCATGGCATTGCTTGTGCATGGACACGAGTGGGCAGGAAAGGAGGTAGCGCAGGCGTCCAGATCGTGGTTTGGATTTGGGTGTAACTGAAATTTTGCTGACGTGGCGCAAGGAAAAGATAGAAAAATAGCTTAGTGGGGTTTGTTTATATAGAAGGTATAGATTGCATACTGGCAGTCATATTTTCCGTCCCAACCATATAAAACTAACTGGAACTTATTTGCACACCCATCATGTATTTGGATTGTTTTTCTTTTTAGTTGTTTTCTATGTTGACAGCATAGCCTTTTTCCTTTAGCACCATTAAAAGTTTTTTCCCTGTAGGCAAGAAGCTAGCTGGAAGCATTATTAGCGAGAAGCTTGCTGCTTGTGTTAACATCATGCCTGGTAGGAACTACATTCTTTCTCTAGTTTCATTATTTGCAGCTATACATGCCGCTAAACGAATTATATCAATTGGCTATCTTTTAGCATATTTTGCACTGCAACACATCATATTCATTCCAAATGACTTTTCTGTTTCTTCGGTGTAATGTCATCATTCATGTGGTCCTTTAGTTAACTGCATAATTGAGAAATCTATTTGTCCTTGAGTACTGTGGTAGCAACTATTATGACAAAAAGGTGCCTGGATGGCCATGCCAAATTTCACTTTCAAAATAAGAAATCATCAATTCCACTATCATGATTGTTCAAGCGGCATTTTTCCATATTTAGTGCTATGCAGCACCGTTATTTCAGCTACATTTGTGTAAGTGTAACACGAATCAAATGGGTCTCAGATCAAAATCATAGTGAACATGTAACTTAACGGAACTTATGCAAATAAGAAACAACAATATAATATGAAGTTAAAATAATTAGTGTGTTTGTCTATTAGTTGAACTAGAATTATACTATTTAAATTTATAGATCTTAAACTAATTTTGGTGAATGATTTGACACATCGATGTGGACAACTAAATGTATGCTTGGATGAAGAGATAACTAATTAACTATCATAATTACATGTGCTAGTTGGCTATAATTGCAAGCTCTAGTGGATTGTTGATGTGGGTAGCTTGTATGTTGAGAGAAATCTCTTGTGGAGTTTAGCTTTATAAGAGTATAAGATCCACTTGAGCATCTCATATTTGTTAAAACTGCTTATCTGTGGGTAACATCGGATTGCATGTGTGCCTGCACTGGAATGGATGTGAACAAAATTATACCTTTTGTATGCGCAAGTTAGATGCATGCTTGCTTGTCTATGCAGAGTGGATGCAGCAGCTGCCTAGATTTCTCAATTGTTTTGCAGTAACATGAAAATGGATTACTGTACTATTGACAAATGAACCAAGAGATTGCATGAAAGTGGGATTACAGCCAAGCAATGTGTTGATCTTGTCCTCTCTGTGTAGTTCTTTCCATGGATATTTGCTACATTGTTAATAGCCTAATATTCCGTACTTACAATTTTCTAAATGCTCTTCTTTTCAGGGATTGAATCTGTTTATTGGTGGGAGGGAAAGGTAGTATATTAATCTTTTTTTTGGCCAGGTTAAATGGATGTTTCACCTGTTCAATGAGTTCAACAGTTTTACTTGTTACTCCATTTGCTCAAAAATACTCGTCATATTTGACTTTGCACTGTCTTCGATATGCATCTTTGACCAATATGTCCTAGAATATATTCTTAAAATTCTGTAAGAGATTTTGCAAGCATTTTTCAATACAATTCTACACATACAAGTATACAATTTGTATTTCTCAAAGAGTATTTAAAAATTAGTGATCTTTGTAGTTTATAAGGTTGACTAAATATGTTCATTAATTCATAAACGACATGTTTTTATGACTCAAGGTAGTAATTTGGAGACCAACAACTGACTTGCTGTCACGTGCAAAGTGATGCTGAGTTGCTCATTATCAAGACAAGGGGATCTCTTCTAGATGCTTTGACTGAACACGTGAAAGCCAACCATGAATATGAGTGAGTTCCATGTGACTATGCAAGCTTTTACTGTTTGTTGGTATGAACCAAAAGGTTATAAAACCAAGCATATTGCTCTTCCTTTGACCTGGAATTTACAGGTTGATCTTTTAATGCAGCATTCCTGAAGTCATTGCTCTACCCATACAAGGAGGAAACCTGAAATACCTAGAGTGGCTCAAGAACAGCACAAGGGAGGACTGATGTCTGAAATTGCTAAGCTCTTCACTGGATCTCCACATGCCAAGAGTGCCTGTAATAGAGTAGTGACGAAATATGGAAAACTGGGATGGATTTGTCAAATCCTGGAAGGCTGGAAGGCGTTGAATAAATGGCATGGCGAGTATATAGGAGGGAGCCTTGTACATGAGATGATGAGATCCATATTCCAATTGCTTGTGTTTGTGACTGCGTTTGGTATTATCTGTTTAATTGTTCAGTGATATATATATATATATCAGTTTAACAAATTTTGAGCATCCGATCCCACATTACACCAAGAATCATCACTTCATAATTCATTTTTTCATAAAAAAAAACTACAATAATTGAAAGGATATCCTCCAGATAAGAGGAAACCAGGCACAAGAGACCATGTAGATTAACATAACATTAACCAAACTTCTTAGCAAGGCATGGATCCCACATTACACCACCAAATCTCCATAGCGTTCCATCAGAAAATCAAATCTGCCTCTTCTGTGAGGTGGAGACCTTTTGAATGGCCATTATAAATTTAACTTTAAAGGTGAAACCAGACAGAACATGAAATTAAAATGGTGCCATATATCTCATTTCACTCTGACTAAATACAAGGCAGTTAAATAGTACTTAGCAGCAACCCCTCCCTCATTGAAGAAAAATGTTTTTTTGTTGAGCTCAAACCATAGGGTATGAACCACCCGGCAGCTTTAAATAATAAAACGATAAGAGCACAGATAAAAGGGACAACTTACAGAGAGAAAAAAGGGAGAGAATAAACGAACAAACACTAAGGGATGCTTAGGTGCCTAACCAGCAGTTAAGCACCGAGCAGGCAGCAAAGGGAAGAAAGAAGATTACAAGGCATTCAGCCACACACGCAGACTGATGCAAGCTTTGCTTAATAAAGAAAAGATGAACAGTTATCTCTTTCTTGAAAGCAGCCTTCAGGAGTTAAAATTTGGATCCTTTCCATAAAAAATGAGAGCATTTATTTCATTCCAGATGCACAAGGCTCCAATCATGAAAACCTCATGAAAAAAGGGTGAGGGAAACTTCTCTTGGCGACAGCCAACTTCTCATGAATGTTCAGCCCTTCCTCCCAAATAATGCCAAGAGCAAACCATCTGGTGATAGCTGTCGAACAGTCAAAGAAAAGATGTTCCCCAGTTCCATCAATGGTATCCTGACAAAGGACACAACAGTAACCTTCTAGAAACTTTTTCTTCTCCTTCTTAGCATATTCCCATATTCAGCCCTCATTAAGCAAGAGTCAAGCGAACTTAATCTTTGGAACACAACTCGCCTTCCAGCCCCAGCTGTCATTTTCATCAGAGTTATTTGGCTGCCATAGAGTAAGTTCTACCTGTAGGTCCAGGAATTCATTATATGCGAGTTATTTGGAGAAAAATGTTGGCCAACCTTGTAGAATCTTACACAAGAAAATCCATACACAAGACACTTGAGCATTACCAAGCTTCAGTGCTTCACATTTCTTTTTCAGCAAAACCAAAACAGTAATCAAAAGAGAGATATCAAACTCAAGTTAGCAGTTCCATCTGACGAAACCAGGCAAAGAATAATAATAAGATTAGACATAGATCAACACAGCATTAAACAAACTCCTTGATAAGTTCATAGCAAAGGTATGAACATGGACCCCCACTGTACACCTCCAAGTCCACACAAAAAGGAGCCACATTCTGCATATCCGTCCCCAAGACGTTTGCATCTGATACTAAACTATACCCAAAAGCACGCCTGTCTGATAGCGCTTTCAGTTTCCCAACCAACCATCTACCTAGATCGACACCCAGTTAAGCTGTAGGCAGAATTATTACTAACTAGAGCAAGATTATGATCAAAAGGCACAACCTTTCCCTTGATCCTCCGTCGATCGGTCACGGCAAATCGTGGAGGACCCCCATCTCGTCGACGCGGAAGCCCAATTCGCTGAGGTCCACCGCCTCATTGATGGCGACGCCGCTGCCCCATTGCTCCCCGAGCACACCCTCCTCGGGCTCGACCTCGAGGTCAATGACGGCCGCGGCCTTCTCCTCTTCCTCCTCCGCCTCAGCCCGCGCCCTGCCCTTGAGACACACGCCCATCTTCATCCTGGAAGTCGGGCCGCCCGCGCGGGAGGGCGTGTCGGCGGATGCGGCGGCGGGGTTCGGGGCGGGGGAGGGTGACGACGGGGGGTTGAAGGGGTGGAATGCGGTGAAGGGCGCCCGACTGTCGCCGGCGACGGGCGGGCCTAGTGGAAAGAATGCCCAGGCGCAGAAGTACATCTCAGTGCCGGGGACGATAGGCGGCGGCGCCGGGAGCTCGGCGGCGGGGAAGGCGCGGCGGCAGGCCGGCGTCGGGCAGCGGAGGCGGCGCCCGAGGTAGAGGCGCGGGAATGAGTGCACGTAGCAGCAGTGCGGGCACGCGGTCCAGAACGCTTCCTCGCCGGCGACGCCGGCGGACGCGGAGGCGCCGAGGTGCGCCGCCATCTCCTCGGGGGGCGAGTTTTGGTGCCGTTTCGGGGGGAGCTAAAAACGCGACGGCCGCCGCCAGGTGCTTCTAGGCTGCTGCTACTGTAGCATTTTGGTGGGGCGGCACTGTAGATGCATCTGGCCCCGCGGTGGCAAGTGGCCCAAATCAAGCATTTGTCTTTTCGGCCCAAATCAACTCTAAGATCAAAACATACGGCCAATGAAAAGGATCAAAATGTCTAAGAGTAGTGTTGAATTGGGCCATTTAAAATTTGTCGCAACAATTAAATTCTACCGCTTATCCTATTTCAGCTCTTATACCTGAAGTGTTTTCTTTCCTACCGTATAAAAGTTTGTACCTTACGTTCCAATCCTTCTCTAGCATAACAATTTTATAAATATAAAATCATTAATGCAATTGCTCAAATAAATGCTGAAAGTAAAAAGAGGAAAAGGAATACACAATGTTTTCCTAAGAGCATCTACAAAAATTTAATATTTTTTCTTTGCCATTTGTTGTAGTTTGCCAACTCTCAAAACGAAATGGGGAGGAGAAAAACAAGTCATCTCCAAGAGTTTTGCAAAATTAACTTGAAATTTACCAAATTGTTGACCCAACCGACTATATATGGCACGAAGAGAGTCCTACATGCGCAGGAGTAGCGCGGGAGGAGCACCCGATTGCGTTTGCCAAGAGGTCCGTGGCTTTGCAAGTATGTCAAGTTTCCTCCGTTAATTGCCAAGTTGCCCAAATTGCAAAACCCAAATGCAAAACTGTTGGATACCTCATTTTATGATTTTTTTGCAAATTACAAGAATGCAAACCTCAAATGCCATACTGTTGAAGATGCTCTAAGGCATCGGAGAATTGGCATTCCTCACTAGTCCTCGTTGGAGCACATACGTAAGGGTATCACTCCCCCTCAATTCACGCAAGGACTGAGTGCTCTCAACGGGCTGAATCTTTGTCACTTCAACATGGTGAATATCGCCCACAACCGTCACAAAATGAGTTGGATCATCCACAAGCACCACCCGATGATCACCAGGTTCCAATCGCCATCAAGCCGTCTAGGTGATACCGATCACCAAGAGTAACAAGCACAAACTCTCAGTTGACCCAACCAAGTCAAATGAGAAGAATGGATACACACTTGGTACTCTGTCGATGGGAGAATCTAGGGGTTCCCTACAAAGAAGATAGAAGAAGACCTAGTCCAACTAGGATTCCTTTCATGTAATCCTACTAGGACTAGTTACATGTAATCCTACTATGACTACTCAACTTGTAACCGACTAGGAATTATGCCTCTCCTAGATATATAAAGGAGGGCAAGGCTCCCTAGATCGGCACCGGACAACACAACAACACAACCAAAACCAAAAGAGGCTTCATGGTCTCAACGAGCGCAGGGCGCGACTATCTACTCCAATTAGACGTAGGACGCCGGGAGTTTCCGGCGTACTGAAGCAATATAAATCGTTTTCTCACTGCGTTTACCATTGAGTTCCTGCATGCGCCGACGCCCCTCCGAACAAAACACCGTCCCGAGTACTCCCGTGACGGGCGATCGATGGTAAAACATTGACATACTCTCTATGTAGTAATGAGGTCCTTAATTGTAGATTAGCAAATCTCAAACACCCCACTAGGCCCTTGCTCTCCCTTGAACTCCTAATGAATCCCTCAGGGGTGTATAAATAGGGCCAAATCAAGAAACTAGTCATTGCTTCTCCACTCAGTATCTTGGGAGCACCTGATCACTACTTTTCATGCACTGGAACGCTCCAGTGCGTTCTTCAATAGCTAATTTTTCAATTTGGCTGTGACCCTGCTCCTGGTTAGCACTGGATTGCCTGTTCTGTGGGTGAAAAACCGAGCTGACCATGAAAACTCTTCTTTGCACGGGACCTCTGCCCCCTATTTTCTACAGTTTTCTTTGTTGAATCGTTAGACAAGACTGCTCTGTATTCGTGAACCTCCTTAAAATATACTCTCACAAATGCTAAGTAGCCACACAAATGCTTAGGCACCAGTGAGTTGAACCTAAGAGAAAGAACTATTTTCAGATTCATCTACAACAATCCGTTATGAGAGCATGTTTTAAGGGGCTTCACATGTGAAGCTATTTCAAAAATATCTGTTTGGCACAAAACAGTTTCAAACATCTCGTGAAGTTGGTGGAAAAGCTCTACCAATTGATTGCTAAGTAAAACTTATGAATATGGTTCCTAAACTTTTACGATGGAGTCATTCTGACTCAAAATTTGATATTCTGAGCCACGTGGATTGTGGTTTGTCTCTTAGGCAAACTTTGTCGCTTGAGTTCTCCCATCTAAATATTTTTTCTTAGCCCACCACTGTCTATCAACTTTGGTTCCATGGGCTTGGAACCACTCCATGTCTGTTGATGTCGACTTGACACGTGAAACTCATGTGTGAGCATTGTTTGTTTTGCTCTCGAGTCTCGTGCCTGTCATCTTAATGTTAGACATGGGTTTCCTAGCGCCGAAGCTAGAAGATAACCGCTACCAAGATACGAGGCACCAAGTTCTGCTGCCCAAGATGGGGGGTCAAGGACATGGAGGTGGTTAGGTGGAGATCACTACCGGACTCCGGAGCTTTGCCATGCACATGGAAAAGCCACAATTACACTTAGTACCACACTATCACTTGTGTCTGTGCTTCGCTTCGGTTCTCCACATATTATACTAAACTGAATATAAATTGTTTATTTGAGGCTCTAAATGAATTTAAATTAAAAACTTATCAGCTATAAAGTTTTACAACTTTTCGAGATCTATAATTTTTATTTAGAGAGTTTCTCCATCCGAGGTCTTTTGTAAAATCTGAATTTCAAATTTGAGAAATTCAAACATAGTTTTGCATGACAAGATGATTTCAAATTAAAAAGTTGTCAATTACAAAGCTTCACTACTTTTGGAGATCTACAAAGTTTATTGGGAGAATTAGAAAAATGGTCTAAAAACTTGGGTTTAGGAAATTGTCCTCTCTTTTTTTTTTGAATTTTGGAATTTGGCCTCGAAATCAAATTTTCTTAGAAAAATGGCCTTCCGTCAGTTTTGGATCGTAGTGGTGTTAACTTTGGGCTATAAAGACCATTTTACCCTTGAAAATTTAAAATAAAAAACAAAATTTATTTATTTATTATATATTTTGAGTGTATGTATATAATGATTATATAATCACATTCAACCGAATAAAACTGGGTATGTTGCTTATGCGTGAATATATGTGGTTGAATGTGATTATATATTCAATATATACATATACTCAGAATATACAATAAATAAATAAAACTTTGTTTTTTATTTTAGTTTCTAAAGGGTAAAATGGTCTTTTTATACCAAAATTAACATTGTTAGGATCCAAAACTGACGGAATTGATTTCGAGGCCAAATTCCTAAGTTAAAAAAAGAGGCCAATTTTCTAAACCCAAGTCTTTTCGAGGCCATTTCTCTAAGTCCTCCAAGTTTATTTTGGTTGTTTTCCATCCGAGGTCTTTTAAAAAAAATAATTTTTCAAATTCAAACGTATGCATGACAATATGAATTCAAATGAAAATGTTGTCTAATATAAAATTCTATGGCTTCTCAAGATCTACAAAGTTTATTTTGGTTGTTTGATGATATACTCATCTGACATGGTGGTTCTAATATAAAACTACGAGAGCGATATATAAGATTTGTGAACAAATGTTCTTTCACTTTGTCATATGAAGAAATGACCAAAACAAACATTGTACATCTTGATGAGCTATATAACTTTGTAGTTAAAAACTTTTTTATTTGAATTAATTTATTGCTTTAAAATGTGCTTTAAAATTTTCTTTGCTGAGTGAAAAAAAAAAAACACTTGGCAAAGAAACTTTTTGCCCAAGGTTCTAGATCTAGTACTGGCAAACCTGTAGTAATAGTTTTGGCTTGTCACATGGTGAAGCATGCATGCCAACAAAATTTACAACATCACATTAGTATTCCTTTAATGAGTGTTTATATGTTAGAAATATATCAAGAAAACATGGCTAAAAATGTGTCTACTGGAGTGGTAATGAACTCAAAATCCCATTTCTTATTTTTTATTTTGAAAATAAACTTGGGTCTCCAATATATATATATATATATATATATACTCTGTCCCCTTTGTCCAAGAAACAAAAATAAATCTCTTTTCTGGATGAGTCAAAGATTCTTGATTTTAAGTGAATATATATGATAAAGTATTCATGTTTATGATATGCTAGATTTATTATATAATATATTTTTATAATAAATTTAATTGAAGAACTAAGCATATATTATGTTTTATAAAGATAGTGCTTATAACGTCGTGTTGACTTCTAGTAAAACGAGATTTACTTATGTTCGGAGTACACTGCACGTGTCACGATTCCGACGATGGACCTGACTGGTACGTCTGATCTCAGCTTGTTGGGCGTGATTATATTGAGCGACGATCAATCCATGGAGTAGCAGATGTGTTTGAAGGCCTCAACGTGGTGGTCGTCGAGAGCCATGAAGAGGTCGACGCCACCCTTGGCCGCGCACGACGGCACCAAGATCATGAGACCCTCGACGGGGAGGTCCGGCGGCAGGAAGGCGCACGGCGGCCCGTAGCCAAAGTCGAGGTCATGGAACCTGAATCCCAGCCAGCTGTCCACCTCCAGGTCCGGGCAGAAGGTCGTGCCCGGAGTTGCGGCCGTGGAGGCCAGCTCCTCCCCGGCGCGTTCCGCCATGTCCCCGAAGTCGACGAAGGACTGGATGTACTCGGCGTCGACGCGCGCGACGGCGTCGCGGATGGCGCCGACCACCGCGGCGTAGCTGGAGGACAGCAGCTCCCGGGCTTGCATCCGCGGGAACGCCCACAGCACCATGTTACCGAAGTACTCCATGGGCACCGGAGGGTCGGCACGGCCCCTGCAGTTCACGGCGACCCTTATCTGCGTGAACTCCTCCGGCGCTAGGTCCCGCGCCACCGTGATCTTCTTCCAGGCGTGCGCCAGGAGGCACTGGAACGTGCTGCACCGGCCGCCCACGCGGGCCTTGAGGTCGGCGATGAACTCCTCCGGGAAGTTGACGGCGAGGTTCTTGATCCTGTCCATCGGGAGCACGGAGTGGCTCGAGCTATGCTCGCCACGGAACTCGATGTTCCGGTGATCGAACCTGGGCGTGGGTGGTCTGCGGGGGACAGCGATGGCCGCGCGGTCGGTGAAGGGCGACGGTAGATCGGTAGCCGAGGCGGTGCGCACGGCCGTGGCCCAGGCCGTGTAGAAGAAGCTCATGGACTGTCCGTCGGCGACGAGGTGTTGGCTCACCGTGCCGATCACCAGGCCGCCGCACCTGTACCGCGTCAGCTGCGTCTGAAAGAGAGGCTCGTCCACGCGTTCCTGCACCGGGTACCACATAGTATATGCCGCATGCATGCCACCATGCACAAAGTAACATATTCAGGTTCATACAGTACGTGTCATGGATCGTCGGTCACGACTCACGGCTCACAGAAGGTTACCTTATCAGCCTTGGGGTATAGCTCGTTGATGTGCGCCGCCACGTCGTGCGCCACCAGCGCGTCGGCAAGGTCGGCGTCGGCGGTGGCCTCGACGACAAGCACCCCAGCGTCGTTGAGGTGGAAGCACTTCCTGCCGCGGTCGTCGACGCCCATGCGGCCCGCCAGGTGCGGGTACCTCGCGACGGCAGCGAGGAGGCCGTCCACTATGGCATCGTTGTCCGGCGCAGGCGCGTTCCACGCGAAGGCGGTCGGGATGTAGCCGTCGGTGGAGGCGCGGTCGAACGGCGTCAGCAGGGACTGCTTGCTGCCACCGCCGCGGGTGGACGCCTGTGGTTGTGGTCTAAGCATCGCCCCATGTGTTATCTCCACCGTCACGACCATAGTCGTCGTCGTAACTTCGTTTCCGAGCTAATGCTAATATGATCGATGGACTAGCTGGCAAGCAATTAGCAGACGATCGATTATGAGAGTAATGGTGGTCAAGCTAATTATAAGTGAGTTTTTTTTCACTGATTAGCGTCTCTGAGTTCTGTATTGATGGTTAATATGTTGTGTAGTGTGGGTTAGGACATGCGGGTGTGCATGTGCATATATAGGGGGTTAAACGTTATGCTTTGGCTCATGAAAGTCAAGGAGGAGCTGGCCTGGCAGGAAAACGACTGCCGGGGATGTTAGATGATAAGGTTTGTTAGGATAACACATGGGCGTGTAGGCTGGTACATTGTACAATGATGTGTTGTACAAGTAAGTTAGTTAGATCTAGATGTTGATATCAATCTTGTTGTAACCATGACTTGATGTATAAGCCATCGTAGGAGTTCTTCCCACTATATATAACACACAACCGTGAACCCCAAAGGGCATTGGCGGATCCACCGCCCGGCGAGCCCGGCCAGCCACTCAGGCTCCCGTGACGAATACACAGTTAAACACTATCTTGTCTGAAGGAAAAAATATGTATTTTCTTATAGCAAATATTCATCACAATAAAGTTTGCCCGGGCTCTATTCTTTGGCTGGGTCCGCTACTGCCAAAGGGTATCACGTTAACCATATTCTTCATAGGGGGGCACCACCAACCACACACCGCAGTCAAAAAAAAAAAAAAACACAGTTGTCAATCTTGACGCAAAAAAAAGAGCATACGGTGCAAACAGCAAAGAAATGCATGCACTCGTCTCTCTGTTACCTTTGAACACAATTAATACCCAACATCAACTTTCTACCGCGTCGCAACGATGCACGGGAGGATATATATGTCGTCCTGGCCCAGGGAAATTCCATGTTGGAGAAGTGATCGACCTGGGACAATGTTGCATGTGGCCTATACGACAGTACATGCATGATGTGACCTGTCGATTACTCCTACATGCTTCCCGGGAACATACTACAGGTTTGATTCCACGAGACAACACGAGACAACACGTCTCTTGATTAATAGAGACGGATATATTATATATAAAGTATCAGATCGATCTCTCTAAAAATACAATCCCGATCATTAGAGACGGTCTGTTTATTATTTATAGAGACACTATCATGTCTGTAAATAGTTTAACAGAGGCAAATCTCTTAAGATTAAGAGGTCTGCATCTAAAAAGGGAAGCCATTAATTTTCTTTTTCGAGACCACGCCGTTGCGCGTTTTTCATTAAGCAGGATAAAGGGAAAACAAGTTCGATTACAAGAGGAGTCGCAGGTAATCCCTGGATTACCAACGAAACCCCAACACAAACACAAAGCAAGAAACGTGGGGGGGACCTCCACCTAACAACCACAGCAAGCTGCACCTAATACAATAACTCGACACCTAGGTAGCTAGTAGCGCGCGGAGTCGCAAAGAAAGACACGGCGGCAAAGCATCCGCCCCAAACTCCTGACGGCCAAGCATCCATCCCCACCTCAGCGATCTCAACGACCAGAACCGGCGGAGGCGCGTCCTCGGTGGCAAAGCAACAGACACGGCGGCAAAGCATCCGCCCGAACTCCTGACGGCCAAGCATCCGTCCCCACCTCAGCGACCTCAACACCATGACCGGCGGAGGCGCGTTCTCGGTGGCAAAGCAACCCGCTCCTCCGAGTCACGGGGGCCAAAGCCCACCAGACCACGGGCGAGGAGGACACACCTCGGTGGCAAAGCATCCACCGGTAACAACTAACAAGACCCCAACTACGACTACAACACACGCTAACTGAACATATCCAGGTGAGGATAAACATGAAGCCCAAAAGGTGCAGCACGACGAATCAAACTGGGACGATGACGACGACCGCGCAACACCGAAAAGGAAGGCAGCCCCGGGCGCGAGAATGCATGGAACTTCAGAGGCAACGCCTACAGGAAGGATTGCGACGCAGTGAGCGGCGCCGTTGCCTGCCCGAATGGGCCCGGTTTTCACCTAGAAGTTCCACAGTGGTGGGAGAGGGGGGCGCAACAACAGATGCCTCCAAGGAGGAGAACGGCGCCAATGGCGTCGCCATCGTCGGCCAACGGCAGGGCTTTCGCCAAGCGCCCCATCCAAGCACAGAGAGCCCACCCGTCCCACGAAAGCTTCACCACAACGAAGCAGCAGAAGCGTGGACGAGCGGGGCTACGCCATCCACGCCACCATGACGTCGATGGTGCACCGCCAACACCGCTGCCCACACCACCACGGTGCGGGGCAACGCACGTTGGGGCCACTATAACCACCACGCGCACAGCCCCCCCTCCAATGGCCGGCAGCCAGCCGGCCACCACAGCATCGGGGAGGGGGGGATCGGAGCCCCCAAGCCGACCAGGCGAGGGGAGGCAAGATCCGGGACCC
This sequence comes from Themeda triandra, assembly GCA_018135685.1. Lineage (NCBI taxonomy): Eukaryota > Viridiplantae > Streptophyta > Magnoliopsida > Poales > Poaceae > Themeda > Themeda triandra. Next base: position 316,841 of record JAENPR010000413.1, read on the forward strand.
AAGGGCCCAGATCCGCCGGATCCCCGCCCACCCAGGCCCCTAGGCCCGCCAGCCACCGCCGTAGGGGGGGCGGACGCCGCAGCCCCCCCGCAGCTGCCGTCGAGGAGGGGGAGTGAATCCGCGCCGCCGGGGAGGGCCATCACCAGATCCGTCCCCCGAGGGAATGGATCCGGCGAGCCACCACCATCCTCGGCCGCCGGAGCCGCCGCCGGCACACGTCGTCGTCGGAGTTGGTGGGGGTCGGGGGGGACCGCCCACCGCGCCGCCGGATCATTTGAAAACTTTATGTCACCATATTCGCCCAAAATATGCTTTTGTGTAATTGTTTTGATTTTTTTTGAACACTTCTATGTATTGTTACAACTATTTGTGGTAATCAGAGATAGGTCAAATCATCCTACAGAAATTTGAATTTTTTATTTATCTCCACAACAAATGTTTGAATATAATGGACAATACAATCCCAAAATATATTTTTATGTAATTTTTTAATCTTATTAGATATGCACAATTCAATATCAAAATTTGTTTTGACAGACCCACAAAAAATCATTTAAAATATAAAAAATTGAATCATTTTAATTTTTTTAAACTCCCAACAACAAAATAGTTTCTTGAGATATAGCGGGGAACACCTCATAGTTTTTCCCTTAAAAAACTAACATATATGTCGTCTATTACATGTGAGGGAAGTTTTAAGTACATAGATACAAAAGTTTTATACATTACCTTAATAAAATTACATGTATGCTAACAAAGTCCTTAATTTCGCAAAGTACATAGAAAATTTCCTTGACTAGGCCAATATTAGTATGAAATCTTACAAACACAATACAAACATAGCTGCAGAATACAAGTCATGTACTATTGAAGCTCGAATAACCGCCTCATGAACTTTCTTCTACCACCCATAGTGCATATGTTCTCAGAGGCGCCAGAGCACGACTGAGGCCTGAGGGACAAAGGAGTCACCAGGGGTTGCGATCAGTGGTGAGCCAATGCCTTTAGCTCAGGCATCACACCGCCCAACAACCAACTCGATCACGCTAGCATTACTCCCGGTGCGTCTCGGCTTCAATGGCTATCTGTTTTTTACTAAACCTTCATAGCATCTCTAGTGCACCATCTTGACTATATGAAGAAAAGATCTATGTGTGGACTTTATTTTCTCCTAGAAAGAGGGTTCCACCCATCAGAGCATATTTCGAGAGTACGAATAGTGAAGCAATGAGTGCCAGGTAATAGTAGAAACAGGAACCACCACCCCAGGTTCTTACCTGCCACTCTGCAGTTAATTTAATTTTCTGACATTTTTAAGACAACCTAAGCTCTCTTAGAAATTTAGTTCGTCCAATCTTTCAGTTTTATGTATTTTTTTGCTAATATCTAGCGCGTAGCAATTATTCAAGCGGAGAGGACTCGGGCAATATTTAATTTGTACGGATCTTCACGCATCTGGATGTCCACACACTACAAAAGCAGAATGCATGCTTGTTCCATTGTTTGGATAGTCAATGAAACAGAGACATCATTTAAAAAAAAATGAAACAGAGACACGGAAATGTTTTCCTGAGATATGTAGAGGACCATGGTGTGATCGAGTAAGAAGAACTAACAAGAGACTCAATGAGGTAGCTACTGACCGATCATATATATTTTTCTACTATAAGTGTACAAATATATTCTGTTAGCTTGTCTTTCGTCATCACAAGAACTCACGAGGTCGGTAACCTACAATCGACGACCGATCTAGCTACGTGTTGCACACGTCGTGTTGGTAAACGGTGCAGCACGGAGGATAATATAAGGATCGATAATAAGACACGGCCACACTAACCCCCCGCTGACTAGTATACATAGCATGCATGGTTACGTTAAGGGCAGGTACATTGCTACACATAAGCGGTCTCATACGTCGTCTCATGCATTGTCACGTAGGATTATTGATGATGTGGAGGAAAGAAAGAGGTGAGAGAGAATGAGGTAGTTGTTTCGCGAAACAACCACCTCATGAGCTAAAATTTAGGACTATGAGACAACTATTTTACCATTGTATGAGTTGTTGTTGTCATGCACCTCACAATCCTATTTTTACTCTCTCCATAAATCAAGGAATTACGAATTGCTATAAGACAACTTAAAAAGACAACCATTGTATAAATAATATATTAAGTCGTCTTAAATTACGTGGCACCCTATGAGACTGGTTATGAGACGATACCAATGTACCTGCCCTAAGGCATCTGCGTGAACATGGTTGCGTGGCAAAAGACTAGCTTACATGCATCCTGCTACCTCATTCCTGAAATATAGATATGAATTCAAACTATCATAAGTTTGACTGAATTTTGTTTGTTATTAAAAAAATGCAGGTTTACAACATCATATACGGCCCTAATGAAATTTGATCCACACGCCGATGATCCATGTCTTGTCGGATGTATATTTATACCTTTGGACTACTTTTACTAGTTGTGAAGAAAGCTGAATTCGTTCTACTGTCAAAAAGTAACAGCTGCGATAATGTTTATCAGCTTGCGAAGTCGGGATGCAATGCATGCTGCAAAGAGCTCAGGCTGAGTTGAGATGCTTTTTTATGTCTGCACGGCGTGTGCAAAAGCAACAAATAAATAGGTCAGAGAAAAGCGCGCACCAACCTAAGATATATGTCGAGAACATTTACCATGACTTACAAGATATCGCGATTGCCTCTGGCACCATCCTAGTATACGCTTTCCTTGATGAGGCGCTCGTGTCGCCTATGGGATCATCGGGTACATGCACATATACTATACGACAATTTTTATGGTTGCTACAAATTAGATGGCTCTTGAGGAATTGATTCGACGGCTAGAAAGATAGTAACATCAAAAGACATCGGTTGGAAAGACACGAGTGCCTACTTAAATAGTGGGACTATAGATACCAAGCACGAAATAGAAGTGAATATAGGACAAGTGGAGACACATGCTCAAGATGGAGCAAGACACGTGTCAGATGACAAGAGCCGAGGGTAGGGAGGAGCCGCTGAACCAACGACGCACGTACATGACGACCAAAAGAGGACGACGAATCGACAAGAGAGAACGAATTAGACGACGTCGCTGTCGATGCTATGCGGTGGAAACTCGAGACGGAGAGCGAGAGTAGATTCCTTTCGCTGCGATGCGACGAGCCGTGTCCGGCCGGGCTGCGTCTTTGGGACGGCGCTTAACATGCATTGACGGGACCAATGCAGACGGGAATGTACAAAAGGCGTAAAGTGGAAGAGGACCTAGACAAAACTAACAGCACCATTTTGAATAACTAACTAACGAATGCAGTTGATCATGCAAATGATGCAGAACTAATCTTACCGATAACGAACGAACTGCTACCCACTATCTCATTCCACAGCTCAATCGTCAAATCAAAAATGAAAGAAAAGCATACCCACCATCATATCTACATCTACGTTTTAGGTGTTGCCGTCCTAAAACAAAGATGTCTAGGTTTTAAACATTGTACATCACAACTTTCGTGAAACTTTCTCAATTTTTTATCACAACCTCCGTATGCGATGTCATCATATCTCGGCAAGTTTCGTGATTTTCGGACTTCGTTTGCATTTTATAGAATTTAAAAATAATTCACCTGCAAATTGGTGGCCATGTCTTGTGAATAAGATGTTCGAAATTTCGCGCTTGTCCTAGATACGGCCTCACAATACACTCAAAAACATGGATAGCATTTTTTAAATCACTAAATTCCATTATTCGATATACCTGCAGTTCAAATTTGCTTTTCCCCAAAAAAAATCCACTAAATGAAATAAATTAAAAAAATAGAGCAAAAAGTCCGAGAAAAAAACGTTAAATTTGAACATGTACTTTAAGGTACTATACGAGGACAGCAAAAAATTTTGGTGGCAAAAAGAAAAAAAAATCAAATTCTTTACCGAGTGTCAGGGATTGACACTCAGCAAATTATCTTTGTCGAGTGCCGAAGGTATGGCTCTCGGCAAACAGGATGGCAGGTGACGGCTATTAGCCTGCCGTCCTTTTTACCGAGAGCTTTATTCTGCCGCGAGGGCTAGGCACTCGGCAAAGAGCCTCAGACACTCGGCAAAGAGCATTTTCCCGAGTGCTCGCTTTTGCCGAGTGTCGGCACTCAAAAAATGTTCTCTTTGTTGTGTGTCCGATAATTGGCACTCGACAAAGCCGATGTCTGTGGTAGTGTCTGCCACATTTAGCAAAAAATACTCACTTATACCTGGAAAACACCAATTAAAAAGTTTAATGTGGACATCCTTCATTGTCACTCATGGATGAGGCCACGACACCCTGTCAATTTAATTTCTTTGGTTCACAAGAGGGAGGTCACCGATCGATATATACCACACAAAGACCACGTACGATACACATACAACTAAGCTGTTGGACTAGGAATGTTGATTACGCATCCGTTGGTGGACTAGGAATGTACACGTAGACGACGACGATATACACCACAAAGCTGCAGATGGGATTGATCAATTGACTTGTGTCGATCAAATATGATGAGGCAAAGTGCCGTTTCTCTATGGCTTCCAGTGTCAATCATCGAAGTATAAGGAGCTACGAGCTTTAGCGCTCTGCATCTAGATGCATGGGCTGGAAATCAAAACGTTGCAGAAACGTCTCCCTGGACATAAAAGGCCCAAATAATGGACTAGCAGAGTGGTTCGGTGAGGTGGCGTGGCTATGGCTAATATATATGCGAACATGCATGGGCAGGTTCAACTCGTTGAATGCGAGCCGAGCGAGTGGCGTTCGTCGTTTGTTTTTGCCGTCCACGTGGCAGAAATCCGGAGGCTGTATGCATTGAGGTATGGTGCATGTTGTCTCCACCAGATTTATTTCCACAGAATCTAGTCCACAAAACTACCAAAATATTCTTTTATTCTTTCTGGTTTAAGGCAAGTGCGTGCTGTAATTGGAACCTCAATGTGGTGAGGCCACTAAGCTATAAGAAGCTTTACGTATTTGCTAACTACTCCCTCCGTCCTGATATATAGAGCATTCTTGCTATTTTGGGCCAAAATAAAAGAGAGAACAATAGATGTATGTAGCCCCCACTTACCTTCCTAATGTATTGAAATTTGATTCGATTTGCATAATTAAAGGAGAAACTCTCAATCTTCTAATACAAAATAGGCAAGAAAATGAATTACTTTCTATATAGAAAATAATCATGCACTTTTATTTAAGTAAACATTATCTTCTTGTACCCCGAATGCTCTATATTTTAGAAAAAATTTAAAAGTTAGAATGCATTGTAATACGGGATGGAGGGAGTAGGTACATACCTGCGTGCTGCGAGAACTACTGATTTAAAATAAAATTAAACTATTCATACAATTCTTAAGAAGGATCGTGGCACGGGCTGATGTGTGCAACTAATTAGTGGATGATGTGTCTCTCTAATATGGATTGGATATCATAATTGATCGATTGTGTTAATGAACTGTGGACTATTGAGATGGACACTTTTGTATGCCAAGATAGTAGATAATGAGATGTTTAGTGGAGTTGATTTGGACACATGTGAAAAGAATTGCTAGTGGGGAAGCAGATGATCGATGTGGCACAAAGAATAGGCTAGAGAAATAGGATATTGGGTCATAGCTTTATAGGAGTTTAAGATTTATCGTAACGTCATGACCGTTAACTCTAGTCTAAGGTCCATATATAGCGTCCAGATATGTGTCAAATTATATTCTTCAGTGAGTTCTCTATGACTTCTATTCTACATTCTTTGTGCTGCTAGAAGTCAGAAATACAATTGGTAGAAGAACTTTTTGATGTTGAACATCAATTTGAATTTCGGTGCATATGAAGAAAACAACTGTCTAAGGAATAGAAAACTGTGATCCATCAACCGGACCTGTAGGGAAAAAATGTGCCACTCCTTATGCTGTCACACATTAGGGACGACGGTCCTTGCCTAGGGGTGAAATAGTTTGTTTAGGTTAAAATTAAGGTTTGTTGTTTAAACATTTTGAGCCCCCCCCCCCCCCGCTGCTCAGCCGCTTATTCTTTGACCGATAGTTTGTTTAGGTTAAAATTAAGGTTTGTTGTTTTAGCATTTTGGAGCCTCCACTCCCCTGTTGCTCAGCCCCTTATTCTATTAGGGTCATTCGATACATCCTTTTCAGGAGAATTTAAGTGATTTAGGCCATTTGCCCTATAGTTCCCATCTCTAACTTTCCTCCAATGCATCTCATTTAAATGATATCTATTTATTCAGCAGTCTAGTAAAGGCATATTTCAATTCTTCAAGTTAGTGTGATGCCTAGCCCCAAACTCCTTGTTACTATTAAAACCCAAGTAGCTTGCATTGGTGGCAAACTCTCAATGGGAGTCATGTAGGCATTTCTATGACATGTCGTCATTTTTTAGAAGATGGAAAAGAGCTTCCCTCTATGAGTCTATGAATTCATATTGCATTGTTGCTGATGTTGCGTTCTTAGAAATTATGAAACTTTTCGTAGATAATAGGCTTATTGTGACCATTTTCATGGTAATTCGAGAAGAATTGGCTCTTTTATGAGTTAATGATTTCTCTAGAACCCATTTTGGAAACTACTTAATCACGGACATAATAGAAGGTCATGATTTGAGAAGAGTTAATTTTTCACCATATGTAGTACTCCCTCCGTCCTGATATATAGCACATTCTTGCTATTTTGGGACAAAATAATGGAGAGAACAATAGACGCATGTACCCCTCATTTACCTTCCTTATATATTGAAATTTGATTCGATTCCCATAATTTAAGGATAAACTCTCAACCTTCTTATACAAAATAGGCAATGAAATGAATTACTTTCTATATCGAAAATAATCATGTACTTTTATTTAAGTAAACATTATATTTTTGTTTCCCGGATGTACTATATTTCAGAGAATACCCTATATTACAGGACGGAGGGAGTATGTCCCTGTCCACCCTTGTACTCTTTTATTAATTTTAGCAATAATAGGTTGAATATCTTGTCTCCTCAACTTAGAGTAATGCAAACAGAGCAAAAATTCGGTTCGTTGCGCGGCCAGGGTTCTCTTGAAATCCGGTCCGCCCCCACAACTGCATGCATGCATCGTTTACTTTATTCATGTGGGTCCCTTAGTAGTCAACATGATTCAGCCTTGGATTTTGCCTGGCCCGGAACGCACCCAAATGCATTGGCAGAAATTTTGGCTGTTTTGCTGGCTCTTTATTTCTTTATTGCGCGACGGTACAGTGTTTGGTCGCCATTCGAATACCAGGAATCCCTTTCATCCCCATTCTTCCCCATTCGAACACAGGCTCCAACAAACCCTAGAACACCACATCTTAGATCCAATGCCTCCCACCGGAGGTGTGCTCCAAACATCTCCGCCATCCGAAAGCACTCAGCCAGGATTGGTCACTGGGATTGATGGAAATCTAAGTAGAGGTATCTTCCCAGGCAATGGCGAATTCTTCTTCGCCCCCGGCGCTAGCAATGGCGGACTGTTCTTCCCCATCACAATTGGGAATGGCGCAGTGTCGTCCCCTCCGTCGGTAACAATGGCGGATTGTTCTTCCCATCCGCCGTCAGCAATGGAGCATTCTTCTTCCCCTGGGCCTGTAGCAATGGCCGATTGTGCTCCCCTATGGGCGCTAGCAATAGTGGAGTCTTATTGCAATCAACCTCTACCAATGGCGCAGTGTGCTCCCCAAGCGTTGCTAGGCTTCCTGGCTATAGTCACTTGGGCGGCTACACCTTCAATCCAGCCACTAGCAGCATTTCCAACTTTGCTGCCGTCAATAATGGCGGACAAAGCTTGCAGCACGTCAGTCTTCCAGCTCCAGATGCAATGAGGCAGGGACACCTGCAACATATTTTACCGTATGGTAATCATCAGATAGGAGGTAACCTTTGCATCCAACAGTTTTTACTCTGGATACTACCACATAAGTTACGATTAGTACATGAAGTACTACAAAAAAATTAACCTCTCTGCTAATCTAATCAAATAATTAGAATTCGATTAATAACAAAATCACAAATACATCTAATTTGAACGCGACATAAAAATTAATTGTACTAAGGTTGAATAATAATAATACAAAAAAGCAGATTATTACAATATACGTGAACCAAAAACCTTTCCACATTCATCTAAGCGTTGTCGGGCAAATGATAAAATGCCTGGTAAAAAAAACAAATACAAAAAAAAACCCAAGGATGGCACAGCATCAAAAACACACTGCAAAGTAAAAAAAAAAAAATTCTGGCCCATGAGCCCGTGCCTGAGATATGTGTACGAAGGAAAAGCCACACAGATTCACGGAGCATTTTTTACCATCCAGGCAATGCAACGGTTGACTCCGTAGGGACCACAGCAGTCAAAAGATTGCATGCATGCAACTGACATCGCGCAGACCGGCCAAGCACAACCACGCGTTAAGGTGGACGCCCGTCCCTGCGAACCGTAACGCATTCCAGGTAATGCAAATGAACTCAAAATATATTTGGAAGGAAAGTGCGCTGAAACAACTTAGCAAACTCGTTAGTCTCATCCAAGCCTAGCTTAATTGTCATCAAGCAACTCTTGTCTTGGTTCTCATACGCCATAAATGTTCAAAACAAGCGAACAAGCATTTCACATTTCTAACTTTATTGAAGTTGTTCTACGGGGTAGGATTATTCGTGAGTCAATATATATGCACCCACAAGAATAAATAATAGTTTTTGAGACCATGCCGTAGCGCGTATTTCACTAAGCAGAAAGAAGAACAAATATTAGTAATTCCGTGCATGCAAAACGGAGGCCATTTTTCACGAGCTTGAAACGCACGACATTGTCGTCTGTCGTGTTCCCAGCGCCCAGTGGCCAGTGCTTGCCTGTTGTCAGTGTCAGACAACCGGAGTGAGCAGCGGCTTGCTGAGAGCATGCGCCTCCAGATTGGCGAGCACCAGGTCCGCCATGGCCTTGCGTGTCTCACGCGTCCCGCTCCCCATGTGCGGTGCCAGGACGACGCTGTCGAGCGCCACCAGCGCCTCCGGCACGTCTGGCTCGGCCTGGAACACGTCCAGCCCCGCGCCGCCGAGGCGGCCCTCGGCGAGTGCCGCCACGAGCTCGGGCTCGTCGACGTGCCCGCCGCGCCCGATGTTGATGAGCACGCCCCTGGGGCCGAGCGCGTCGATCACCTCGCGGCTCACGATGCCGCGGCTCTGCTCGTTGAGCGAGCAGGCCACCACGAGGACGTCGCTGTCTGCTGCCAGTTGAACCACCGTCGGGAGATAGGTGTAGTTGGGGTAAGCCTGCTGCTGGCTTGTTCTCTGATAGTAGCTGACTGGGCACCCGAAGCCTTCCACTCGCTTGGCAATGGCAAGCCCTATCCTGCCCAGCCCAATGATGCCAACTCTTTTGCCACTGAACTGCAAACACAACAACAACCCAGAACATGAGAAAACTAATTAAACAAGCAAATGAACAGCTAGCAGATAATTATCGTGCACGTGATGCCTACAAGCAAATAAACGATCAAGGATTGCAGCTAGCTCGTTACTTTTGTTTTATACCGTCCTCACTACGTCTAAGTTTTATTTTGTTATATACCTATATTATTTAAAATATATCTAAATACATTAATTGTAACAAACATAGTCAAAGGGTCTCTAACCTAATTGTTAGAACATCTGATGAGTGACACCCAACAGATCTAAGTTCGACTTTTCCTTATGAACGAATTAAAAAGTCAAAAAAAAAATAGGTAAGGGTATCTTGTACTGACTTTAGTCAAATTATAACAAACATGTATCTAAAAAACTAGAACGACTTATATTATTTGAACTAGAATGACTTATATAATTTGAAATTCAAGGAGTAGCTTTCAACCGTCTTTATTCAATAGTACGGGTAATTATGGGTGCTAACTGCTAAACATCAACGCTGCCATCGATCGAGGTACGACGACGAAATTTCGATCCATGTAGAGCGTGTGGTAGAAGAGTGGAAAAGGACAATTAATGTGAGTTAGCACGGATGGTGATATATGGAACCAGAGACAGGTAAAAATATACAAGCAAATGGGGAATGCAGAGAACGACTTATATTATTCGAACTAGAACGACTTATATAATTTGAAATCCAAGGAGTAGCTTTCAACCGTCTGTTTATTCAATAGTACGGGTAATGGGTGCTAATCGCTAAACATCTATCAAGGCTGCCGTCGATCGAGGACGACGACGAAATTTTGATCCATCGTAGAGCGTGTGATAGAAGAGTGGAAAAGGACAATTAATGTGAGTTAGCACGGATGGTGATATATGGAACCAGAGACGGGTCAAAATATACAAGCGAATGGGGAATGCAGTTCTCTGCTTTGCCAGAATTAAGGTTTGACAAAGGTTGGAAGACAGCGATGCTTTTAAAAATATCATGTTCGCTTAAACTTATTAGGATTTATTAACCATAGTATAGTGTTTTTCTCTAACAATAAATCAGTCAACAACAGCCACATGACTTATCAGCCAAGCGAACATCTCATTCTAAAAAATATATATCTTATATTTTATACTTGTTCAAGCTTAACAAACTTCGATAGAGAGATTAAATTTTTCGAAGTCAATCGATCTTAAGTTTGAATAAATATAAAAGCATTATACCATACCAATATATGTACTTAATAATGAAGAGTGTTATTTCGTCTGTTTTTTTTTTTTTTTTACTTTTCCAAATACCCTAGCATTCTCCATATTCTACATGTTAAAAGAGTTTTCTCCAACACAACATAATAAAACAAACGATCAGGCTAGCATCACTAAGCAACGTGACGTAACATAGAGCAAGACGCAAACAAGAGATTATTTGCACATGAACATACCAGGAGAGGACAGGACAAGACAGGATAATGATCGAGTTCGAGTAGAAGGAAATCAAAACAAACCTGAGTGGTGAGACCATAGTAGCCATTGGCCTTCCACAGGCCGGCGCGGACGTAGCGATCGGCGTGCGGGATCCTGCGGAGAGCGGCGATGGCGAGCCCCACGGCAAGGTCCGCGACGTCGTCGGTGAGCACGTCGGGGGTGTTGGTGACCCGGACCCCGCGCTCGCGGCACCTGGTGAGGTCGACGCGGTCGAAGCCGACGGCGTAGCACGCGACGATCTCGAGCCGCGGGAGCGCGTCGATGAGGTCGCCGCCGGCGCCGCTGACGCCGCCGGTGACCACGGCCCGGATGGACGCGGCGTGGGCGCGGAGGAACTCGGCACGGCGGCCTTCTGGGGCCTCCCAGAGGCGCAGGAGGCGGCAGCGGCGGTCGAGCTCCTGCTCCAGGTACGTGTCCATCGGGTCCACGAGCAGCACGCCCAAGGATTCCATCGCCGCAAGCAGTGGTGGCAAGAGACGGCAGCTGGGGAAGAGACGTCTCCAACGGTTCAGAACTGAGGACTTGTCGAAATAGTATTGGTGTCTCAGTCTCAGCGGTGGCTGTTGCCCGGTGAATTGGAACGCAGCAGCCTGCAGCCGGCCACTTCTGTTGTTTATAGCTGGCATAAGCGTTGCCATTTTATTTAGCTGATGACGACGACTGTCTAAAATAAACTCAAAACATGCCGTAGTTTTAAATTATTTTAGCAACCGCAACCAAACATGCCGAACAACAACCACAACCAACCATGGTGCCACTTAAAAAAAGAATCGCCAAAAAAAATAGAAGGCCTGACCAGAGACCATCCAACTATGGGCCTGAATTATTCTTGCCTCTCTTTTTAATTGCAACACGGCAGGCGTTTTATTATTGTATATATTTCAATGTTGAATTGATAAGCTAATAAATGGTGGAAAAAGTCTAAATACCCCATGGAGTATGAGCAACGGTGCACATCATACCTTCAAGTACTAAACCGTGTATTTAGCCCTTTAAAGATTGGATTCTGGTCTAAATAGCCCCCTAAGTGGTTTGGCTCGGTGGTTTTGGCCACCTGGCTCGCTGGCGTGGCAATCCGCGGCCATGTAGCCATGCCCGTGTGGCTGGGCCCGCCTGTAAGGCGCCCCCTGGGCTAAAATACGCCACCGGTCCCTGCCTTTCCTGCATCCCCCCATTCTCTGTCTCCGGCAAGGGTAGGGTTAGGCGACAGCGGCGATGGGTTCGGCGCAGCGGCAGTGGGTGCGGCTCGGCGGCGGTGGGTGCGACGGGGTGGTGCTAGGTGCGACGCGGATGATGGCCTCCTCAAACTCTTCTAGTGCTCGGTGCTCCGCTGCAGGCGGCAACGACGGCGGTGGCTACGACGGGATGGGCTCGCAAGTGCCCTACCCGTAGGGCCGCTAGCCTATCCGGGATATCAAGAGTGTCGGCAAAAGGTGAAGGCTTGCAGGTGGATCTCGTGGAGCTTGGCGCACCCAGGGCGCAGGTACTACCGATGCAAGCATTCTTGGGTAAGTTAGGCTGTTTTTGCTCAAATGCAATGGAATAAGGATGAGTTCGATCTGAAACTGGTGGATTTTGCAGTCGAAGGCACTAGATTGTGGTTTCTTCGAATGGGTTGATGATCCAGCACCAGAGTGGTATTCAGAGCTCTGGGGGACCCGTGTGATATGGTTTGGAAGCTGAAGAAGGAGGCAAAGCAGGGTGTTGCTGCTCAGGGACCTGCAATGGTTGATGAGTTCAATCAGTTCCTGCAGGATGAGCTGATTAGGAAGGATGCTGCTCTGGAAGCCAAGGACAAGGAGTTGGAGGCAAAGGTTCAGGAGGTGGAAGCACTTAAAGCAATGATCAAGAAGCAGAATGGGTGGCCAAGGTTTCTTTGTTGCCTTGGTGTGTATGATTAAGATGGAATGATGTGTTTGTAGTAGTTGGTTTAAGAAGCTGTAAGGTGTGAACCTGTTTTCTGGTGGATGCAATGTGTGATGGTTGTAAGGTGACAGACCTTGTAGTCATGTATGTTTGGTTTGTAATGTATGTTTCAGGAACTTATGTATGATCAATGCTTCAATGGTTATCATAAATTCTCAGCTGAAACAATGTATGTTCCAGGAGCAATTTGATTGAAACAAACTGGACAAATTGCATCAGTTCACACACTACATAAGTTCATTACTTGAAACATTAACATCCAAACTGCGTGAGTTCACAAACTGCATCAGTTCACACTATTACTTCCTATTTTACATCTAAAATGCATCCATGTGAAGGCACCCATGCCTAATGTCTATTTACAACCAACATGCATCCACCAGAAAGTAAAAGGCACCCAGGCCACATGTACAGTTCACCAACACGCATCCACCAGAGAACAAAAGGCACCCAAGCCACATGTCTATTTACAAACAGAAAGTTAGGTACTTTCTGGCCAAAAGATGTCAATTGGGACTCCTCTTAGATGTTATCTCCAAACATGAGATGAGACAGTCGACCCTGCATGTATGAAGCCTGCCTCCTTCTTGCAGTAGCTCTTGTTGCCCTTGCACTGGAGCTTGGTGCCCTTCCTTGGCTCCCCCCTTCAACTGCTGCTCCTGCCCTAGGGCTCTTGGCTGGCTTGAGGTTGGCTTGGCCCAAGGTTTACACTAGTCTGGCTAGTATAAACTTGTGTGGTCTACAAAAAGTGGTAAATAACACACAATTTAGGTTTGGGTACAAATATGCAATTAGAAAATGAGGAGAAGGAAGTCTAACCCTTTTAGCTTTGCTGGAAGTGGAAGAAGTCTGTGCAACTTTTCTCTTTTTGTTCATTTCTCTGTTGATTGCTGCATTTTCATTTTGATTCATGGGACACCTTCTGATGTTGTGGTCATTTTTGCCACACCTGCTGGAACTCATCCTCAGCCCAACCCTGCTAAGTTTGGTTCCCTTAGGTTCTTCACCTTGCTCCCTCTTCCTTGCTATCTTGGGTCTACCAAGCATTTTGACATAGCCAGGTGGGGCTGCCTTAGGCATGGAGGAAGTTGGCCAATTCTTTTCACCATCAACTAGATACAACACATGCTGGTATGTTGCATTGTATGCTTCTATGCTGTAATAGGGTGCAATGTAGTCCTCAATTTTCCCACTAACTTTGTAGATAGCACTAATTGCATGTTGGCATGGCAAGCCAGATAGTTGCCAGTACCTGCAACTGCACTCTCTCTGCTGCAACTTAACTAAGTACTTTCTCTCTCCATTCTCTTGGACTTCAAAGCCATCTTCTCCATTCCACAACACATAGCACCTGCCTGACAACTCTATGTTCAGTTTAAGCTTCCTAAAAATGTTGGAGCACACATAACCAGTCGACTTAGCAGCTCTACTCCTGTTCTTGAGTTCTGACCATGATCTTCTTTCTTATTAGCTCTGTCATGGTGATGACTGGACAGAACCTGGCCTCCACAATGCTATTGTTGAAGCTCTCACACATGTTGTTGTCCACTGAATCATAGAAAGATCCAAGCCTGAAAAAGGCTCTGCTCCAGTGCTCAGGTGTTGTCTTCATCATATCTTGTGCTCCTTCTGGTGTTTCTTGAGCAAGCCAGGCTCTGTACAAGTTGAACAACTGCCTTGAAGATGCCTTTGCACACCTCCACCACTTCTTCTGCAACTTCTTGTCTGTGTACTTCTTTCTCCAGTTGGCATAAATGTGCCTTGCACACATTCTGTGCTCAGCATTGGGAATCAATTCCTTGACTTCCTTCAGCAGACCCTACATGGAACAAATGGAAATATTATGAGACAACAGACATAAAGCAATGATAGGAACTAGATACAATCAGCAGTAACTTAGAAATCACCTTTTGTTGGTCTGAGATGAGTACCTATTCTTCACCTCAAAGCATACATAGAACTTTTCAAAAACGCCTTATCCTCCCTGTCAGGGTCTGAGCATACTATGACAGTGCTGCCAGGATTGGATCTCAGTAGCTCTAGCTGGTAGTCATATATCCTACTGTACTCCCCTTTCATTGCATCAAGTCCTTTCTGCTAAACAAGTGACTTAGCCCTCTTGCACTTGGAAATTGAAACATCAGCAAACAAATCCCTTTGCACAGCAACCTTGATGAGTTGGTTTCCAAGTTGGATTGTCCTTTATCTGCTGATAGTAGTGTTTGGCAATGAGGGTAGAAGTCACCAACTTGTTTTCCCTTGTAGGTGGGCAATTGTGCACATCTTTGAAGACAGAAACCTTGAACCACTTGGACCTTGAAGTTTTGGATCCATAAATGTACCACTCACATTCAGGCCACTCACAGGCAGCACTGACTTTGCCCTCCTCATATTTGGGAAACCTAAGTGACCTGTGTGTTTTGATGCCATACTTGATAAGAGCCCTCTTGAATTGCCTGCTATCTCTGAATGCCATTCCAAGAGTGAAAACAGGCACCTCAGCCTTGCTATCAAACCTATTCTCCAAACTCTTCCTCCTAATGGTTTGACCATCACTGTCTTCATCATAAGAGAACTCTTCACTTGAATCAACAAAAGGACTGCCAGGGTCATCCAAATTGGGGACCTCATTAAACAGCTCCTCCACTGATATGGCTCCAACTTGGCCTAGCTTCTTAGCTTGAATATTCATCTTGATCTCCCTAGCATAATTCCTCAACTCATTTGCCTCTTCATCATTAGTAGAACTGCCATCCTCAGCTGGTTGATTGTAGTCTGAATCAGATGATGAATCAGACTCCTCTGCAACATCTTCAGGTTCCTCATCAGTAACTCTTTTGCCTTTGTCAACATGAATAGGGGACTGTTTGATTGGGCTCTCCACCGCCTCACTGTACCATCCATCATCATCTCCTCCCTCATCATCTCCTGCCTCATCATTACCTGCCCATATTTCTTGCTCATCGGCACTCATCATAGCTACCTCCTCAACATACATGTCAACACAACTGCCATCATTGTGATCTTGGTACATGACCTGACAGGAAGTATCATCTTGCAGCAGCACTAGACCATTACTGACTGTTGACGGCAATTATACCCTGTTTTTACCCCATGAAAAGATGTCAACAATGGTTGAGTTCGGAGATAACACCATGCCAGTGAGTAGTGACATAGGTACAATTGACTTGGTTCTAGATGTACGTGTCATTATTTGGGTGCAGGTGCAAACAGGCACTTTTCAGTGTTCGGGAGCTACAAATGAAGGTAGAGCAACCAACCAAGATGGCCAATGACCAAACCAACTCCACATTCATCAATGTCATATCCTCTGGAGACAGTGTGCAAAAGATGAGCACAAAGGTCAGGTCGGCCGACCTGACATTTGTGGGACCAATACCACCATTGTGCTTAGAATTGCATGGTGAAACTACCGCAAAAGATGGTCCTTTGATTCCACCAAAGGCAGGTCGACCGACCAAGGTTTGGGGCCATCTCTTCGTCGAACACCCGAGACGTCGGGGAAGACGGTGATGGGTCATCCCCCCAATGGGCCAGGTCGGCCGACCACCCTTTGGTGGGATGCCACCTGTCCTGACTTCCCACCGACATGCTGAAGCCTCCTGGAACTGACACGTGGCAAATGGATGCAAAACCCCGGTCGGCCGACCTGGAGGTTGGGCCCACTCGGGGTCGGTTCACCCCACCGACGTTCCCTGCACATCCTGGACGTTGATTCAAGGCGGTTTGAGGTCGGTTGGATCCGAAGGTGGAGAAGCCACTTCACGCGGATCGATGACGTGGCGGTGGAGTAGCCCCTACTCCATCTCCCACTATAAATACCCCCTCACTCCCTCTCATTCAAGACACCAAGGAGAAGCATTTCTAGAGCCATGTGAAGTTATGTAGTCCACTATAGTAGTAGTAGTAGTAGTAGTAGTAGTAGTAGTAGTGTGGGAGTTAGAGTGGGTCGAGCGAAGCTCGGAGTCTCCGGAGTCGTCTTCTGGAGAATCTGGTATGTCTTCCTCTTGTAAGACTTTCATACTTTTCCTTTACTTTTCTAAGTATTTACTTTCAGTACTTGCTTAGTGTAGTATTACTCTAATAGTAGTATTATAGTGTTCTAGTCTGTTTAGTAGTAGTAGTTCACTAGATAAGTTAGTCTTGTCTGCTTGGTTGTTTCCATTGCATTGGTCCCGACGGACTAGAGCTTAGGCTAAGACGTATATTTAGCTTAAGTTGTAGGCGTTAGTGTGAGCGTGGTGTTCGAGACTAAACCTACCGGTGGATATTCGCCTCCGATTGGTATAGTTACCATTCAAACTCCCAACGTATATTAGCGGGGGCGATTGTGACAGAACGCAGCCTTCCAGTTATATCTATTTGCGTCGGGTAGGCCGATAGGCGCCCCGTAAATCCAAGGTATCGCTGGAATAGGAGTTAGTTCCCAGAAGGGGACGTTACCCTCCTATTTGTCAGTCATATCTCCAGCAACCAGGGAATACAAGACTAGTGGCTCTAGTGTGTCTCCACTACTAGATTAGATTAGCTCATGGAAGTAGAAGTAGAGTCATAGGAGTCTTTCACTCACTCGTTGTCCTCCCACCTAGCTATCACTCTACCTTATAAACCCTCTAGCCAGCTCCTTGATCCACCCTTCCTATCCACTCCGTTAATCCCTCTTCCACTAGTGATACTAGACTAGAGACACCTGGATCTTCTCCTATTAGTTCCTAGCTACTGCTTTCCCTTGGGAGAAATATAAATCGACAACCCTGGAATACTCCTCGGTGAAATGCTACAGCGGTACATTCTGTGCGCTTGCGGAATATCCAATAGATATAGAATTACCCTCCTGGCATCTCTGGCGTTGCCGCCATACTTCTGGTGGTTGCGCTAAGAAATGCCAACACTGACATGCTTCCCAGGCTTGAGCCAATACATCCTCACCACACCATCAGGATTGTAGTGGTCAGCAAGGTGCCCCTTGATCTCGAAAAAGGAAAGCTTGTCCAACTCGATCCATGATTCAGCAATATCACCCCCACATAGAACTGGGCATCTCCCACGGTGGTGAAACTACCACCGAAGTGGAATCTGATGCAAATGCGCTCGTCCATCCTGCCAAGAATCATGGACCCCACTCAGAAACCAAGAACTGCAAGAATCAATTTTTCATAACCCTAACAGACGATTGACTTGAACACGGTAATCAACAACACAAATCCTTCCCCTATGCTCATCAACTAAGCCAAAACCACACCAATCACAAGGTGAAACCCTAAGCAACAGTATCAAAGAAAACCCCAGTTCCTGCCCAAACCACTACTGCTAAATCAGACAACGCGATGTAAACTTGCGATTCGGGATGCGGGTACCCAGTGCGCACTTGAACGAAGTGCCGAGCTCCAATCACCTTGTCGTCCGCCCGATCATCAGCCTGTCGTCCGTGTCGCTGGAGAAGAAGCAGAGGCAGCAGAGCGGCCGAGAGAGTGGAGGGGAAAAGGAAGGGGAGGGGCGGATGCGGGAAAGGCAGGGGCCGGTGGCGTATTTTAGCCCAGGGGGCGCCTTACAGGCGGGCCCGGCCACGCGGGCATGGCTACATGGCCGCGGCTTGCCACGCCAGCGAGCCAGGTGGCCAAAACCACCGAGCCAAACCACTTAGGGGGCTATTTAGACCAGAATCCAATCTTTAAAGGGCTAAATACACGGTTTAGTTGGAGGTATGATGTGCACCGTTGCTCATACTTCAGGGGGGTATTTAGACTTTTTCCATAAATGGTTGAACCGATGTATATGTTCACATGTATCCGATGTCAATTGCTCGATCTATCTTTATTCCACTGTCATGCGAGCTAATAAACGAGTTGGTCAACATTTTTAGCTCGTTGTAAGTCCTAACAAGCTAAACCGAGTCGACATAAGCCAATATCCCTACCTCATCATTAGCCTAGCAATTTATGATCTAATTCAAGATTTTCTTGGGTTCCAAACGGTGCCCTTGAGAAAAATAAAAGAGACCAAACGCAAGAAGTGACTACTTGGAACTTCCTAAAAGCAGGGAAAGCGATATTTGATTTTTCTTGGGAAGTAGACCCGAGTATCAATATTACATGTAGACGTGACCTTTTCTTTTGAGAAGGCTTCCCGGATACTATGATGGCTCCAGCGTGAGTTATTTCTCTACTTATAAGATCATGGTATGTTACAGAATATTACATTATTATATAAGGAGATCGGAGACAAATTAGCTCTCTCTAGTACAACAGTTACTTACTAATATTATTAGTAATCTCAAAAAAAAATACTAATATTATTAGATATATAATAACAAACGCACGTGTTGCAACAAAATTTACATCTTAGTATCTTACGCCATCTACTGTAATACATTTTAGAATCAGACTACATACTTTTATGGAACATATGCTATCCTAATTTGTATATGAGCATAAGTCACGAGTTTATTCCATGGATGAGACAAAAATAAATTAAAATTAAAACTCTAATTTTTTTCTAATACATAGCATACTACCATTTTTAGTAAATTCAGCTATGACTATATTGGACAAAGAGAGGGAGAGAGGGGAGAGAGAGAGATTAAGAAAAAAATCACTCTATTATACTAACAGACATGCTCACACATTGTAACATCAAACATTACACCTGAGTCTGTGACTGAAGGCACGCTAACCTAACTTCTATAAGCACAAGTCGTGAATTTAGGTCACAGCCTATAATTTATTGATCCTACGTACTACTACTCTTAGTATAAAAAAAATGATGACACTTCTTCTCGATGCAGAGGAAGGACAAACAAACTCATAAGAGATTCCAGGATGAAAACTGAGAGAAATTGTCGCTCTTTACAATTATAAAGGTACGGGACGATATTACGACTTATGATATTTGATAGTCTCATCCTCACAGAATACAACACATTTATAAACATCCCCATTATTAATTCCTTGATGGCTTGCATGTAAATTGTGGAGCTTTTTATTCTATGTTTTTGTGTTATAAGTGGATGAAATGAGAACAGAATTTATGCTATTCCTTTTCTTTCACTATTTTCTAGAAAATTGTGAAAGAAAAGGTAAGCCTAGTTCTAACTGAATCTTCTGTACAGGACAAGAAAAGTATAAAAAAATAATTCTGTTTCAAAGCAAGCAAATTGCTTGTAGTATTTACAGTAAGCACTATTGGAAGATCTGTTGGATGACCATCTCTGCATTTCCATTGTACTGCATGAGGAGTTGGATGGCGTCCGCCCTTGGTAACGCAAGGAATTCCTGAGTATATAGAACATAAACAGTAAGATGATAAATAGCCAATTAAATTCAATCTCACATGTTATTGACAAATATCTTAGGTGATGACAATAAAATATTCTGATCTAAAAACAAAGTGACAAAAAGTGGAATAAATTCTACTTACCAATTTCCTTTTTTTTTTTTACCGAATCAGTAGGGGAATCCCCTACTAGGTAATACCAATTTGAAAAGTAGATTTCCAAAACCTAAACTAGTTTCAGACATTTATGCAAAGCAAACTCCCCCATGAACATCCCTGTGTGCTTTTAAAGGAAACTTTTATTGATAACAGGATAAAATGTTAAACACGGCTAGAAGCTGAAATAATATTTTAACTTTGACCTTAAAGTAGTAACTACTTTTTTGAACACCAGGAGGGTTGCATCCTTTTATACTAAGAAGGGAAAAAGGGGTGAAGAACCCTTAAAAACACCGACACCCAAGACTCACGTACACACTTCACCAGGTTTCAAACAAACAACTCCACCTTTGTTACAATAGAAACTACCATGACCAAAGGAGGCCACAATTAACCCTGTTGTAATAACTAATGAATATCAAAAATATGTTTTTTTTCTATGTACATAAGAAATACATTGCCACATTACAATGTAAACAAGAATCATCCTCACTACGATATAGGACATGTTTCGTGTCATCCCTACAAGAGGGGCTAAGGAAACTGTTCATGGAGTGCCAATCCATTGCCTGTAAAGGCAAGAGCATCCTTGCTCACCTTGCCAAAAACAAGGCCCAAGGGTGGAGAAAGAAATTGGTACGTGCCCTGACTGTGGTAGGTAAGGGAACCAAACATCATAGTATATTACTTACCATAACCTTCAGTATAGCATTTTCATCACAGGTAACTTCTGATGAGACTTGAGGACTGCTACCTTCATCTGGCACCTTGCCACTTGAACATGTTGTGATTTGAGATGATCCATTTCCACATTCATCTGTAAGGACCTTGGACATACTGTGCCCCAATGATGGATCAACCTCTTTCAGAGAATCAATCTTCAAAAAGTGCTCAAAACGGTCCTTGCACATCTGAAGCTTAAACCATTCAGTGTGTGAATGGATTGTTGTTCTGACTATCTTCATTAGCTGAGGTTCTTCAATACCAAGCCTTCTGCTCATTGCAACCTACAAAAGAGAATAAGCCTGATACCATCGCAAAGCACGCTAAATAAACATAATAAAACTCATGCTCATTTCTTTGATTAAGGAAACTAAGATCTAAAGCCAAGTAAATTTTCCTTATACTCTCACTAATAGTCTATCACAGCAGCCATATTGACTCGCGATATGCAAACATCGAACAAACCTGGAGAGAACTTGCAAGTACTGGCAATGATAATGCATTCATGAGTACATCTTCATTGGGTTGAATTAGTGTCACCAAAGTTTCCTTCAAGGGCTTCAGTAGAGCTTCGTTATTGGCAGCAAGTGGTCCCAGATGAGTGGATGCAACCTTGAGAGCAGATACATGATCACAAGCAGCTACCAGCTTAAGAAATTCAACCTGAAATGGAAAAATATATTAAGTATGCAACGATTCGTATCGGAGCCGCAGACAACTATAGGTGTTAGGTTGGGCTTACCTGTTTCAGCTGAAACAGAAGAACAGGGTTCTGTTGAAAGAAATCAGGATCTATACTGCTTATTTCCTCAACAACTTTGGAAGCCATCCCTTTTCGTGTGAGGTCCCGCATCTCCAAAATAATTTCATATTTCTGGTCTTCCATGTGTATATTATCAGATAAATTAAGATCTACGGCCAAGTCCTAGAGAAGGGCGTACAAACATAAATCACTATTATCGATAATCTAGTTTCCATGAAAGGAAAAAATCATTATGAAAGCTCACCTGTTTTTCTACCATAGCATCTTCGTCCATATCAAGGCTAGGAGACAAACTATCATGCTTACTGGAATCCAACAACGCGTCACGAGCATAATCAAGATCATCTAGCCGTCCTCTCCATCTCTTTCGTCTTCGCTGCCCAGATGTACTATTTCTAACCCTATGTAACCTCCTGGACCAAGAATCATCGCGAGTGATACTGCTGGTGCTACAATGTCCATTCTGACTGTTGGTCATTTCACACTCAAGCTGTGTTTCGTTATTAACATCATTATTTTGTTTACATTTCAAGTCAGCAGTTCCTACAAAAAACAGTTTTTATTAGAGCTAGACAACCAAAAAACTATTTCTAAGAGTTAGCTTAAGAATGGAGCACTACACAAAATTGCTTATTTGCAGTAAACAAAATTTTCTTGTAGCATACAGGTTCAGCCATTTACCAGAGAGAATATGTGAACTGCCTTCAACTATTCCCCTGTATACACAATACTCGTGTACAAGTTTATCCAGAAGTGTCAGGTCCAGCTTCATCCGGCACAATTCGTTCTGGCAATTTACACAGATAAGCTTGCATCATGACATCAAACCAAGGAAGCAATAAGGGAACACTTATTTTGAAACATAAGTAAGTTCATGCCGTATCAAATAACCAATCCAACAAATGATGATTGAGACATACAATATTTCATTATATTTAGTCAATGAAATGAAATGACAAGGCAATGTGATCTTTTGGCCCCTCTATATAGCCTTCAAATATAACTAAAAACAGGAAAAAGGGACTCCCAACTTATTTACGCTGTTGTAATGCTGTTTTCCTTCCCTATTTCATCATGATCATCTTACACAAACCTAACCAGAATGTATTGGTGAACCACAAATTGGCTGTGTAGAAAAGAAACAGAGATGCACTACAAAACACATGTGTGTAACAGAAAGAATCAACTTTAGGCAAAACCAGAAGTGGACCCCAAAATGCTGATATAAATGCTAGACAACTCTCAGAAAGGTATGATTCCCAACCCTCCGGTGAGCATATCAAACACGATCAAACAAAGAGAATTCCAGAGTACGACATGTCAACTTCAAACCTTTGAGAATTGGACAGGATAAGGTGGCCAATTGTAAGCCCAAGAGGCAGGAGATGTTGGGAAATGAAAACGGTGGCAATATGGCCTCATGAAAGGCATGGATTTGGGTTTCAGGACAAAAGGGGTGGCCTATTTTGATTTGCTGTTCTCAATCAGGTACAATGGTACACCAGTAAGGTCCCCTGCACCACTACTGTATAAGTCTAGCAAGATTTGTCAGAGAAGGCTGTCAATGCTGAGGACAGGTAAGATACAAACAGCAGCATAAGGTAGGCTAAGATAGAACCCGGTGCTGATGATGGAAATGGGGGTAATTTAGTATTTAATATTTATATATGTATGGTGATGGCTTCGATAGTGACAACATGTTAACATGATGGAAGGGACTGAAAATGGGGAAAGAACAAACAAAAATGAAATACAGGGCCAGTCATGAAAATGCAAAGACGCAAAATTCAGTGGCAAGTTTAAATAGGATCTGCCTTCATGGAAACAACAAAACAATGTCTTTTACTCTTTTATGAAGACAAAGAGTCTCCACTGGGATTTTTTGTGGTGGAACTTCTCAGAAATAACCAATTTGGTGTGTGCATTCCAAAACTTTCTGCTTTTTTTTATTCAAGCAGCCAGTTATTGGCTGGTATATATCATCAGAAGTTTGAAACTTGACTCTTGTGACAGGAGAAGTTCAACAGAAAGTTTTGGAAGGAAAAATTTGGATTCACAGCAAAGAAAATGAAATGTCTATTGCCAAAATTTTGTAAGAAGACAAAATAATTATTTACTCCCTCTATCCGGAAAAGATTGCAATTCTAGCATAGTATTGACTATTGAGTCAAACATTCTGAGTTTGACCATGTTTATACAAAAAAATATCAATATTTATAATAGCAAAAATAAGTGTCATTAGATTCATCATGATACTTATTTTGTGTTATAAATATTGATGCTCTTTTCTATAAACTAGGTCAAACTTTACAAAATTGACTAGGGGTAGAGCTAGAATTGCATCCTTTTCTGGACGGAGGTAGTATCTCTAAATATTTATAGCAGTGCTTGAAACTTGAAAGGTAACAAGCCATTAATAAGATCAACAATGCTTCTTAAGTTGCATGGGAAATATGCATGTTTCACAGAAACTATTAAAAACACAAGTTTCTTTTCAGTTAAGGAATCAGCACAAATGGCAACAAAAATTATATGGTCATGGTTGAATAATTTTATACTAAAATTTTGTAACTATAATACAACCTGAAATGCTTGGTATAAATTTCCTTTTGCAAACTTCAAGCTATCCACAGCACCTTGTCTTGTCAACTCCACAGCATGCGCTAGGGCTTGAACATCAACCTAATATCCAAGTATCAAAAGCTGGTACAAAAAGAGTATATACAGTATATGTATATTTAATAATTACTATGGAGTGCTTGCCTCATCAAATGGTGGTGCTTCGAGTAAGCATTCCTGAGGAACCACAGGGGGATCACGATCCTCAAACAGTAGTCGCTCAGTGAGATCAGATATAGGTGATGAAATTCCTTGGCGTGTGCAAAATGCCTTGTGAATGCTATTCAAGTGTTGTAAAATTGTCACGATTCAATTGTTAGAATGGCATATAGTTGACCAAATATGATTGGAAAGACAGGAGAATATATGTCTGTATAAGGTACCTTATTAAGTATCTTAACATCAGCGATAGAATAGGGTCATAAGCTTCTAAATGAGCTCTTAGTATAGATGATAGTAGACCAGCAAGTTCAAACCTCCTCTTTATAGACCACTGTCAAAGGGTTTAAGAAGGAAGAAACGATTAATACCAGAAACAATAAGAACTTGCTTACACAACGGGAAGTGCTGAAAGATGTAACATAGCAACAGCAACCTCTATAAAGTCGAGAAACATATCTTCCAAGAAGCAATAAGCATAATAATAGTTCCTAACATAGAAGTTCTAACATGCAAAAAGTACAGTATTTTCCTATTGGTCAAAATTGTTTGGCTCATGTTCGCTGGTTGTGGCTAAGATTTTTTTCTATTGGTAAATCCTTTTTGAAACTTCTTTGTCCCTATAGGGGTTGTGCAAGTCATCTAGACTCTTTTCTTCTTCTAAATAATGATGCGCAGTACTCCTGAGTGTACGAGGGAAAAAAAAGTATAGTATTTTAAGGTAAGGCATTCATGGGCAAGTGCAAAGCATTGTATTGTCAAATAATTCAATGACAATCAAAGCTACTTAAGTAACTCTGGAGAAGTAGATTCCTTAATTACCAAACCAGTATACTGTCAAACAATCGAGTGGCAATCAAAGCAACCTAAACTCCGGAGAAGTCAATACCTTACTTACCAAGAAATATTACAAGCTGTCTTCTTGAGTGTATTAATTGGTCTATGTTGCTATCCACTATTTAAAGAAGTAATGCCACCAAATATTTAATGTATGAATAATTAACATATCTGTGCCATTATTCTTAGCTGATAAGCTCATGAAGCAGAATATGGACATAGGGGACCCAGCATACCTCATTAACAACTGGGGAAGATTGATCATCTTTGTCATATATCAACACAAGCATTATATGCTTGAACTCCTCATAAGCTTCCTTCAGGGCATATTAACATATCAGTATTCAGTAAGCAAGCTCCAGATAAGCACAAAAGAACTCAATTAAACATACTAGGATAAATGTGGTTATTCAGGTTTAGCTGTCTATAGGTGCTGCATGATACTCTTTAAGTGTTATGTTCTCCCAAGGGTTCTTTTTTTTTTGGTAGAATACAGGAGAGCCAATGATTGAACAGGAAAGAATTAAATGAGCACCATAATCTTATCAAACAGGAGAAACACAAGCAGTATATCCATTCATTGTGAATTAAATTGAAACTGTAAAATGCACCAATGGTCCCTAAGGCCTAACAAACTTATAATGACCTTTCATGATGGAAACATCTTAATGACAAAAAGAAAGCCATTCGTCACATGCTTTGAATTAAAAACTACAGAGTAATTTCTGAGGAATTACCACTTTGCCATGTCAAGTTTCATAAAACATATGTTCCATAACAGTCAAATCGTTCTTGTAAAAAGTATGTTGTATGTTTCCGTAACTTGTTCAGGACAAGTTAACTGTTCTAGAGCCAATGAGCAGAACAGTAAGACCATCAAAAGCACCCTTTCAAAATAACATCTTGTAGTTCAGGCAAATTTAACCTATACTAATGTACCAGTAACTAGTGCTTTTTCTAAATATCAGCTGCTGTACATAAGTGGCTCTACCTCAACAAATATATAAATAATCACATAATTGTAGACTTAGGCTCTGCTTTGTTGGCTACTACAGTTCCACATTTAGCTGCAATTACCTCTGGCAAAGTGTGACAAGACAGTTGTTGTGCTGAAGGGTAGATTGTGACAACTTTGGCAAACTACAGTATGGCACATCAGTGCAAAATTAACCAAAGAAATGTGACAAAAGTAAAACTTTCCAGATTTTGTGTATTGCATGATAGGCGTGCAATCTTAGCTCTTAGGGCACGTTTGCTATGCACCTAACATCACCTAATCCCAGTCACACCACAGTTTCCCACATAGCTGCGTGTTTCACTGACACAATTGTGGTCGCACACATTTTCCTAGCACTCTACACATCATATGTTCAGTTGTTGACTAACTTTGCCACACTTCTGAGTAATAATATGTTGGGATAGTCTCTTAGCAATATGCCCTCATATCAAGCTCGAGAAAGAACCTCTTTTTCATATATTTTTATTAATGTGATAGCTCAAACTAGTAGGGATAGTCTCTTAGCAATATGCCCTCATATCAAGCAATATATTACCTCCAAAGTTTCTTTAAAAAAAACAATTTCCATAGCACAGATTTCAAGGCTGCATACTGCAATAACCAAGGGGTAAGCACCCACTAAGAACGGGATGCCACAGTTACCTCCACATCCATGTCAAAATTGTTACAAATTGGAACTCTGAATCCAAATCAGATTCTGAAGACTATGGGCATGTTTGATTGCTCGCCACAGGATGCCAAGCTGAAGCTTAGGTGGCGCAACAGAAAAGTAGCGTGTTTGGTTGGTGAAATAACTACGGCAGCCACAGCTTTTAGAAGTTGATTTTGAGTGTGGTGAGTGTGGCAGCCAAAATTGGCACAGTACCATAGGCGGTAGAAGTGGTGTGCTCTGGCTGGCAACCAAGCACACCCTATATGTGATTCCATGTAGTACTTTGCACAGCCATACTTGTTTGCCAAGCCAAACTCCTGAATACATGTGCCATTTGAACAAGGGATCCTCACCACCAGGGCCATCAACTGGTAGGGGCAAGGTGGCCAGCTGCACAGGCCCCAAAAATCTAAAGCCACTTTTTTTCTTCAACACACACGAGAGCTACATATCATTGCACTGATACAAGGATACACACAAAAAAAAAACCATTTATCTAATACATGAACGTGAAGTGAAACTGTGAAGGAATATCAATTGAGATCATTGATCAGCCTCAACAGTTGGTTTTTTCAAATCTTACCAATTTCTCTCTGTTTGTCCCCACTCCCAGTCCCAGGTCACCGCCCACCCAGCGAGGCAGCAAAACAACCCCCTGCTAGTTTGCCAGTGCAGTGCCACACCCGCTTAGTGCCAATATGGAGACGAAGGATGCACCCTGTTGCTGCTGCAGTCAGGGGCGATGCCCCACTATGTTTGGGTGGTGCATTGGCACCAGGCAAACAAAAATTACTACTAAGTGGTCTATTTTTAACATACAAATTAGTTGAGACTAGATACATTTCTACATGGCTATGAATATTATGCACCACTATGGATTTTCAGAATTTCAGCTGCCTTCACCCCTGGCTGCAGTGCTGCACCTACCGACACCCAACACATTATGGTAAGTGATAACCTGAGCCTGCTAGTTGATACTAGCTATAATGTGATTTCTTCTTATGATTAGGAGCCAATAAGATGTATTGAAGTTGTATAATTAAGTAAAAGCATGACTTGATTGTATGCTATTTCCAATTTTAGGGACCCATCTTGCATTTTTCTACCAGGGCCTCAAATTCCAAGAGACAGCCCTGCTGAGTTTGAGGAGACTCATCCCCTGCCGACCACCGAATCAGTCCTCACTACACCAAAGCCACAATTGTAGGTACGACCCATTCAGATCCAACAACAAGAAGCCTGACAATTTTCGCCACTTCATGATCCACTCAACGCTGTTTTCAGCATGGTGTGAGCCACCACGGAGGTTCAGTACACAGTCACAGTACTTAAACCGCTATCCGCATGGAGTATAACCCTATCTTTAATTTGACACTTGAACACCTCAACTCGAATCAGAGCATCATGTCAGCAGGCGTGCGGAGGGGAGTCACAGGCAGCAGAAGCACTCACCGGGTAGGCGTCGAGCGCACAGGGCGCGAGCGCCGTGCGGAGGCAGTCGAGCGCGGCGTCCCTGTCCGCCTCCGTGCCCCTCCTCACCAGCTCCACAAATCTCTGCACCGTCACGCAAATCGAATCACGTCTCAGTCTGAACCACAAGCGCCGGCCGGAGGTATCGTATCGGGGGATGGCACGCACCTGCTTGTGGAGGTGGAAGAGGAGGCGGTGGTCGGCGAGCGCGGCGGGCGCGTGGGCCCGGAGGAGCGCGAGCGCCGCGTCGACGTCTCCCAGCTCGAGCGCGCGGCGCACGCAGCGGATGAGGAGGCGCGACCGGTAGGACGAGGAAGAGGACGACGACGACGACGACGACGACGACGGGGCCGAGGAGGTGACGGTCGTGGTAGTAGAGGAGGAGGAGGGTGAGGACGGCGGCGAGGGGGACGCCGAGGCTGGGGCGGGTGCAGCGGGAGGAGGGGCGACCAGGCGGTCGGATCTGGCGAAGTCGAGGATGAGGGCGTCCAGTGCGTCCCAGTTCACCGGCGGAGGAGAATTCGGCTGCGGCTGCGGCCAGTCCATCGGCGGCGAGGCAGTAGCGGCGGAGCGGGCGGTGGCGCGGGGATTAGGGGGAGGAACAGTTGGGGTGGTCCGTGCTCGGGACTCTCGGGTGGAGGTCGTCGAGACGACACGATCAAGTCGGTCGTGGAGGGCAGCGTGCGTACGTGTAGCGAATCCGGGTAACTTGATATGCAATGAAGCCTACTGTAGATAGATAGAATAAACAAAGCGATGATCAGCGTGCTAGCGGACTCAGAATACGTACCCGCACTCTTCGACCTGAGCCGGTCCGGGGCCTAATTTATATTGTTTGGGTGCCTTGCTAAAGGGTCTGGTTTGGTCCAACTCAGTCATCTGTATCAAGTTAGCCAGGCCAGACTCGAATAGCTGAATCGGTTGTTCCCCTGGCCAGGCTTGCGCCACCTCTCACATTCGTTCCTCTTACCACCGGTCCTTCTCTTTCCCTTCTCTATTCTTCGCCCGGTGCTTCTCCTTCCATTCTTTGCCTATGCCGGTACTTCTCCTGCTCCCTCCTCGGAGCTCGCGGCTGCACAGGGGCTCGCGCTCTGCCTCCCGCCGCCGACCTCGTCCGCCTTCACGCCCTCTGCCTCCTCGCCTTCCTCCGCCGACGCCGCGCGCTCCTCCGTCCTTCAAGCCACGTGCGCCCCTGTCGCTGCGACCCGCGACCGCGACAGCGTGCTCGTCGAGTGGAGAGGACGGTTCCCCGTCGCCAGATCCGGCGCTGACGTGGGAGGGCGTCCTCGCGCTGCCGCTGGATCGGGGAAGGTCGTCCTCGCTGAAAGGTCCTAATTGGCTAGAGGGGGGTGAATAGCCTATAAAAATTTCTTGCAAAGTACTTAACAAACCGGTTAGTACTTAAGATGGCGAAGCAATCTAGCACTAGCAAGACTATGTTATGCAAGCCACCTAAACAATTCTAGCAAGAGACTATGATCTCTAGGCACACCAAAAAAGCTATGTTGCTATCTTACTCCTAATGAGAGAGCTAGTTACACTAAATACCACTAGAGAGCTAAGCTAACAACTAGAGCTACACAAAGCAATTCTAGGAAGATAAATGCAAGAGAGGGATATGGTGATTATACCGTCGTTGATGAGAAGATGAGCTAATCACCGTGGAGACAAGCAATGCACAACAAGAGAAACATCTCGGCAATCAAATGACACAATGATTTTTTATGAGGTTCGCTTGCTTCCCGGCAAGCTAGTCCTCGTTGTGGCGATACACCCACTTGGCGATGTGCGCGCTAAATTGGCTCTCCACGCCAAGCCCGCAGCGGGCGCCGCACTATCGACACAATATGGGGATCCTCCATGCCACGAGCAATCCACTGGAGTAGCCAATTGCGATCTCTCGCGGGGAAGTGAAAGTCCCTAGTTTGGTTTTGGCTAATTGATGAGACCTAGGGCTAACCTTGTTTATCTAAGTAGTTGATTTAGAGAAAGATTGTCCACATGATGAGCTTAATGCATATGAAGCATGACACGTGTCATGTGATCAAAGATAAAGATCAAGACGATGCTTGGCTCCATGGACCCGTGTTGAAGGTGAAGGGCTAGTCAAACCTTGGGAGTGAAAGACCATGCGATGGTGAAGCTCGGGCAAGACTAGGCGCCGATGGACCGATGCACGGTGAAGGGCAAGTGAAGTCGAGGTCGATGAATCGAGACGGTCACATGATGGTGTGAAGCGTTCATATCATTTGGAGGAACAAAATGGGCTCAAGGCAAATGTATAACCTATAGGGCCATTTTGTTTTACACTCAAGACACCATATAGGGTGTGTGTGGTTTAGAATCGATAGCCGCACTATTAAGAGGGGAAGTCTTATCGGCTATTCGACGCACGGGTGCCACTAGGTGAATTCATGAAGTGCATTTCATGTAGGGCCTAGTGAGCTAACCTAACCTTTGGGAAATGATTGTGAAAACGCTAACACACAAGCACATGGAGATGTACACTTGGTGGTGTTGGCACATTTACAAAGGTGGCGTTTGGGCGCGCTGTGGTTTGCAGGGTAGAGATGGGTTTGGGTCTCTCTCTTGTGGGAAAAATGGATGCATATTTTCTATTGCGCAGGATGCAAAATTTGGTTGAAATCATGCTATCTCTGTTGATCAAGTTGGTATACTTGTTGGATAGCATGTCGGAGAAGTTGGCGTCACGACGGGCTGAAAAACAGAGTTTTTAACAGCGCCGGACGCGGTCCAGTGGCCCTGCTGGCCGGCCGGGCCGGCGGACGCAGGCGCCGGACGCTGGCGTGGCCGCGCCGGATGCCGGCCGGGGCGCTGGACGCGATCCAGAAGCACTGCTCGCGCGTGGACGCGCCGGACGCTGGACGCCGTGCGTCCGGCGGGCTCGCGGCGTGGCTCGGGCAAGGCTGCAGAACGGCGCCGAACGCGGGCTCGCTGTTGACGGTTGTTAATGATCAATTTTATATGTCAATCAGAGAGAGAAAGAGGGGTATAATCTGTTCACCACCATAGACTTAGGGTTTAAACGGCGACGATTCCACAAGTTTTGGTGAATATGTGTTTTCGCGGGGATTATCGGGAAAACATCCAAGGAGGCCCACATGTCATGATTACATAGAGAGAAAGACCGAACGGGTAAAATTGTATACTCTAGAAGACTCCGGAAGGCGAACCACGGAAGCGGAGACCCACTGGCATAGGGGTGAGTCGGCCGACTCCCCTTGGGTCGGCCGACCGGCCACCTCCACCAATCGGGTGGAGGCTCGCGGATCCGCCTCCACCTACCTTGAGGAGCAATAATTATCGTCCGTTTAGGTCGGTTTGATCCGATGGTGTGGTGCATCCTAGGGGGCTATATATTTGAGCCCCCGGCCCCCGGTTTGAAACCCTAATTCATTCAAGAATTCATTCTTCGAGGTAGCCATCGGCAAAGCCGGGGTTTAGAGAGACATCTCCACTAGAGAATTAGAATAGCTACTCTAGATCTTCAAGTTCTACATAGGTTTAGACTAGATAGAGGAAGAATCGGGCGCTGTGCTCGGAATTCCGGATCTTCATCATCGAATTGGTATTATCTTGTATCTATTCTTGTGACTTTATTCTAAATATCATTATGTTTCTATTTATTATGTTCCTAGTTTATTCTAGTTCTACATTTGATATGGTTATGATTGGTAATAAGTTTATGTATATGTTTGCAAAGCGCTTAGCTCTCTTCCGAGGGGGGGGGGGGGGTTA
Source organism: Themeda triandra (assembly GCA_018135685.1). Lineage (NCBI taxonomy): Eukaryota > Viridiplantae > Streptophyta > Magnoliopsida > Poales > Poaceae > Themeda > Themeda triandra. Next base: position 349,138 of record JAENPR010000413.1, read on the forward strand.
GGTGGTAGATTTCATGTAAGCATGGTGCTTAGATGCCGTTTACCGCAAATGCACCCTATTGGTCGGGTCGTGTGGTAGATCGCGGAAGTGACGGTTCCGTTGAGTCCTCGTATTCCATCCCCGTTGGTAGGTCTAGCAAAACCAAAGTTGCGTAGTAAGTCTGCTATGTCTTGGCTTGTTATAGCAATGATCTTTATACATAGATGAAGAGTCTTTTGTGCTTGTATATGATAGTGTAGAGTTGGAGTAGATGAATGACTTAGTAGATTAGAACCTACATAGGATTTCTATTTCTTGTGCTAATCGGATGTCAATCTACCTTTGTGAGTAGTCTATATCTAATCTCGTGTGATTTATACCCGAGCTTATTACTTTATATTCCCTTATTTATCATGGTTTACCCTCGCCAAAGTATGTGACGGTGTAATCAATCACTTATAAGTAGTCGTGTTTAGCAAGTTAATCTCATTGTTTAAGTCCTTAGTTCTTTCCTTTGAGCTAAATATAAATAACGATACCGGAATACTTCCTGGTAAAATGCTACGATGGTGTATTATCTGTTCGCTTGCGGATCCCATATTTTTCTTGACTAGAGGAGCAGTTTCTATACCAACACTTCGGCGCCATGCTAGGGATGACAACTTAGCGTGAGTGGTGTTAGAGGTGTCAACAAGCATTTTGGCGCCGTTGCGGGGTGTTGGAATAAACTTTTAGAGAAAAATTGCTTAAGCGAGATACTTAGAAAATGAGTGATTGTCACTAGTCACCTCTACTTTGGCGGGTTCACACCTATTGTTTTTCTTTGTCTATATTTTATACGGGGTATTAGCGGGATTGAATCGATTCATTCAAAACTCTCGATCATCGAGTCGGTTCAATCAAGAAGGAAGCTCGTCACCAATCAAGATGGCGAGAAGACCTTACTTGGAGTTTCTCGCTCCAACAATAGAGAACATCCGCACCGGTCCAAAGCAATAGAAAATAATATGGAGTTTGAGCTCAAGTCAAGTCTCATCAACATGGTGCAAGCTATCCAATTCGGTGGAAAGGTACATGAAGATGCAAGTACACATCTACGAGGACTTCATGGAGATTGGAAACACCATCGCCATAGATGGAGTTAAAGAAGACCTCATACTTCTTCGCCTCTTTCCATTCTCACTAGTGGGAAAAGCGAAGCAGTGGTTCTATGCAAATAAAGAAGATATCAATACATGGGCAAAGTGTTCCAAGGCCTTTATAGCAAAATTCTTCCCAATAGGCAAAACCAATGCCTTAAGAGGAAAGATTACCAATTTCCAACAGCAGAAGACGGAGACCATGTCGGAAGCATGGGAGCGTTTGCAAGGATATATCCAAGATTGTCCCATCATGGAATGGAAGAATGGTTACTCATGCAAGGTTTCTATCACGGATTAACTCCGAATACGCGTGAGCACCTAGATGTGCTCTTTGAAGGATCATTCTTATCACTCACTCTTGGGAGAGCTAAAAGACTCATGGAGAAGATAGCGAGATAATCAAAGCTGGTCCCAAGACAATATTCAAGATTGTCACCGAGTGAAGAAGCAATAGAAGAAGTGAATGCATTATCAACCAAGATGGATGCCTTACTCCACTGGCTTGACCACAGGGCCAAGTACAAGGAAGATCAAAGAGCAATTGAAGCAACATATAAGCAGAATTCAAGTCCCATCGTGAGAAAGGTTCCACATTGGGTGCAACCACCCATTAATCAAGGTACTCAGTCAGGTAAGATCTATTACTACAAGAAGAGGGAGTTCTACCAGAGATCCTCCCTATCCAAAAGGAGCAAAAAGGCCAACCATGCTACCACCAGTGGCAGAAGAAGAAGACTTCCAACCTGAGCTAGAAGTATTACCACAAGAATCAAGTACAGAAGCCGTACAAGATCGGGAAGCAAGACAATAATTTCGAGATACAAACTACCTACCATTCCCTAGGAGGAAGAGAGGACCACAATAGACGAGATGAGCAGTTTGGTAAGTTTGTGGAGGTAATTCGAAAGTTATATGTCAATATACCTCTCTTTGGATGCCATACAGTCCCCACTTATGCCAAGTACATAAGAGATATTCTTAACAAGAAGAGACCACTGCCATCCAATGAAGTGATCAAGCTAACCGAAGAATGTAGTGCGGCCATCCTCAACCAACTACCGTAAAAGAAGAAAGATCCAGGATGTCCACTATTGATCGCACAATTGGAGATCAATATTTCAATAATGCACTCTGTGATCTTGGAGCAAGTGTCGGTGTGATGCCCGCGAAGAGTCTACTACAAGCTCAACCACACCGCACTTGAGCCAACATCAATGTGTCTACAACTAGCCGACCAATCGGTCCGTTATCCGTTGGGCATTGCTGAAAACATCCGTCAAGATAAGAGAGTTCTTCGTGCCGGTAGACTTTGTAGTAATTGGATATGCATCAGAGACTCAAAGGTGTCACTTATACTTGGAAGACCCTTCTTAAGCACCGCCAATGCACACATTGATGTCGGGAAGGGAGAAATCAAGTTCACTATAAATGGGCAAGAAGAGCAATTCGCATTCAAGTCGAAACAAGAGCTCAACAAATCCGCGAAGATAGTAGAAGAAGATCGAGAAGTACAACCACCGAGAGACGAGAGGATGCATCTCGGGATCATCGGCGGAATAAATATTTTGAAAGGTCCAATTCGGAGGACTTTAAAAATCCGAATCCTCGCCGGAAGGTAACTCGGTATTTATCCGCGTTTTAAATTGCATCTCTTATAATTTTCTTAGGCATATTTATTTCCAGCATTGCATTATAAAAATTTCTCAGCCCCACATAAATAATTTTACGGTGTGACAACCCGTCGAAAATATTTTATCGTGGTGGCACAAAAATTTATTATTCCATGCATTTAAATTAGTTTACCTTCATTTAAATTTCTGCATTGTTTATAATTTTTATCATGGCATTTAGTGCTTGGTGGGTCCCTCACCATGGGTCCCACATGTCATAGACTACACCTCACATACATCAAATCACATAATTTCATCCACCTCCACTCACCTCCACTATCCTCTCTTTTCCACCGCCAAAACCACTCAACCGACCAAAATTTCTGGATTGACAAAAGATCACGCAATAGCATGTGAAGTGGCAGCCATGTTGGCCACCCTGGGTGGGCGGCCGACCCCACCATTGGGTCGGCCGACTCTCCCCCTCCTCCTCTATAAATAGGCCTCCTCCCATGGCTTCCTTGCACCACCCACATTCCAGAATTTTAGCCAAACCTTCTGCTCTCGACTTCGTGTTTCCTGGAGAAAGTTAGAGAGAAGAGGAGAAGAGTAGGAAGAGAGAAGAAGTGAGAGAGTAAGCAAGAGTTTAGTAGCAAGTGAAGGGAAGGGATAGTGCTGAGTAGATGATCACAAAAAAAAATTAGTGGAGATGCTGTCCAAATAGGATAAAGAAAATCTAAAATCAAGGGGAGGTTCTGTCAAAATCAAGACCTGAAGTTTAGAACTTTTTGTCATGAAGAACGACTAACCCCCGGACCCGACTGACTACGGACGGCTAACCACTAACCTTGTGCTAATCCTTCTCTCCACTAGTGTTTGTTTTTGTTTGTTTTGAGATACTTGCAGGATGAAGGGCGTTTTGCAGGGGATCTCAGGAACCTTCAGAAAAATCAGGACAAGAAGTGCATCCCGCCAGAACTCAGTGGCTGGTTCCGACATGAGTGTCGACCCACCACCAGAAGCACAAGAAGCACCTGTAGCAGCACCTGCACCACCACCAGCATCTCAGAGAGTCCTAATGAGAACATCCGACCTCGCCCTGAGAACTGCCCCGGAGAAGGAGGTATACAAGAAGCTCAAGAACAAGCGTTTCATCCACACGCCAGTCATCGATCCGACACTTCTGCTAGAGACAGGTATGGCTCAAGAATTCGATACAATTTTTCCACTAGTTGGTTGGACTTCCTTTGCAAACCTCACTGAGAAGGGGATTAGGCTTTTGACCATAGAATTCCTTAGCACCCTTCGATACACGGACAATGGAGTTTATTTTAGAATGTTTGCTCTGGAATATTCTGTCTCTTGGAGAACCCTTAGTGACCTCCTAGGTTTCCCTCAAGATGCCCTCATAGATTTAAATGCAGCACTAGGTGATTTTGATGCACATAGGTTTTGGAGCGGCATTTCTAGAGCACCGTACCACTTAGCGCACCGCACCGATCATAGAGCATCCTACGCTTAGATTTTTGCACCGTTGGATAGGAGCTACCTTTTCCCACGTTATGACGAGAGCAAGATCGAGTAGCCGACTTGCGCTTCTTTGTACGCGGTTGTCAAGAAACAGAAAGTGTCTCCCGTCCATCTCCTAGTGAATCATTGGATGAGTGTCCCCGGTTACAAAGTAGGAAGTGTGGCCATTTGCTCGCTTATCACTCGCATTGCCACAAGCTTGAAGTTATTAGAGGGAGCTACTTTTGAGTACATTGAACATCATAGAGAATTTTATGACCTCTATACTTTTGGCCAAGGTCACTTACTGAAAAAAGTGAATGATGTTTATTATGCAAAATATGGTGAAGCTGCGATCCAGTTACCTAACCCGGAACTGGCTTTGTATTATGTGCAAAACTATCATGTTGAGTTGCGGGCGGGAACCGGTGAATGGGAGAGCACCTCGAAGAGTTCGCTCGGAGAGGGTGACAGAAATCGTGAACCGGTTTGGCGTGGTGCCGAAACCGCCCGAGAAGAACCAAGACATGCCGGTTTCAATGAGTGGAATGTACCTCGGCACCACTCACTAAACTCATGGGTGTACCCACCACAAAGCCAACCACATCAACCATTCTATGGTTACTACCCACCATACAACACCCCGGGAACATCGAGCCGGGACCATCGAGCCGGGACCCTCACGGCCACCAAGATACTCTTATGACCCCTTTGGTACCACCGATGAAGAAGAAGAACCCCACCAAGACTTTGAGCCACGTCACCACTCCGATGCCACGGTTTCATTTTCACCCAGCTGACCACTATGATGAACAAGTAACCTTCCAGCACAACACCACCGCCACTACGAATCGCCATGATCGAGGTGGAATAACCAGCTCCGGTGGAACCGAACACCACCCGGACACTAGGCACCATTCAAGAGAACCAGGAAGAAGCCGCTTCCATGCTGCATGGCTTGGTGGACCTGTTGCACATCCACTATCCACCACCACCGCCGCAAGGCTAGCTTGGGGGAGGACCCCCATTATCAAGATAAGTATTTCTTTCCTTTTGTTTCAGTTTGTTTGCTTTCAGTTTGTTTATTTTTCTTTGGTTTGTTTTATGCATTGAAAAAAAAATCAGAAAAACTAGAAAAAACCAATAAAAATTTGCTTGCTGTTTTAAGAAGTTTGCTTTCTTTAAGTGTGTTTACATTTCGAGTTTGCCCTAAGATAAAAAACCAAATAAAAAGAGTGTGCAAGTTTGTTTTCAATTCAGTTTGCTATAAATAAAAATGTGTAGACTTGAGGATTGCGTGATGGAAATGATGAATAGTTGCTTTCTGCTCTAATTCTTTGCAAGTACCTAGCTTTAAATTTGAGTTCTCCCAAGATTTGGATACACTTTGTTTGACAACCTGGATTTACTCTACACCCGAAATCTGTGGGAGCATATGCTTAAGCTAAGTTTAGGTAGTTGACGGGCATGATATGATAATAGTCTCGATTGCTATTCATTGTGTTCCAAAGTGCCACTAAATTCTGAAAATTTGTTTGTGAAAATTATAAATGTTTCATGATGAGTTCCTTATATGACAGAGAGTTAAAATTCCTACCACAGCCAAACTTGATCATTAGAATAGGAAGCCTCCTCATTTGTTTAGGGCTCGTCTTTGTCGGCTGTGTTGTATCCTTATGAACTCATCATACGGCTAAATCCTGGTTTCACACACTCACATGCACCCCTCGCTACTTCTACCCCGGAAGTACGCACCACAAAAAGCCTATTATTATCCATTGAAATTGTTCTACTCTTACACTGAGAGTGAACACCAAAAAATATCCCCCTGTTCATTTTTGCTAGCCATTTATCCAAGATCAATGCTCCAAGTATCATTTGTTATCCCCGATGTGAAGTTGTCAAGATTGAGAAGTGTTCCATTCAAGAAGTATTTCATTCCTTTTTGGGCTGCAAGAATTGTAAAAAAAAAAAAGAAAAGAGAAAGAGAAAAGAAAAAGAAAGGAAGATCTATGAGCACAGTCATTGTCAAGTTTCCAAGTTCAAAGTTCCAAGAAGTTCCAAGTTTTATCCAAATAAAGGAGCATTGATAATTCCTTTGTGCACCCCTTCTCCTCCCACAAATATTTCTCTCTATTTTATATATATCATCCACATATAAAACCACACATGCACACACCGATTGGTTGTATGTTGAGTTCCTTCGGATCCATGGTTCGATCATGCCAATGCATTAGTTCTCCACACCTATGAGCTCCATATAAACCTTTATTAGAGTAGGGTGAGAGAGAGAGAGAGAGTGAAGGCTCATCTATAAATGCCTTGAACCACAAATACTACATATTCTAAGAGTAAGAGAAAAGGCATATCTCCTTTCAATGCCTTAGAGAGGATCCAAAAATACCACATATTGAGAGACTTGAAAGGGTTGTATTAAGGAACTCGAGTTTTTATTGAAAATCTTGTAAAAACTCGAACGCAGGTGGAACAACAGAGCATGAGACAACGGTGCTTGACTTAATTGTTCTGTCTTTCAACTACTCAAGACCCAAGTGCGGGTAAAAGCCCCATGGTTGAAAGAAACATGAGTAAGTTTGGGAGTTATGATAGTTCACTCTAGTCTCGGGATGAATTCTTGTTTAGAGCATGTGTGTTTGTTAAGCATGAAAGCATTGCGGCAACTCCCGATCCATCTTCGTAGCTATTTGCTCGGGGACGAGCAAAGGGTAAGCTTGGGGGAGTTTGTTGACGGTTGTTAATGATCAATTTTATATGTCAATCGAGAGAGAAAGAGGGGTATAATCTGTTCACCACCATAGACTTAGGGTTTAAACCGACAGATTCCACAAGTTTTGGTGAATATGTGTTTTCGCGAGGGGATTATCGGGAAAACATCCAAGGAGGCCCACATGTCATGATTACATAGAGAAAGACCGAACGGGTAAAATTGTATACTCTAGAAGACTCCGGAAGGCGAACCCGGGAAGCGGAGACCCACTGGCATAGGGGTGAGTCGGCCGACTCCCCCTTGGGTCGGCCGACCGGCCACCTCCACCAATCGGGTGGAGGCTCGCGGATCCGCCTCCACCGACCTTGAGGAGCAATAATTATCGTCCGTTTAGGTCGGTTTGATCCGATGGCCGTGGTGCATCCTAGGGGGCTATATATTGAGCCCCGGCCCCCGGTTGAAACCCTAATTCATTCAAGAATTCATTCTTGAAGGTAGCCATCTAAGCCGGGGTTTAGAGAGACATCTCGGAGAGAATTAGAATAGCTACTCTAGATCTTCAAGTTCTACATAGGTTTAGACTAGATAGAGGAAGCCGGATCTTCATCATCGAATTGGTATTATCTTGTATCTATTCTTGTGACTTTATTCTAAATATCATTATGTTTCTATTTATTATGTTCCTAGTTTATTCTAGTTCTACATTTGATATGGTTATGATTGGTAATAAGTTTATGTATATGTTTGCAAAGCGCTTAGCTCTCTTCCGGGGGGTTAGGTGGTAGATTTCATGTAAGCATGGTGCTTAGATGCCGTTTACCGCAAATGCACCCTATTGGCCGGGTCGTGTGGTAGATCGCGGAAGTGACGGTTCCGTTGAGTCCTCGTATTCCATCCCCGTTGGTAGGTCTAGCGGAACCAAAGTTGCGTAGTAAGTCCGCTATGTCTTGGCTTGTTATAGCAATGATCCTTATACATAGATGAAGAGTCTTTTGTGCTTGTATATGATAGTGTAGAGTTGGAGTAGATGAATGACTTAGTAGATTAGAACCTACATAGGATTTCTATTTCTTGTGCTAATCAGATGTCAACCTACCTTTGTGAGTAGTCTATATCTAATCTCTGTGTGATTTATATCCTGAGCTTATTACTTTATATTCCTTTATTTATCATGGTTTACCCCTCTGCCAAAGTATGTGACAGTGTAATCAATCACTCATAAGTAGTCGTGTTTAGCAAGTTAATCTCATTGTTTAAGTCCTTAGTTCTTTCCTTTGAGCTAAATATAAATAACGATACCTGGAATACTTCCTGGTAAAATGCTACGATGGTGTATTATCTGTTCGCTTGCGGATCCCATATTTTTCTTGACTAGAGGAGCAGTTTCTATACCAACACTTCTGGCGCCATGCTAGGGATGACAACTTAGCGTGAGTGGTGTTAGAGGTGTCAACACTCGCGGGGCTCGGGCGTCCGGCGCAGTGGCGCGTTTGAACGAGGAAACTTGCAACGGTCGGCGCGGGCGCGAGGCGTCCGGCGCTGGGCTCAGGACGCGTCCGGCGAAGTGCAATTTCAAGCTCCGTGGGGGCAACGGCTAGTTGAGTGAGTTTGGGCTATAAATAAAGGGATAGCCGGGCTTGGCTCCCTCTCTTGGCCATTTCTACTCACTTGCTCATTCTTTGTGCTAGAGAAACATTCTCCCTCTCATCTCTTTTGCTTGTTGCTCATCCAGAGTGAGATTGAGAGATCACCTAGTGCATTGCATTGCATTGCTCGAGGGCATCTAGTGGCACGTGTGGGTGATTTAGCCAGTGGATTTCTTGTTACTCTTGGAGAGTACCGCTCCTAGCCGGCTTGGAGATTGTTGGAGGCGTTGGCAAGAGAAGGAGTTTGTTTTTGGCCACCTCCGGTTGATTGTGAGAGGTTTGAGCTCACCTCGTGGGGATCACGAAGAGCATCCTAGTAGATTGCGCGTGTCGTTGAGTACCTCACTTGAGAGTGGGTCTTGCGGTGCCTTGCGGGGCGAGCCTTGAGGGGCTAGTGACTTGACGGTCACACCGAAGAACCATCTAGGTGTTGGTCGACACAACCGGTGACGTAGCTTGGCGGTGCCCAAGTGAACACCGGGTGAACAAAAACAATTGTGTTCATCTTGTTCCCGGTGATTGGTCGTCATCGATTGGGTGTTGCCGATTGTGTGATTGTTCATTCTCTTGGTGATTAGCAACCTCTACACGACGCATCGGTATAACAAGTCTCCTCCTCTCTTGTGCATTACTTTGTTTACATTCTTGCAAAGTAGAATTGCTTGTGTGGTCGGCCGGGAACCACTCTTTGTGTAGATTAAATCCCGTGGGTTAGTTTGATCACTAGTGGTAGCTTTTGTGTGTGCTAGTGATCACATACTAGTATTGTTTGGACAGGAGGCTTGCAACACCTAGTAGGCTAAGCATAACTTGCTTTCCGCCATTTGTGTATCTAACAAAGTTTGCTTAGTGATTTTATAGAAATTTTTATAGGCTCTTCACCCCCCTCTAGCCATCTAGGACCTTACAGGAAGGCTCAAGAACCTCTCACCAGCTCCACTGGTGTGGTCTTGAACAATCACCAACTCGAGCTCAACACCTCCGCTGCACCAAGCCGTCTACGGTGATGAGAACCACCAAGAGTAACAAGAAATCCGCAGCAATCACGAAGAACAAATGCATCTAGATGCAAACCACTAAGCAATGCACTTGAATCACTCTCACTTAGAATCCGATGATCAAGCAAGGAGATGAGTGGGAAGGAGTCTCTCTAGCTCAAAGGGTGCTCAAGTATGCAGGAATGGCCAAGAGAACTAGCCCAAGGCCGGCCACCAACTATTTATAGAGCCACTCACGAAATCAGACCGTTACTCCCTCAAGGAGCAGAGATACAAGCGCCGTTTTTGGCCGACTAGTGGTTGCAGCGACCATTCGAAACTTGGCGTCCGACGCAGCGTTCGATGCCATCCACGATGCGTCCGGTGCCGGCGTCCACCAGTCGGCCCGCCTGAGACCCCCACTGGGCTGCGTTCGACGCGCCTCGGACGCACGCCGGACGCGTCCGGCAAGGTGCCACGTCACCAGAGCCCGACCGAGGACAGCGCGCGTCATCGCCGGATGCCCGCACAGGACGCCGAGTGCTGACGTGTCGCGCTAAAATTCAAAAACTAACTGCACAGTTTAGTTATACTTTGCGAGACGAACGTTTTGAGCCTAATTAGTCAACGTTTGGACAATAATTCATAATATAAACAAAATGCTACAGTGTGCTACAATGCCAAAATGCCAACTTTGCACATGCAAAGTTTGGCAACTAAATAAGGGCTTTGGAAATATGACTCATGCCATACGAATTACTTTAAAATTTAGTCTTCTCTAGGATTTCACAATTTTAGCAATTCCAAAAATCCTCTTTTACTGTTTGGGTTGGCAACAAAGACATCATTGCCCCTCCCTTGTTTTTTTTTCTTTCACATTCACTGGACATGACTCGCAGAGGACGGAGGAGCCGCGAGTCGCGACCTGGAGTCCCGCGCGGCGCGACTCTGCGCGCCCGCCACCACTCGGCCTTCCTCCACCACCTGCCGGCGAGGTCCCCCACAAAGGAGGCCTCCCCAACCCTAGCGAAGGCGCTGAACAGGCTGGGGCCGGGGAGAAGGGCGAGGCGTATGGGTGCGGAAGGAGGCGCCGCCGCTGGGAGAGATGACGTGACTGGGCCGGCACCGGGATCCGCGTCGTGGCATCGAAGGTGTTCGCACGTGGCTTCGTGCATGGTCGGGGCGCGCGAGTGAGTCCTGGGAAAAGGTAACACGAGCAATGGAATGAGGGAGGGGGTAGTATGGTCTTTTCGCGTGAGTTAAACCGTGCAAATATATGGCTGGAATTACAGAAATTACGAAATTTATAAATAGACTAAATTTTAAAACAATTCATATAATATGGGTTATATTTTTAAAGGCGTGCGAATTGTGGGTTAGATATCAAGTGAGACAGGAATAAAGGTTAATATTTCAAAATTCAGAGCTGTGACTCCCACAGTCCCACTCGTCGCACTCGACATCCGCCGTCACCAAGTTCCGACTCGTCTCATCGTCGTCGGGAGTCATAGGAGCATCTCCGGCAGGCGCTCACAGTTGTCTCCCGATTCCCTCTGGCCTGTGCTCGCCTAGTCGCTCCTCGCCGGACCCCGGTCGTGGCTGCTGCCTGCTGTTCGGCGGGCGGCGGCTAGCAGTCTTGGGCAGGCCGGCAGGGGCAGATCTAAGCGGCGCGTCGGCACTGGCCGCTGTACGGGTGCGGCGTGTGCCTGTGCGTCCGCTGGCCGCCCTACGGAGCTGCTGCACACCAGTCACCACTATCCTCCCTGGCTCCCTGCTTGTGACCGGTGAGCGTCGCTGGAGTTTTCAGTCTTGACTGGTGACTCGCTGTCTCCCTGTCCCTGATTTATGGATTGGCCGATTGGGAACATATGCACGATGCATGTCTCTTTTAATTGTTTTGTGACAAGCTATTGAATAATAAATGATTGTTTGGTTACTTTTATTGATCGTGAATTCGTGATATATTCTTCCCTGTAAGCGAGGATGCATGGCATAGTTCATGCTTTCATGGCAATGAGAAACTCAACCCAAAAGCCTTAAACTAGAACTACTATCGTGTTGCACATGAATTTTTTTTACCAAGAAGAATACCCTGGTTTGAAATCCTGGGTCCGCCACTGATACATGGTCATCCCAAGTTGATTGATGTAGTTAGACAAATTTGAACATCAATCAACACCTCTTATAGAGCTTCATTTGCAGTGCTACATGTTTTGTCCCGTCGACAATTGCTTGTTAATCGTTTCCACCTTCTTTCCAATTTTGTAGCTGACTGTTCTAATATAATAACATTGTTGATAAATGTTCTTCTTGTGTAACGATTACTTCTCTGATAAGGACTGTCCTTGACTTTGACTGCCCTTATTCCAATTTTCTAGATGACTATTCTAATGTTCCTTGATGATTTTTCTTCTTCTGAAACAAGGTCTACTATTTTTCTCTCCCAGATAATGACTGCGCTTGACTAACTGGTGATGACTTCAACTGTAAGTTTTAGGGCCCCTGGCTGACTATAAGTATGATCCAAGATCGAACTCCCTATATTCAAATTGATCAAGAGGCAATAAGCACATAAGTATCCCGCCCCAGAACACTGATGGCTGACGAGTCATGGAGGGTGCCAACCCCAGTTCAAGAATTGGCGGCAGGCGTGGTGGAACCACCGAGCCAGTTTGTGCTGCAGGAGCAGCATCGTCCTGAAAGCCTGCTACTTGCTGCTGACATGCTGGAGCCCATTCCCGTCATAGACCTCAGCAGGCTGTCGGCTGCCGATGAGGCTTCCAAGCTCCGGTCAGCACTGCAGACCTGGGGACTCTTCCTTGTGAGTCGTTCCGTTCATTATCTTCCCATTTGCATCGTTATGCAGTGCTTGCTCAGCCACAGACACAGTGTGCAACCAACAGCATCGTCTACTTTGTGCAGGTTACCAACCATGGGATAGAAGCATCTCTGATGGACAACGTGATGGCCGCATCACGAGATTTTTTCCACCAGCCGCTTCAAGAGAAGCAGAAATTCAGTAACTTGATAGGCGGCAAGCGGTTCCAGATGGAAGGTTATGGCAATGACATGGTGACATCAAAAGATCAGATACTAGACTGGCAAGATCGGCTGCAACTCAGAGTGGAACCAGAAGATGAGAGGAACCTTGCTTATTGGCCCAACAAACCAGATTATTTCAGGTTTTCTACTTATTTACTCGAAATTTCTTCTTCATACTAGGTAGCAAAAAACTCTCTTGAATGGACTATTCTATGGCCTGTGCTTGCAGGGATCTTCTGCATGAGTATGCATCAAAAACCAAGAAAATTAGGGACAATCTCCTACGAGCGATGGGCAAAATTTTGGAGCTTGGTGAAGATTATTTCATCAGCCAGATTGGGGAGAAAGCCTCAGCAGTTGCCAGGTTCAACTACTACCCTCCGTGTCCAAGGCCTGAGCTCGTCTTTGGCATTAAGCCTCACTCTGACGGTGGCGCACTCACGATACTTCTCGCTGACAATGATGTTGGGGGCCTGCAAGTTCAGAAAGATGGCATTTGGTACACTGTTCCATCCAAACCCCACACATTGGTTGTCAACTTGGCAGACTCCATGGAGGTAGGCATTTGAAAATCCAAGTCATTTCCTCCCTGGAATTTTCAGAGATTCAGTTTTTCTTTTGTTAACAGAAACAAAGAGACTATGATTGTGCATGTGCAAGTTCCTAAATGTGGTGCTGAATTTGAGTTTGAAATTCTGACACAGATAATGAACAATGGGATCTTCAAAAGTCCGGTGCACAGGGTTGTGACAAATGCAGAGAAGGAGAGGCTCTCACTGGCCATGTTCTATGGCGTGGAAGGTCAGAAAATGCTTGAGCCAGCGGCTGGTTTGCTGGGTGAGGAGCGACCAGCACGGTACAGGAAAATTAAGGCCGCAGACTACATTGTTGGGCTCCGTCAAGGAATTGCGAAAGGACAGAGATTTATCGAGACTTTGAAGATCTAAGTTATTATTAATATCTTTGTCTAAAAAACATAATTCAGTGAATAATAAAGAGCTGTTGTGCTGATCGTGGAATCAGATGAGAGTCCGTCAATGTCCAATGTCCATGTTGTAATGTATTATCAGTGTTATACATGCTAACTAGAATGTGGAAAAGATGTATCCTGCTCGTGTTATTAAATTTGGGGCATCAATAAATGATAATATGAAAACCTATGCATGATGAGATGACAAGGTTGAGATGTACTATTAAAAATTGACACTGGATGATGAGTGATTGTCAAGTTGAGATGATCGAGATTTGGTTGAGTTGGTTCTAGTGTGAGTTGAACTAACCAACGTGTCAAGTTGGTGTATGTGATGCAATGTCTCTTGGTTGTGTTGGTGGTCGATGACGAAGGAAAAGGTCAAGACAAGGTTTGTGTCGATGTACCATAGGCGGTGAAGGGTGGACTAGAACACTTGGACCGAGGGACCAAGACTGAGACGACCATGGGTGATCCACATCAAGCACAAAGGATGACAAGAGGATTTGTAGAAGAGGTGAAGATGGCAATGATCCAAGTCAAATGAGGGCCATGAAAGAATTGGAGATCGCTGGTCGAGGATGAAGTGGATACACATTGACATTGGGTAGTTTGACAGTTTCGGCCCTAAAACCATGGGTGAAAGGTTTCTCTGTTTCCGTCTCAAAACCGAGGCAGCTACTCAGAGGACATATGTCGTATCATGGAGCCTGTGTCGGGGCGGAGCAAGGTCGTGAAGGCACAAGGGCCATCAAATGGATGATGAAAAATCAAGACCATTTTGCTCCTTAGGGAAATGTAAGTATTAGGTGCTATGGGTATTTTAGTATTTTTGCCATGGACCTATGGATTGTTACCAGTCGGGTGAGGTACATCTGGGATCCCTAATTTCAGTTTCCATACATTAGCCAAGTGCCCAAGGCAAAAGAGGCTAGCTTAGGAGTTGCAATTGTCTTGATCTAGCTTTTATATAATGGGAGGATGATAGGAGGCCGAACTTAGATTGTATTGGTGAATTCCTCAAATTTAATTGAAGGTTATTGGTTAAATTTCATGCTACCATAACTTTTCCACTTGAATTAAAAACAAGATTTCTCTTTTTCAAAATTTCGAACCACTTTTTGATGGATTTTTTCACCCGTTGCTTTGGCTGAGATTTTAGCACGACGATTTTGGACTGTTTCGAGGGTCTTTGGAATTTGGTTATATCATGGCTTGAATCCAGTCTCTTATATACCAAGTCCTCCCTTGAAAACCCTCTGTCCTTTTTCTTTTGGATGGTTTTGTGAAAATCTCTGAACTAAAGTTCTTGGGGGTGCTCTTGAATGATTTATTTGTGCTTCGAGATCTTGGAAATATACATGGCCATGTCCTTCAACAGATCAGGTTTCATCAAAGGTGATATAATGGCTGCCATCGTACCAATTCAGCAAGGGTTTCATTTTAAGCATTCATCATCCATTCACCCTCTTGCCTAAGAAGGCTGATGCCACACAAACACAACTGAAGGATTTTAGGCCAGTAGGTCTCATCCAAGTTTCACCAAAGCTAAGGCAATGGCTAATCCTCTTGCTCCTGTTTTGCCCAATCTGGTTTCTATCAGCCAAAATGCTTTTGTGAAAGGTCAGAATATTCATGATAATTGATTGTGTCCAACAAACGGCCAAAGGTTTGGATATAAGAAAGAGGCTCACATCCTCCTTAAGTTGGACATCACAAAGGCTTTTGATTTGGTGCCTCAGCCCTTTCTCTTGGTGCAATCTTCTTTGACTTCTACTGTCAACGGCCTCCAGTCAGATCTTGGTCAATGGGGGTCGAGGTCCTAACATTGTCCATCGACAAGGGCTTCTTTGATGCTGTTTATATCGGTTATGGATGTTCTGAATTCACACATTTGCTGGGCGACTCAGTTGGGATTCTGCATCCTCTTGCAATGGAGCATATGCAGCACCGTATCACTGTCTATGCTGATGATGTTGTCATGTTTTTATGGCCAAATACTAATGATCTTAACCTCATCAAGGAGCTGTTGTATTGTTTTGGTTAGGTCTATGGATTAGTTGAAACACACGATACATCAAATGTCATGTACTCTTTCGTGAACTTTAGGGTTCTGCATATTTCAAAGTAGAAACAAATTCTAGATAAGACTGCACAATGAATATGTTATATGATGTGCTAACTAGACAGTACAACCCGAGGCAATCCCATTTGTTTAGCAAAACTAAGGCATGGTGGCAGTACAATTGTGCAGTCTACAAAAAGTGCAGATTTCCTTATATCCAATGGCAAGATGTTGCTGACTTCTTGTGAATATCACTATCACTTTCTGTATTTTTCCAATACTACAATTATGTGAGTCCTTATTCCTTTTTTTTTTTTTTTGCATTATTTTTTCATGCAATTGTGTTTCTCCAAAGTGGAAGTTGGGTACAACACAGAGAACAAAATGTTCACTAGACAACTAGTAAAAACATCAGTTTATTTACCCTAGTTCGAACTTGAAGTATACGCTTGAGTAATCAATAGCAATATTTCTGTGGCAATCGAATATTTCTTTGTGACTCTGCCACTGATCTTGTAAGAACTAACGATAAGCAAGAATAATGGATTGGTGTTAGTCCAAATATATTTATATTACCTACAAAATGGTTACCATGAGTGAATCATACATGGACTTGAACACATCAACATAGATACGATGCACATAGTAAAGAATTATGTCACTGGATGTTGAAACATTCCTATTTCTATCATTTCTTAGAGAGAAAAAATAAGCAATGAACATTATTCTAATTCTTCAGAGATCTAATTTGAGGAACAATCTGTATCATTAACAGCAATCCAAATCAAAGTAGCAGAAGTAAAACCATGAGTAGTTAGTGTGGAAATAGAACAGAAACTTCTGAATTTTGGACAATTTGGACTATCATAATATCTCTGAAACCTGCATAGCAAATACTTAAGTTTAGATCTTAAGAGAATATTAGATGATAGTAAAATAAATAATGGTGTATATCTTACATGTATTGGCATCTCCGCAATGAAAAGACCACTGTTCTCTTCTAAAGCCTTGAGTGTAGCCACCTCACCACCAACGACCATGTTAATCACAATTCCGTCTGCACCATTCAAAGGCCATCAGCTACATCAAGGTGCATAAGAGGTGGATTGAATCAATTTTGTCATAATATACCTGCGGCCAAACATGTTGACATGCGTCTTAAGTAAGCTTCCTGCAAAACTCAGAGTTAATCTACAGGTCACACAAGACATCAGAAAAGTACAAATTAACAGGAAAAAAATACATATATAAAGCAAAAGAGCATACAAAGGTTTATGGTTAGCAAATGGACTAAATGGAAGAAATATGAACAAAAATGTGGGTAAAGCTCACCTTCTTTGTGGGAAGCTCATAGTTTATCAACACTCGTGCCATAAGGGATGCCTCTGCCATAGCTGCTTGAGGCAAGCAAGCATCTGTTGCAACTAAAATGCTTAGTTTTGAGCCAGTACTTTCAATCCTAGAACTTTCGGCAATATTGGTAGCTTTAGTAGTTTGATTCCACTGAATTGTTTCTTGACGAAACTTCTCAAGAACAGATGCACGCTCAGCTTCAGCTTGATCACTATACTGTACATAGAAGACCCATTAGTGATATGTTGCTTGTTAAACCTTATGCGAAATTTCTGGCACATAACAATATTTATGTTGGTAAATATCATAAACTTTCAGAGAAAATATGCTAGGTGAAGGCATATTAGTTCCAAGCCACCAAGAATTTTCTGAGAAAATTGAACAAATGGAAATACATAGAGCAAGTTACAACTAGGTGGTGAAACTGTGTTGGTGAATTACCAGGGGTGACATTGACACAAAGGAGAGGTTGGCGACGGCAGCACACACAGCATCAAGCTCATCACGGGAGGAAACACATGTTGCAATTGGCAGCCCGCCGCGGCGATCCGCGACAACCCCCAGGAGCTCCAAGAGTGTCCTCTGCGCACAATCAAATCAATCAATTAGCATTAATCAACATGAATCGAGACTAACCAAAATGGGTATCGCAAAAGTGCGCACAGTCACTCAATTAGCATCGGAGAGATGAAATCCGAGTGCACTGCCACAACTGCAAACGGAGCCAAGGGGGGCGGGGAAAATAGATACGCACCATCTTGAACTGGGTGCGGTCGACGGCGAGGTAGTAGTGGCGGCCGGGGCTGGGGGCAAAGGGGCATCCCAGGAAGGTCAGTTACATGGGGAGCACAATTGAATCGAGGAAGCGATAGGAGGAGCAGCTCCCTCACCTGGAATGGCACGGGGCCGCCGCAGGGGAGGTCGGCGAGGGCAGAGCGTCGGATAAATCTGCGGCGGAGCCAGCGACGGCGGTCGGAGACCTCATTGCGGTTCGCCGGAGAGGAGGGATGTGGATTGTGGAATATTCCTCAACGGGGCAACTGCTTTTTTTGGGAAAAAAAAGGATTGACTATTTGCATACTGTAGGTTCAAAAGAAAAAAGAGGCAAAGCAAAAATGAAAAAAAAAAATCAGCAAAAATTCTATTATCAGCTAAAATTCTACTAAGAGCATCTCTAAAAGTTTAATATAATTTATTTACACACTTAGTAACTAGTAATACATTTTGCTTTGTCCGAGTCAAACTGTTCTAAGTTTGACCAAATTTATAAAAAAATAATAATATTTATTATGTCTACTGAGTATAATTAGTTTTCTTAGAAGATATATTTTTATAATTTACTTGTTTAAAGTGTTAAATGATAATATTCTTAACTATAAATTTAGTCAAACTTAAAATAAGTTGACTTAGACAAACTAAAATGCATTGCATTACAGACGGAGGGAGTAGATCTTGCACGTTAAAAGAATCAATAACAACATTAAATTTTATCCTTCTTTGACAGTCTCGTGCAATAGCTTAGTTTTCAAAACTATTAGTATTCAGACTATTTCTAATTGATCAAACCTTTTTAAATAGTTCCTTTGTCTCTTACCATTTTCTCATCTGGATTGCTTTATTTTTAAATTTACGCATGCATCCAATTTACTCCGATATCCTAAGAAAAAAAATACCCAATGGAGAGTGAACACCAAGTTCCTCTCGATTTCAAAAACGTTTATACGTTAGCAATACGCGTGCAGTCCAAATAGAAATGGGGAGGAGTGTACGTTAGAAAGAATTCTAGTTCTGAAGTTTGTTGGCCTTGGCAGGCCGGCTTACTTGCTGTCAACCCCTCCTCTCCCGACTCGCAGCCGCCGCCGCCGCCGCCCAGCGCTGGTCCCCCTCCCTCCTCCTCCGGTACTTCACCGGAGGCCGGAGGGAGTGGGGATCCATTGTTTTCTAATAAGTTTTTCCCCTTAGGTTGAGTCTTAGGGTTAGATTTTTCTCCACGCCAAGTTTCTTGGTATGGGAGATTTGTGTCTTCCTCCTTCTCTTCTCAGGCGACGGTGAAGGAGAAGGTTGGATTCGTTTTCTCCGTGGCGGATTCGTTGAAGATGGAGGCGACAACTTCGACGTCAGCATCTTCATCGACATGTCCACAGGGAGATTTTTACTTCCAAACGGCGACATCAAGGCGGAGATGATGCCGTCGCCATGGAATAATTTTCTCCAGTCCCTTCTTCGTTTTTGTTGTGGTTGGATCTGACCAAGATGAAGGACTAGAGAGAATACTTTTCAGTCGGTCTTCCTCATTCTTCGGTGGCGAAAGAAGAGAAAGGAAGACACATGGAAGAAGAAGTTTCTCAACTCCGCCTGCGAGGAACGTTGGCCGTCCGTTGGGCATCTACTGTCCGGCCGAAAACAATTGTTGCCGAGTATTTGCACGTGCGGTCATCCATACAAAGCGTCAAATAGGTTTGGTTTTGAGATTTGGAGCCTTTTACAAAGCATGTGTACAATATAGATGATTTTCTGTTTCTGGATAGATGTCTTTTCTTCCAGAGCACTTGTAACATGATGATGTACCAGCTATATTTTAATATAATTCTTCTTTCGTCGCAAAAAAAAAATTCAAAAACGTTTAAGTTAGAGAGAATATGTGGCAACTTTTTATTTTTAAAGATATTTTTTACCAAACTATTGGAGGATACTTTTCTTTTTTAAAAATCTTAAAATAAAGAATTTTATTAAAAAAATACTAGAGATGCTCTAAGGATCTTAAATTTGCGGACCCCTAAAATCTCCTCCCTCATGCCTCATTACCAGGGCTCTGGAAGGAGTCTCAGATGGATCTCTAGCTTGGGGAAAACACTTCAGATAGATGTGATTAATCTAGTCTAGACCTTTTTTTAAGATGGACACATGCCAGAAGGGGTTAATGATACTATCATTGTACTCATTCCAAAGGTAAAATACCTAGCGAAGGTAAAGGAATAGACCGATAAGTCTCTTCAATATTGTTTACAAGGTTATAGGGTCCAGCCAACTTTTAGATTGGCTCGTGCGTAGAGTTTGCTCGCTCTTGTACCTTGTGCCTCCCATGATGAGTGCGAGACACAAGACACGTTGCCAAAGAAACCTTGCCAAGAGTGTGGTGACACGCCAATGACATCTTTTGAAACCTAAAACCCCACATGCACTGCAGGGACCCCGTCAGGACATGCGGTGGCTAATGGGTTGCCCTAGCCGATATGGTCGCTCTAGAGCTTCGTGCTCGTCAATCCAAAAGCCATGCGATGTCAACGAAGAATGTGAGAAGAAGAAGATGAGAAAAGATAGTAAAGAGGGTTAGTAGATTGATTCTTGTGCCAATTATATGTGTTAGGCACCTCAATCAACACTAGCCTTTTATATTTATAAGGTGTGGGCTGTCTTATCCTTTCAAGAGGTCGAAACCCCTTCGAAAACGCATCAAAACATGAGTTAGATCTAAATTAGTTCGTAGGAATTGGCCTCGATAGTTCCCAAACTGGCCTGTTCTACTGCAGCCAAATTGGCCTGGCCGCTTCTACTATAGGTCCAAGGAACAAAACCTTCCAAAAATTATAATTAATTTATCAGAACTCCAATTGAGACGATATGTTTCTTTTGGATCATTTCAAAGAGAGGAAATGTACAATCCATTCTTGCATTTGAGAAAGTTGGGAAAATTCGGTATGGTTGGTTTTGGCTAGGTCACCCCCCTTTGGAATAATTATTTTTTCGTTTAGGCTCCAAATGAGATGATATAAAAATGTTTTTCTAACTGCCTTGGTGATAGAAACATGATGGTGGAGTCTAATATACACTTTGGACAATTACGGGTTTGAATAAGATCTTAATCCTAGTCTTTGTTACATGGGCTCTTACTGAACTCTTAGACCTTGGCATAACTATATATGATGAGAGCTTTATAATATTCTAATGACCAATAATAATATTTAGAGAAATAAAAATAGTCACTATATCTTGTGTCTATGTGTTCTTCTATTTCTATTTACTGTTTTGATCGCGAGAGACAGATAGTTAATGGTTATAACCGCTGGCGACGTGTTTCATAACATATACTAGTCATATAATTAAGTTTACATAGGGTTCATTACATGTAGGTAAATACATGTCGTAGCTAGGCACGCATACGTGGACATACTGCAACATACAGTATATGCTATATGTATAGCACGCGCCACTCCATGAATTACCCTATCTATGCTGAATATAATGAAGTATGTTTGTTTCTAAAATTGAAATCCCTATATATATTTCGTCCAGTCGTTACATGTACCGTAGTACCTGATACGTATTATTCACCGATGCGATGGGAATCTATATATGTTTGCTTGTGATGACTAATTAAAAGCCAGAGCCAAAGTTGGTCCGCTTCATCATCTTCATGAACTCGTCCAGGTCGATCTCGCCATCACCGTTCTCGTCGGCGGCCTCTATCATCTCCCTGACCTCGTCGAGTGTGAAGTGCTCGCCGGTCTCGATGGCCAGCCGCTGGATGTCCATGTCCGAGATCTTGCCCTGCAGCAGCAGCATTTCGTCATCGATGTATGTATTGCATATATACATATATATCAATGGTTATTGCAACGGGATGATACATTGGCGTCCTGGTCGATGATGCGGAAGGCCTTGTGGAGCTCGTCCCGGGCGTCCCGCTCGCCCATCTTGTCCGTCATCATGTGCACGAACTCGTCGAAGTCGATGGTGCCGCTGCCGTCCTTGTCCACTTCCGCGATCATCTGGCTGATTTGCTGCGGATGCCATGCCAGATTCCATACCATTTTACTTACCAGTTACCACCCACCACCTACAACTACAGAGCCTGTTGTTGTCATTAACACACGTCACGTACCTCCGGTGTCATCTCGAATCCAAGGGCTCTGCAAACAAAAGTACAGCATGTGTTATGCGCATTATATTAGCTAGCAGGTCTAGTTCCAAATTACTCCTGTGAGAAGTTAGAATGGATCAAAGGGTACCTCATTGCGACGTTGAGCTCCCTTGCATCGATGGTGCCTGGATGCATCATATCATGCAGGTGAAAGACAAATCATCATCAGCTAGCATGTGTATATAAATGTAAACACTACCAATAGTAGATCACCGACGTACCGGAGCCGTCGATGTCGAAGAGATCGAACGCCTCTTTGATCTCTTTCCTCTTCTGCGCCGTCAGCCGCTTCCGCCGGACTTTGTCTGTCCGGTAGCCCGAGGAGTTGGAAGGAGGAGGATCGGAGGCCTTGTACCTGCTCGCCTGCACCCCCAACTTTCAGTTTTCAGCGATGCTTTTTCTTTTTCTTTTTTTTTCATCAGGCGCGAAAACACAGTTAGTGCTGCCTCCCATCCGAAACATGTCTCAGCCTGTCTGAAAACTCTGTTTCTAAACCCTTCTATCTAAGAAATACAAATACAAATTATTATTATTAATCATGTTAAGAAATAGGCTGCTTCATTCAGGTGTTGTTCTGTTTCCATACTCGATGTCTCTCTTTGCCATGATTTGGTTATTCTGACTCCAAACTAAGACTCTCTGCTGTGATTTGTCCAAGCAGGGTTTACAAACACATTGGTTCCTCTGTTTGGTTTCTATGTCAATCGAATGAACTGAAAACTTGAACTGATGTTACATGTTAAAGGAGTAGTATTTATAGTTGGAACATGGAATCAAACCAACATGAGCATCGATGTAGGTAGAACCCACTGCTCATGTATAACCAGGTAGTAAAATCAATTAGATTTCCATATATATAAACAGAGCCTGAATAATAATAACAATAGTTGAGCATCAGGGAACACGGGCCACCGAGCCAAGTGGCAAAAGGCAAACCGAGAAGTCGTCGCAGCATCCAGCTACTCTTGCTCATGAGAAATTGAACCAAACTAGAGTTCATTAGTTCTCATGGAATGAATCAACACGATCGATCGGCCGACTTTTCAGCTGAAGGAGAGCAAAACAGAATCTAAAGAGAAGAGTTGAGGGAGCACAGGAGGCAGAGTCGTCGCGTACCATTCGTGGGGCGGTTGTCGGCGTTGAAATTCACCCAGGCCAAGGGCGGCGATGGAGATGATCGACAGGGAAGGAAGGGATCGATGGAACTGTTGCTGGGTGTGGCGGCGGAACTCAGAAGCTGTTGGTTCAGCTGCAGCTGGGTTTCTTGAAGCAAGTGGAAGCAGTGGAAGCAGCAGAAAGGCAAATGAAAGAAAGGAGAATGGTTTCTGGCACTCTCACGACTCACCAAGGAGAAGACGACAGCGACGTAAAGAAAGAAAGAAAGGTTCGAGTGACAAGGCACAGGGAGAGACAGAGACGGAACGGGCCACCACGGCCACGTAGGTGCGTCGCAGCTACAAGGAACCATATTCGAAAGTGAAACTAAGTCCTTGTTTAAATTGTGAAAAGTAAAGTTAAAAAAACACTATAATACTTTCGTTTGTATTTGACAATTATTATACAATTACGCGCTAACCAGCCAAAAAATTTATCTCATGATTTACAACTATGCAATTAGTTATTTTTTTTTCTATATTTACTACTTTGTACATGTGTCAAAAATTAATGTGATGAAGATAGAGCATAAAAAATTAGAATTTTGAAGCTGTCTAAACAAGGTCTAAAACGTGCAATTTAGACCCTATACGCTCTGGATTTGTACGTTGTTTACTTGTGTTATTATGCCATAACATAAACAACGATACTGTATGCTTGACCACACTGTGCTTATCGCGTCATGCTCCATTGAAATTGGGGGAAACCTTTTAAGTCTGAGGTCCATTTCTTCTCCTTCTGGCCGCCTCAACCTTGGTAAGATGGAACGGAACAGAAGCCCCTACTACAAAAAAAAAAAAAAAAAAAAACATTAGAAAAAGAGAGTACAAATTTATAGAAATGAATGGAATATTTTTAATAATTAGTTAAAAAAAGAGAGTACAAGTTTATAAAATGGAAGAAATACTTCTAATAATTTTTTTAGAGAAATATGCTTTTATGTTACTCAGACATAGTCAAATCTTCAGTAATTACATACTGAATTTGTGCCGGTATGGAAGCCAACACTGTAGGCTCATCCGGATCACAGACGTTACCCAAAGCCGCAAGGGTAAACGGCATTCGTTTGGAGCACAAGCGGAGTACGTGCAGCATTGATTCGAAGCCGATGGCACTAGGAACCCGACAATATGTTCTTTTGTTTTCTCGCTGCAGAAAACGATGGTGCTATCTTTAAACTCGCATGGTTGGCCGCGTCTTTTACTTATTCGGTTGCGGGAATCAGCTTCCGAACCAACCTGGTTCAGGATTATACTAATACGTGTGGTGGCTGTAATAAGAGAGGTAAAGGTCACAAATTTCAGCCAAACTAACTTTGGCTCGGCTGCGGCTGGTATGTAAGCTCAAGGAGTCCGGAAACCACCACCGTTGACCAAGAATCAGGAGGTGATCGAGCATGTTTAGGTAGGTCGTATTCGTAAAAGAGCAAAAATCTGTTACGTCCCGTTAGAAAAACCATACAAGTGAAGCTCCATTGCTTAATTTGGTCTCCCCTCCACATGGAACGTCGCCCACCGCACGGGCGGCGTGCAAACACTAGCTACCGCCGAGTCAACCACTACCCTCCCTCCCTTGCCACTACCGGAAGGAGCTGCTGGCAGGCCCGCGCGGCTCCCTATGAGGGTGACGGTGGGGCACTCACCCAGTGCGACCGCGAGTGCCTTGTGCGGGCGAAACTCAATGGTATGGATGGAGATGTGGCTAGGCGCGGTAGCATGTGGTGCGCAAAAGATAGAGAGGTTGTCGGAGGCGGCGCATTGTGCGATGATTGGGCGGTGTTGCGGCTAGAGAGCGGGATTGGTGCGTGGGTCTGAGTGGCGGCGATGCCGCCCCTTTCCCACGGATCTACCTATCCCGCAGCTTGGGCCAGGGAGTGGTCGATATCGGTGAAGCTACCTTCTCAGCTTGTTCCCTTCCTCCAAGACCTAATGGTGGTGGCAACACTGGTGCCAGGTGTCCAATCTACGGTATGCTGTGCATGGCAACCGGGGGGGGGGGCACCGGGGGCAAAGGACTTCGGGAATGGCAGCGTCAGACTGGGTCGAAGAAGCTGGGTCGTGCCAGCTGGTGCCTCTGCTCGCACAAGAAGGAAAAGCTCCGACAGCTCGCCATTGTGGACTTTGAATGCAGCTTCGGCAATTGTTGGGTGGCAACCGACACTTGGCAATGGTGGTAGTGGGACCCGTGCAAGGGGTAGGGGCCTGGGCGAAAGCCTTTTCCTTTTGGACCAATGATGGCAATGCCTCCAGGCGCTGTTTACCTCCTTGGAAGAATCCATCACTCAGCCCTCTCCCTTGCGTGGTGCTTTCTTTCTTGGTGTAAACTCTTTACCTTGTGGTTAAGCGATGATAGCGCTTCTGACATCATTCCCCTCATTGGAGGTGTCGCTTTGGAAGCTCGTGTTATGCCATCCAGGGAAGTTGCCGACAAGGTGGAGACCTAGTTGAAGAT
The DNA here is from genome assembly GCA_018135685.1 of Themeda triandra. NCBI lineage: Eukaryota > Viridiplantae > Streptophyta > Magnoliopsida > Poales > Poaceae > Themeda > Themeda triandra. The sequence goes on from JAENPR010000413.1 coordinate 374,686, forward strand.
TCGAGGTCCAATATCAGTGGTGTCGGAAGGTGGCTAGGAAGAGGCGTTGGTGCAGTGTTTAGAGGGCTTGGCACTACTTGGTCGAGGGCGATAATTCTGGAACTGCGTGCTAGTTGCACCCATGAAGATGGCGAGGTGGCTGGGATGGGCGACATCCATGAAGTTACGTTGTTGAGGTGACTTGCGTGGGTGGGCGGCGGCCGTACTAGTGTAAGGAGATTTTTCGACTGGCAATTGGAGGATCCATGTGACACCTCTACCTTTGATGAGGCAGCCAGTGCTGGAAACTACAGTGTACAGATCTGGATTTCTGATCGGGATTGGTTGGTAAGCGCCGTTGGTTCCTATTTAACTCTTTGTTTTTGAGATAGATTGGATCCTTTTGCTTGTCCTTTAATAAGGAACAACTGTATGCATTAGTCGATATAAAGGTTGTGGTATTAATATATTCCTTTATCAGCCATGTTCCATTGTTTTTCTCTTATAATAAAATAGCATGAGTTGGCTTATGAGCCGCAGAAACTAGCCCAATAGTGCCATGATCTTAAATGTTAAATCTTTTGGATGCAAAGATGTGCACCTCTTGTTCCTACATATTTTGACAGCAAAAAAGAACAATTATGCTTGCCAAGGGTGAACACACTACACACATGACCCGGCATCAAGAACTCAAAGCCTGTGCGCCACCGCGTCAGAACCCGCTGACGTGATCTTTCTATGGCCAACTACACGTTAATTCTGTGGGTGAATTTATTAAAAAAAATACTACACGTGTTTTCAATAGAGCATTCCTTCCTCAAAGACTTCAATTCTAAGATAATAATAATAAAACCGAGATTCCAAGGATAGGCAGTCAACTACAACAAATTGGCGGGGGTGACTATTTCGCGAACGTTCATTGGAACAGAAACAAGCGAACGATTTCCGACAAGCCTCACTTTCTTTATTAAGAAATTTTTAAATCCCGCCAGTTACCATAAATGAACGCGTATGTAGGCATCATTTCGAATCCCGCCAGTTGAGAACGAGTATGCATCATGGACGAGCATCATCATTGCTGGACGGATGTTGCATCGTTGTCTTTTTTTTTCTTTCAGCGCACAATTCTTTCAAATTGTTCTCATGTGCACCAGCTTTTTTTAGTAAAGAAAACTGGGCATCCAGCTTACATTAATTGTCTAAGTTAAATGGCAATGTTGATAGTTCTAAGCTAAAAGGTCACGCATAATTTATGTGTCTAACTTAGAACACATAATTTATATGTTCTTACACATTGTAAAGTTAGACATCTAACTTATAACACATAATTTACGTGATCTAACACGTTGCAAAGTTAGAAAACTAACTTATACATTTAACTTATGTGATTTAACACGTTGTAAAGTTAGAAACCTAACTTATACGTCTAACTTACGTGATTTCACACATTGCAAAGTTAGAAATCTAACTTATACATCTAACTTAAATACATATGCAAGTCAAAAATTTAACTTATGCCTGTAACTTAGGTGTCAAAACATAGCACATAAGGACAATAGTATAGGAAAAAAAAGTTGAAAACAGTTCTTCGAAACGTATCTAAGTGGGATCTAGTTTTATTTGTCTCGTCGCGTAGAATACATCGGTGCAAACGAATTTAGAGACGCATACATGGTTCAAAAATTATAGCAAGTTGAAATAAATGTCTTACTTTTTTTCACTTGCCTCAGCTGACGTTAACACATGCATAACAGACACCGCGGCTACGGGATCGTTCGCCCACTCCCGATGCGAGCGAACGCTCGCGAAAGAGGATTTTCGCAAATTGGCGCCCAAGTAACCAAGCATGTCTGAAAAACGTACGTAGAATCCAGCAGTCACCTTTTCGAGCTCTTGATTAGGGAGGGGAGGAGCTGCAGCAGGCTTGCCCGCGACGAAACGTTTGCTCAGACCGTCAAATTCACGCAGCTGCCCCTCCTCCTCACTAGTACTAACACTAGCAGTTATTATTTATAGCTCCCGAGTCCAACCCCTGTTCTGTTCCTCTCCCTTGTTTCGTCTCTTTCAATTTTATCTAGCCTAGTTACATTACATGCCTGAAAAAAATTCCACTCCCTGCTTTGATGCAGGACATATATCATTGATTTTTGTTACCTAATAGTTTGGTTTATTTTTTTCCCAAGTAGCCATGCTGAGTTTTGAAGCAGCAGCTTCGGTTAATTTTTCTTGCATATCCGCCGCCGGCACACTTTACATTTTTGGTTTCTTTCGTTCGCCAATTCATCAATAGTTACTGCTGCTGCTTCTGAACTCCGTGTTATTTTCTTTTCAATAAGTTTTAAGTTTCCACACGCCAGTGACGAACCCATAATGTACTAGGTTGAATAATGATGGGCTTGCGGCGGTGCCTTTGTGCAAGTCCATTTGATTACCTGTGTTCCTCTCGACTGAGGCGTGCTGGGAACTTTACCTGTGTTCAATTTTAAACTCGTCCAATCAATTAATAAGAATTCCTGTCTACGTTTTAGTGGATTTCTGCAACTCTCTATCAGTTTTTTAATAACAATTTTCTTTTTGTAGAATGCCACTGGAAATCTTCATGCAAAATCAAGCCGGTCAAGTCAACGACATGTAGACCTTTTTTTTTTTCACATGGTCAATGTTTATGTGCCTAGCTAGAACTAGAATACCTTGCTGTGTGTGTAAAATCTTGCTGTAGTAGCTCTTGTTAAAGTGTGTGTTGATATTCTTGTGACACGGTGCCGTGATGATGTAACACTAGTACCAGGGGCGCACGCATCCGCGCGCCCATGCCCCCGCGCAGCAACCAATTTGAGGAATATTGTGTGAAGCAACTGAATAATGTGATTTAGCTTGGTATTTACACGGAAAACTGAAAGGCACAAATATAATCAACATGGTAAAGCATCAACATACATATAACGTGGTGGAACATGGTTTGAATATCACATAGTTGTCTCTTTAGCACTAAATGCCTAAGGCACAGAAGTTCAGTAAAGGTTGTAATTTACATAGGGCGCTTGCAAAGCAACTGAACAGGGTCATGAATAACGTGACGTAGAAATGCACAATAGCGTGTAGAAGTTTTTAAAGAGGTTGTTGTGCTTGTCTTGCGGAAGCGTCGCTAATAGAAGTCTGATAGCTTTGTCCATGTCAGGAAAACATGAAGCCTTCTGTTGTGTTGTACCTGTGTAGCATTGCTAAGGTGGTCAGCGCATATGGAACATAGAGTAAAGCTGGTAAATCTATCAGTACAGCTATCAGCTATCAGTACAGTAAGACATCTCAGGCTTCATGAAGAGGATTTCATATAGACCTGTTTAAGCAACTAAGTAGGTGTGCAATGACAGACTTTGAAGTTGTTGAAGTCAAAAAACCAACTTACAATTCAATAACTCTTGTCCATCAGTCCTTTTTGATTTAGTATTACCAGCAAGAAGTTTCTGCCAATGTTTAGTCTCATACTTCTGACATTCTACAAATTTAAAGGGAAATTCATAAGTTGATTAAAATAGGCATCAATCAAATTGATGGCTCTTGCAATGGAGCGGCAACTGCTTTCAGTAATCAAATACAGCTTCTACCATTTGGTAAACTCAAGATCATGACTTACTCTTTGAACTGACAAACACCTTTTCACTATGCAGTGAAATTATTTTAATTATGTAGTCTGGTGGAGTGAGTACATCCAAAAAATATTGGTTTCTTAAAAAACAATTAGATGTGCTATGTTATCGTAAGTTCAACCTTATGACTGGCTGGGTTTATATATCACACTCACGAGCTTCACTAAACAACATCATTGAACAAAGCACAACTATACCAGTCTTAATGGTCTGTTTTAGGAAGTTAATGCTGAACGTATCTGAACTTGTTAGAGGACTTACCAATGCATGTACTGAATATATCTTTACTTATCAGAAGCAACGCATTCCTAAGACAAGGAAAGGGGCCTACATAATGTGAATGGGCTGTCACATAAAACTGTACATCATTTTTGGATATGAGGCAGATATCACGAGGCAGGCAAGCAAATAAAAGACCTTCAATTTGGACTACCGAAGACACATACTGAAGTAAACAAAAAACACTAAAGAAAGTTAACCTTGGGGCAACAGGTTAGCAGTCAACATCTGATATCCAACTATAATATTTGTACATAGAATAGAATGCATCATTTTTACATGCTTTCACTTTTGTTGATGCAGTTTCATTCATATCTACAGATTCTTTTCTTAGTTATTAGGATTGTTCCAGCTAAATCTGAAGTTAATTATTAGCTCTGTGCATTTTAGTCGACAGTGTTACCATACACCATGATTTTTACCACTACCAAGATGGACCTGACAATGAAATGCTCCTGCAAAGGCTTATCAGACCTCCTGGTGTCTTCCCTATCTCAAACCACAGCCTGAGAAGTCATATAGATGATGCACGATATAAGGCAGCTGAAAGAAGCATAAGGCCACAAAATAAAATGGTGCTAGCTCAATAAGACCACTATTTGGGTCGCAGACTAATTTTGTAATACGGTCAAGGCTGTTTTTGATTAACTCTCTTTCTCTCAAAGTTGCTTTGCTAGAACTCTTAGGATTTTGGCCTTCTCTTTGACTTTGGAACAAAGGTCTGCAGCGCTGTGTGTTTGGTATTGATTCGGTTATCAAAACAAAAAATATTGGAGCGATTAAGCCTGCTAAATTGATGAAGGCCAAGCAATCTATGGGCAGAATCGCAATCTAAGAATGTAGGCTACCAGGCTAGCACTTGTAGAAACAGCTAACTAATAAGATATGGGTAGATTACTAAAGTGTAAAGCAGATCTTTTGGGACTTCACTAACACAGTGAGTAAACTCTCTGACACAAGCCAGAACCGACAAATTTGGAATTGGCCGAAAGAAGAGGTGAACATATAACATGTTCATCAAGCTTAGAGCTAACAAACTGATTTAATTAGACTGAAAGGTAACCATTGTCTGCCTTTGAGCATTTTACTTACGGAACATATTTTAACAATAATATGTCACTTAAGATATATTATTGTCTTATTAATTTCATACAATATATCTATTTAATTAATTGTCACAGAACATGTTTTGACAATAAACTGGCAAAATAAATCCAAACATATAGAAAACAAAATGAAGGAATCAGAGAAACAGATACCCAAGAATGCAGAGCCACTCGAGCTGACAAAAGCACAAGGAAAAATCTGATCCAATGATAAAATCAGGAAGCCAAAAATCATACCTGAGGTTCATCCATGAACAATGAGAATAGGACCTGGTGAGTGCATGAGAACGTGCAAGATAAGCAAGTTGTGCCCACCTGAACCAGGCATATAAATTAGCCAAAAATAACATACATTGACTGGAGAAGAATCTGAAACCTAAGCAAAGTGGATCTCATCAAAATATAGTAGAGCTACTATAATAAAGTTGGGTGATGGAAATGGCGACGGTACAATAAAAATTAGTTGTGTAGGGATTGGCCTTCATTTCTTTCATGTGGAGTCATGGACACTTAACTGTCTAAGTAACATCTGGGCATGTTAAAATGTAATAGAAATATGAGTGAATCCTAGTATCATTCAGGTAGCAACCGGATGCTACCTAGAAATGGAAATAGTTATCAATCCTATTCGGTCACCTACTGGTTGAAGTGGAGGAAAATGACTTGGCCATAATCAATCGACCAATGCTTTCATCCAATCTGTAAGGCATTGACTTAAACATCCTCAATCATACAAAACAACAGATATATAACAGGGCACCTTTATTTTCTTGGCCACTCATATAACAGATATAATCAGTCGGTCACTCATACTAAATAGATGGGATCATCTATATTGACCTGATATAAAACAACAAATATATAACAGGGCACCTTTATTTTCTTGGTTACTGACAAACAAACAGGTAAGATGGGATATTTTGCCTAATCCACTGTTGACACATTTGGAAATGGCAATCTGAGGTGGGAGGTTACCTGAGCAGGTGCAAGCAGAAATGCTGATCGGTGACCATTATGTCGTTTGATCTCTGATTAAGAACCATCCCGGCAAATGCCCCTGGACAGGTTCAGCTGCAACCAGATTTGACAAATCTGTTGGTGAAAGGAAAAGTGCCAGCAAATCAAGAACTTGAAGAAAAAAAGAAGAAGCAAGCAACAAAGAAGAAAAGAAGAGAGACATACCAGGATGGATGGATCCGGCTATGGAAGCAACGATCCGGCCATTGAGGCACCGGATCCGGCGCCCACTGCTCACTTGCCCAGTGCCTTCGTGTCTAAGTTCCATGTGGGACCCGCCCTAGCTGAGGCCGCGACGCCATGCCGCTCGCGCCGCCGCGTCTGACCGCAATAGACAGGGGTCAGGCCTCCTTCGTGGGGGCCGTGAGGAGAGAGGGGTGGCACCGGCCGCTCCGACGCGCCACCGCCGTGCCGTGCCGCGCCGCGCGCCCTAACCCTAACCCTAACCCTAACCGAGAGGGAGATGAAGAAGGGAGGGCTCACCCGCGCGCCGCGCTGCCCGCCCGCTCCGCCGCCGCGCCGAGCAGGCCGCGCGCCCAAGGCCGACCGCACGCCGCCGGGACGGCCGCCCACGCCGCCGCGCGCAGGGCAAGGCCGCTCGCACGCAGGCCGCCCGCCCACGCCGCCGCGCCGCCCACTCGCTCGTGCGCGCTTCGCCCTCCCGCGCGCCTCCGCCGCCCGCATGCGCTTTTTTTTTTTCCTCTCGTTGCGCCCGTGTCGGGAGGAGAGTCGGGAGAGGAAGGAAGGATGGGAGAGAGAAGTGGAAGTAAAGAAGAAGCTGGAAGGTGAATCGGAAGTTGAGTATATATTTGTTTCGCTGGACACGAGAAGTTGGAGCCACTAAGAGAAGCCGGAAAAAAGCGAGGAAAAGTAAATAGAATCAGGAGAAGTTGAATCGGGTAGAATCAGATTCAGTAAATCATGGCTGTATATTTCACGATCAACGGTGGTAACAAATCGGGTGACGTGGCTCAGCCTCCCCTTCGGGGAGCCGACCGAGCATATATTGTCTTAATGACACACGTGATTGTTCATAGATTGTAGCGCAGAATATGGTTCCTAGATTGTAGGTCAAGATGATAGGTTACTTCATTAGTTTGTTGTAACTCCTCTTGTTGTACAGCCACCGTGGGGGCTATTCCCATGATTATATAACACGTAACCGAGTCCCTGAGAGGGGCAACTCGTTCTTGCCATTCGATATGGTATTCAGAGCCTTACAATTCCACACAGAAAGATCCTATGGCGTTCCATCTCGCCTCCACCTCCTTCGGCTCATCCTTTGTCCCATCCTTCGGCTTCTCCGTGACGGAGAAACTCGCCCGCAACAACTATCCAATGTGGAAGATGTAGGTCGTGTCTGCCCTGAGAGGTGCACAACTTGCGTCTTTCATCAGATCTGATAGCACCACGCCAGCGCCGTTCCTGAAGAAGGAGGAGGGGGGTTCCGAGCCCACCAAGCAAATCCTGACTATGAGTCATGGGTTGCCAAGGATCAGACGACCTTAAGCTTCATTCTGTCTTCCCTCGGCAAGGAGATCAGGGGGCAGATCCCCACCACGGTGGTGACTACGAAAGAGGCCTGGGAGGCCATTGAGGCGTTGTTCGCCTCCTAGTGCCGTGCTCGCATCATGAGCACAAGGATGGCCCTCGCCACGGCGTCCAAAGGGGTGTCAACGATCAACAAATTCTTCGTGAAGATGAAGGGCCTAGCAGATGAAATGGCGGTTGCTGGGCGTAAGCTCGAGGATGAGGAGCTTGCCTCCTATATCCTCACAGGCCTAGATGATGAGTACGACGCGGTTGTGTCGGCCGTCACAAGTCATGTCGAGCCGGTACCGATCGCGGAGCTGCAAGCGCAGCTCGCGGCCTGGGAGCAGCGCATCAAGATGAAGAAGGGTGGCGGCCATCAGTCGTAGGCAAACCTGGTGGCCAAGGGAGGACGCGGTGGCAACACCGGCAACAACCGCGGCGGAGGTCACGGAGGATGCGGCGAATTCGGCTGCGGCTACAGCAAAGGTGGTCGCAACGGCGGCCGTCCCTCCGGTGGAGGGTTCCAAGCTGGAGTGTTCTGCCAACGTTGTGGCAAAGAAGGCCACACCGTCGTAAAGTGCTTCAAGAGATTTGACACCTCGTTCACGGGTCCCCAACAGAAGTCGGTCGCATCTGCCTCAACTGCATCGTAAATTTTCCATGTAATCGTGGTATGCAAGGTGTTTTTTTTGGACATTTCACACTTACAAAAAAAAAATACTGAAAGTAAGCATATTGTGTGATTCATAGTGTTTGCAAGTTGCAACCCTCGCAACTAGTGGTGATGCCAGACATGCTTTGTTTTTGCATCGGATGACCGGAAAAGGGGACCTAGCTTGGATAACATGGTAAATGTTGTGGTTTAGTTGGACACATGGTTGTGTTCACCTTGGCTCAAGCTATACAACAATGTTTGGGAAAAAAAAATATAATGTGCAAATTCAACATGAAAGCTCATTCAAAGTATGTGTTTCGGACGGTCACTCGCCTAAATTTGAAATAATGCACACCGTGCCCATAGTGCTCCCATAGGTGTCTTAAGTTAAAAAATTTGAGATTATTTGAGATGTAAATTCATCTTGTACGAATTAATATTAAATGATAAATTTGGTGTCACGTGCAATATGGAGAGCAAAAACTCTGTTCACAATTCATTTGTTTTTTCAAGCGATCCATATGCGCATTTTGAACAAGTTTTAACCAAGACATGTGAATTCTCTATCTACTGTCGAAGTGAGAAGACCCATCCCTCGATGGATCCGTGGAGTAGCGGTCCATCCCACGCGGACGGTCGTGCACTGGACGGTGGCCCTGCATGCCGCGCGTCCATCCCACGCGGAGCCGGAAAAGAAAAAGATGACGGCAGCAGCTGGACAAATGGAGCCGCTGGCTGATCTCCACGGCACGGCCAGATGCCATCTCGTCCGTCCGTCCCGCGGCGGCCCGGCTATTTAAGGACCAGACGAAGCGGCGCCTCCGTTGTCTGGTCTGGTCTAGGTGTGCCTCGCAGTAGCGATTAGCCTGCCTTTTCTGTTTCTTGATGATTGATGATTTTTCTTCTTTTTTTTTCCCTTCGTTTTTTTTCTTGGATCCGTTCAGGATTGCTGCCCTCTGTGTGTGGCAATGAGATTCCTTATTATAGGTATCCTAATGCGATTGTTCGGGATTTTGTGATTTGGATCTTGCCGGTTCTAGGTTAGACTTGAGGTCGATCTGAAAGGCTTGTTCGTGCCTTGTGTACACCAGATCGTTCTTGAAATTCGCAAGTTTTTCTTTGGCCACTTTATTTGTTTTGGGCTTCATCTTTGCCCAATGCATTCGCTTTGCCGATGGTTTTCTTCCCTTTTTTTGGTAGTTGTATTGTTCGATTCCTCAACCTCAACTTTGCTTCTTTCTGAACCACTTTCTTTTTATACCGTGCCAATGATGATTTACTTTCAAGGTGAATTCTTTGAGTGATTTGTGATGTTCTTGAGGCGTTCAACTGAGGCACGGCCGGATCTTTGTCTGCATTCGCTTTGGTGATTCTCTGAAAAGCTAAAAAGAATCTGTTCTGCTTTGGTGATACGTTTGGTTCCTCAACTTTATCCTTTCCTTTTATTCGGTGCCAATGATGATTTACTTTCAAGGTGAATTCTTTTGATTTGTGATGTTCTTGAGGCGTTCAACTGAGGCACAGCCGAATTGGAATTTTAATTATTGCTTTCTAGTGCATCAAAATCTAAACCTTTACGTAATTCAGTGCTTCTCAATCTTTTCCCTGTACTCATTTTATTTTGTTAAGTGTAGTGTGCCCGAATTCTGGATGACTTGTGCTGGTGCACGCATAGCTATGGTGATAAGCACTTGAGGTGTTCATCTGAGGCACGCTGCGCGCTTGAAGCTGTCTAATATTTCCCTGCTGCGTCATGATTCTGGATCTCGTGCTTTGTCTTCATTTGTGTCGTGGTGAAAGCTCGGTTTCTTTCTACTGGGTCTGATAGCTAAGTTTGATTCATCAATAAGCTGGTTGTTGGATTTTTCTTAAGTTACACCAGGAGCTAATATCTTGCATGAAAATAGCAAGTTATTAGTTAAAAGTGCTTAGATTATCCTGCATATGCCTTTTAACAAATATATGTTGTAATTTTTCCCCTTCCATTTAGATCCTCTTCCTGTCCCCTTGTAGAAGGGACAGGGTGGCGAACTGCTTCTGGGAAGGATACTAACAGACGCACAGGCCAACGTTCTCGTGAATTTGTTCAGTACAGAACCGGATTTTCTTCATCAAAAGTATGGTTTGGAGAAAAAAAGGAAAAATCAATGCTAATAACGTCAGTTAAAAATAATTTTTGTGAATGAAGGGAATAATTTGTGTGGCTGCCTGTCAATTTATGTTAGACAATAGACATACACTAGCATTAGTTTGATCAGTGTGAGTTTAGATATGTGGATCTTGAGTATTAGCTAAATCAGATGTACTTAGACAAGATTTATGGGCTAGTAGGTTAGAGCAACTCTATATTCTAATCATATATCCTTTATGTCATTAACTCTTAACCTTTGCTCTATATGCTTCAATCAAATAGTTTATTTTTTACTTTTAAGTGATTTTTTTGAAAAACTACCATGTAATGCTCTATATGCTTCAATCAATATTCTATGTTCTACTTTCTAGTGAAGAACCTCATGGAAAAAAAAAACTAGCATATAATGTTCTGTATGCTTCAATCAGCAGTTTATTTTTTATTTTCTAGTGAAGAATGTCATGGAAAAAACTGCCATATATTGTTTCTAGAGCCTCTTTACAAATGGAGCGTGAGATGGGTGGTTTGGAGACCATAAAAGAAAGAAGGTGTAGAGAGTATTGGAACACGATATATGTTGGTTTGTTTTTTTAAAATATGTTATAACACGGAGATTATATTTTAGTTTGTTTTTAAAACTTTTATTATTCATCTTTGAGACCACAATCGAATGTAAACTGATGTTCCATGAAAAACAAAAGGTTGATGGTTTTGTGCAAATACCTGCCTATGATAAGTTTTTCTAGAAACTGGTTTTCTTCATTATGCTTCTTTTTTTTGTCACAAAAGATATTGAATGTTGAGATTACCCTAGTCATATCTAAGCATCATGCTTTGTAAACTCAAGGAATCACCAATAGTGTTGTTCAAGTAAAAATTAAAGTATTTTATCCTTATAGCATCATTTTCGTTTAATTTAGGGTGAAATCCTTGCTACTAGGCACGAGAGCGTGGAGCACTAGAGATGATATGATCGAGGGGCGAGGAGCACATGAGACGTGGCACGCGCCTTGCTAGGTGATAGAATAGGCCCAGGAGGGCGAGGAGCACTGGAGACGTGGCTCGTGCCTTGCTAGGTGATAGAATTGTCCTGGGAGGGGAAGCCACTTTAGATCGAGGGCTTTGTTGGGGGAGCCGGGGAATATGGCGATAGAGAGGAGGATAGGGTGGTCGCATAGAGAGTCGAAATTGAAGACATCACACTGAGTTGACCTAGAAAAAAATTTGGACGAGGTGGACATTTTGGGACCTCTATATAAAGTAAAGGCCTACTGGTTTGGATTTTATTTTTTCAAGCCCAAAAACTAGGGCAACCTTGTTTCATTTGACATAGGAAATCCTCAATGAATATGAAAAATTGCATTTTTTTTTTCGAATTTGCAATAATGTGATGAGCGAACGACGAAAATTGAACGTGTGCATGGTGGATTCACAATATCCACTTGGCTACATCCGCCCTTTATCCAGCTAAAGGAGCATGAGGCCTCAAATACGGGCCACTATTTTGGTTGAGGTTTCTCCTTGCTTTTTGGGTGCTTTTTTTTTTTTTTTTTTTTTTTGCATCTACTTCAATAAGATCCCTCAAACCTAGAACTACTCATTATTTGTCCATTCCACCATCATTCCAATTGGCTAGACTATATAGGACATTGAGACCCACTCATGTTTTGGCAATATCCAACATCGTTCCAATGGAGCTATGAGTGCATGACAAGGAGAATGATGAGCATAAGAGATGCATGGCACAAGGAGAGGAGCCACAAAGACGGCGCGAGAGGAGAGGGGCTACGGTGGGTTGAGTGGCTGGCCCGTAGAAGAGATCCATTGAATTGATCTCGACAAGAGAGGGAATGAGACGGACATTGAGGCATAGAGTGGCGATACAAGAGAATTTGGAGAAAACCAAGATGCCTAAGAGTAAGTTGGTTCAGAGAAGAAGTAACCCTAGGGAGATGAACTTGATAGGAGAGATTTGGAGGCTCCTATAAATTGAGGACTCTTAATTGAGGACTCAAGTAAGAGTCCCGTCTGATTAAATTTTCATAGCCTATAATAGTTTATAGTGGAGATCATGTTTAGGGTTGTTAGAGCAATTTCAATAGTTTTAAAAAGCTACTTGGTAAACTAATGAGTTTTCTAAGTGGTAAAGAAAGTTTGGAGCATATATTTTTTCTTTCTTCAACAATTTCTAAAATCTTGCTCCTAAAAAGATTAAAAATAATTTTATAGAATCACGAACTATTTCTATATTACCCTAACCATTTTTATATTATCTTTCTATCTTGTACATTTGTATCAGGAATTGTATCCTACTTGTTATTCCTTTTGAGAAAAAATGGACCCGGTAGGGGAAGAACCGCCTACGACTTCTAGATAGAAGGGACTGTATCACCCCGGCCACAAAACCCTCTTAACCCTGGCACATATACGGGCCCGAAGGGGCGAGTGACCTGAACAAATCAATCAGACCGGCGTTGCTAGAGGTGCACTATTACCAATGCAGTCACTTGGCGCGTGTGCAAAGTGAGAGGGATTTTTTAGGTGAGAGACCGGAAATTTGCAGCCACAGGGGGGGTGGGCAAACTCCAGCAGGCTAGCTCACAACTAGCTGAGCTTGCCAACCAAGCTACGCTAGTCGCTTGGTTCTCTTATTATTCTTTATGAGATTCTTCTACCTTCGATTGCTGAGATGCCTGGTGCGCGGTGGGTCGATTGTTCCAAGTGATGAAAGATTGAGAAGTGGGGTTAGAAGTTGGTTTAGATGCATTTTTTTTTTAAAAAATCAATCTTGCCAAAAATCATGCTTTGGTATATTGATTTGAGAACTCTGATGCTCTTGGCTTCTCTAAGAGCATCTCCAAGGGTTATGCATTTGGACTTGGCATTTACTAATTTGCATAAAACTTCTAAAAAACCCTCTCCAATGGTTATGCATTTAGCCTTTGCATTTTCATTAACTTGGCATTTGGAGGGGAGACTTGGCATATATGCCAAGCCCTCGAGCTTGGCATTTGTCGCATGCGCCGCTCCGACGTCCCCGCGACTCCGCAAAGACATCCCTCCACCCATGCTGTCTATTTTGGATAATTGCCAAGTCAAAATTGCAAAACGGTTGGAGATGTCCTCTTTTATTCCTTTGCATTTTGTTTTGAGAGTTGGCAAATGACTACAAATGCCAAAGAAAAATGCAAAACCCTTGGAGATGCTCTAATGCACCCATCCGATTTGCTTTGGCCTCACACATTCCAAAATACAATCTAGAAAAAAACGATCACACAAAACTATCATAACATTTTTATATATTGTGCATCCTAGGGATCAATTAGGCCCTCCACAATGTGAGTGATGTTTAAAACTGTTGCAGCAGGCCACGTGGATGTGATGCTTGATCCAAGTTTTAGCCGCAGTGTGTAAGCATCGCTTGCGGTGCTAAAAATAGTTGGTGCATGGTACTTTCATAGCAAAAGTCTGCTGCATGCTCTCTGCTGCTCTCTCTCAGTTTCTCTCTCCATAGCAAAAATAGGCACCGCAGCAAGTACTTGCTCCGCTCCCAGTTTTCTTGACAACGCTGGAAGTTGGCATCGCTAGTTACAGTGTCGAAGAGCGACTCCTGAATCTTCTCTCTCTTCTTTGGGCATCACTTAAGCCATACATTATGGAGGGCCTTAGGAAATCTAATAGGCTCTAGAAACTTGCACAATTGAACCTAAGCATTAACCTAGCGAATCACCTAGCATAGAAGGGAAGAGAGTGTTGTAAGGTGTCACGGCAATTTCCGAACTGATTACCTGAAGTTGGAAACAGCTACGGAACGAACGATCCGTCGGGGTCAAGCAATGTGCTTCGCCGTTGGCGTGCAGCGCGCCTGTCGTCCGCGTGAGCCGGATCGGAGGGAATCATCATCTTCTCCGCTGATCTTCTCTGCGATGCTGCTCATATAATCTCGGCCGTCCGTCCCGTGGCCGCCAGGTTATTTATTGAGGCTGCTACTTCCGCCTACCGCCCAACCAGTACCACCCTTCTAGGTCGCCTCTCCACCACCGCTCGTTTGGAACCATGCTTTTTGGTGACAACAAAATTGGCAAGCCGTACTATCTATCATGTTGTGTTGTTCTTGCTTCTTGGTGTGGCCAATTTCCATCTCCTCTTTTTGGGGTTCTTGCACATCCAACCTGATTTTCTGGTCCAGATCTTGATGCTTGCTGCAGCCTCCTCTATGTCCCGTTCTTGTTCTGCTTGGCCTTGTTACGCTCTAATATTATTTTCTTGGCGCTGCGATTGTATTTTCGCGAGAACGATCTGAGAGGATTTTGCATGTCTTACTTTTTTGAACTGTTGATTCTCACGCTTTAATTCGTCTCCAGATCGATCTGCAGCACGATTTGTCTGTACTTCGTCTCTTTTACCTTTTTCTAACAGCCCCCGAGGTTGGCGTGCCAGTGATGATTTACGCAATTGGTGAATTCTGGATGAATGTCCTGCTGCGCAGGCATGGTGATATCCACTTGTAAAGCGTTCATCTGAGGCACACATTAAATTTAAGTTCTCTTTTTCTATCTGTAGCATGGATTCCCAATTTGCAGTTTTACCTTTATGCCTTTTTAGTTTGATCTCGTATTTGCACTTTGCAGTCATGCTGCCTCACCTGCAAGACTTCGGTGTTGCCTTTCTTATAACTTTGGGGTTGCCTTTCCTTTTCCCTTCTCCCATGAGGAGAAAGACTGGATCTAATAAAAAAAAGAGTAGTGACTATGAACTCATTTCGGCTGGAATTATTATTTCCTTTTATACTTTGAAGATACTTGGACATCTTAACCTTTAATCATTTGACTTCTGAAAAAAAAAAATTGAATTCACACATTGAATTCAAAAACCCCCTCGTAAAGAGGCACATTGCAACAACAACATGCATGCTACTTTCCTAATCTCGGTGTATTAAGGACAAGCCAAATAAAAACCCCTTTACAGTGCCCGGAGAGATGGCCTTACCTGAAGTTGTTTTTTCTTTTTAGGCATACTTGTAAACTATCATTCTTTTATAATCAATTGAAAAGAAAAATTAGGTCGGGGACTCCCCGACCGATTCAAAAAAAAAAAAAACTTTCCTAATCTCGAGTACAAGTACAAACCGTTGCTAGGGATGCCTTGACGTATTATCATGCAATCCAATACATACCTGAATTTAATTGGGAAACAAAAATCATGCGTGTGTGATTTTATTGAACATTACATGCGCCTTTTATCAAACCAGTCCTAGCATTACATATTACCATGAGTAATATGTAATTGATATATCGATGGTGATGGTTGAGACCGATTCGGCTCAACTCAAAGCGGCAGTTGAGTCTGAAGCGTTTGATCTCTCGGTTGGAGGTGCTTGTTTTGGGAGATTAAAGAGCTAGCTGTAGAAAATTTTAATGATTTTAGCATTTCTAAAATTCCAAGAATGTGTAACTCTTTTGCACACGATCTTGCTAGTTTGAGTATGAGTTGGTATCGAGTCAGTACCATTTCTGGACTGATCCCCTCCCGGAATTTGTAAAGCTTTCTGGAGTTGCGGCTTTGACATGGAACAACAGTTCACACGACAAGATGTCTTCACCTACATAGCTCGCTTTCATCATCTCAGTTATCACCTGACAGTATATGCACAGCTTATCACATATACTTTCAGTTGTTAACAAAGGGTTTATGGACCCATAACAACATTTCTCTACAATAAACTAAGTAATGCATACTTGTATTTATAAATGACTTAGGGCTCTTGTACACCAAAGGCCTTACGGATTTCAGTTATGACCCGACTAGACACATCCGGACCAAACATTCTTGGAAGATTTCCAGTCAGATCAACCTCAATCGATTTCGATCTTACAATCCGATCCCTCTTGAGCAAACAGTCCCTCTCCACCTCATCCATTTCTGTGGTGGAATCAACACAATTGTCAAGCCAAATCTGAAGAACATCCTGAATGACTGTTGCTAATTGTCCATGCATTATCTCTTCCAAGGCTTTCTCACCTCCTTGTCCACAGTCAATGCTGACCATTATTGCTGTAGGTGAGCAGGCGCTGCGCACAAAGAGTGACGGAGATCTGTAAGGACGAGTCTGCGGTAGCTCTTCAATCTTTCCACGCTGCTCATCCATCTGAGTTTCTTCATAGTACTTCTGCAGGTAGTCTGGGTGGAGCGCGAGGTCTTTCCGGGGAAGCAGGTCTAGAATCACCACGATTGAAGTTGAGCTGCCTTGTATAAGCTCCAATAGGAAATGTGGTGCGTCCGTGGAGGCATTCAGGAAAATGAGAATTGAGGTGATGTCAATGGCACCATTTGGGACTTTACAGTGAAGCGAGGACTGCAGCATGAAATCAATCTGTACACAAGGAAACACAGATCAGATCAGGTCCGGTCATCATTTCTTTTTACATCTTACAACAGTAGGAAACAGTGCAAGCTTTTGATAGCAAGAGGTTTTTCTTTCTCGATGACACTGTTATATTCAATGACTGGAATCACAATTTCAGATTGAACTATCAGCTGAAGGACAACAGAAGATATGACAGTGATGTTCAGATTGGATTGCGATT
Source organism: Themeda triandra (assembly GCA_018135685.1). Taxonomy (NCBI): domain Eukaryota; kingdom Viridiplantae; phylum Streptophyta; class Magnoliopsida; order Poales; family Poaceae; genus Themeda; species Themeda triandra. The sequence goes on from JAENPR010000413.1 coordinate 391,620, forward strand.
AATTTCAGTTTTGACAAGCACAAGGATGGATTATCGCTGGTGTCAATTCAGCAGTTCCTCCTTTATCAGGAAATCAGCAGTCCCACAACAGTACTGTAAGATCCTAATGGACAAGCGTTAATCTATGATTGACAAGATGCTTGGTAGAGTTGTATTAGCAATGTTTGCATCCAAAACTTTTCACAATTCACCTTGAATGGACCAGTGGACAACAATTACCCAAGGCAAATACCCTCCCAGTGGAGAAGTAGTCTGTCAGCAAGTGCCCCAAACCATACTGAACTGAAACACAGCAATGTTTTGACATTCAATACAGATGCCATATCATGAGGTGGACAGGTGGTGTATGTATTTGCATATATATACTAAGAATAAAATGGTTCTTGAATAAGTTACAGAGCAGTATATGTAGTAGTTATGCCCTTGTGGTATGCAACCCACACACGAAGCTGTACCATACTAATACTGTGCGGTACTACCATACAAGAAAAAAAGAAAGAGGAGTGCTAAAGAACTGTACCGACGAGCCAGGCGAGCCCCGTCGCACGTCGAGCGAGCCGACGGCGTTTCCGGCGCCGTTGCGGAACGCGGCGACGTCGGCAGGCACGGCGGACGGCAGCAGCCGCGCGCCCAAACGCGCCACCGCCTGATCCGCGACCGCCCGCGCCACCTCCCGCTGGGCCATCTCGGGCGCGCGTTTCACCGTGGCGTCCGACCCCGCCGAGGCGCGCACGGCGCTCGACGTTTTGCCTCTGACCGGGGGAGGACGCGAGCGGGCAAGCCGGAGGTTCGGGAGAGTACAGGAGAGGGAAGAAGAGCCCGAGATCAACGCGAACGAGGGCGCGGGCGCTGTGGCGTGGGTGGTCGCCGGCCGCAACCGGAGATACTGCTCCAGACGGAGCATGGATGGGAAGTTGATGCCTGTTCCGGCGTGGGATGGGGAGGAGAGTGAGCTGCGGACGCTACAGTGGCGTGAGAAGTAGGAGTGCCTCCGACAAAGGACAAACAAGGATTCACTGTGGATTTGCATATTTGGATAGTTCGGGATAGTATGGACGTGTTTGGTTTCGTGCATAACTCTAGCCAGGCCAGTCTGGGGCGCAAATCCATGAATTTCTCGGTGTTTGGTTTCCTTGCATGTGGTCCTAGCCCGGTCCAACTCGGCCAGTCAGACGACTTGGCCTCGCCAGAGGGAACGCCGACCGGCCGTTTCCCCTAGCCAGTTGCGCCGGCCAAATGGAGTGCGCGGCCATGGGCCCGGGTGGCTCCCTCCGGCCATAGTATATAAGCGGGAGCGTCACCCCCCGGCCAGGGTTACGGTGTCACTGTTCACTTGCTGCCGCCGCTCTCGCCGCTCGCTCTTCCTCTCCCCGCTCTAGGCGAAATCCTCCTCCCCTTGAAAGGTCCCTTGTTTGGTTTTGATAATTGAGTGACAACTTAGGTGGACTAATTGTGTGATCATGAGAATACACGGGGGTTTAGTCCACAAGTGATTGCGAGATGAAGGAGCTTCATTGAATATGTGACATGACATGGAGTCATGTGACCGATGGTGAAGATCGAGATGAGGCTTGGCTCGAGACCGGAGGGTGTGTGAAGGACAAGTCGAGGCAGTGGAGCGACGGACCATGAGATGGTGAAGCTCGGGCAAGACTTGGTTCCGATGGACCATGAGGCGGTGAAGAGCAAGTGAGATCAAGATCGATGAACCGAGAGGGTTGCATGACGATATAAAGTGGATCATATCATCTTGAGATCGTGTCGGTGCATGTGTTGCATTGGCACTCCGGCGGAAGACGGTGGAAATGCGCAAGGCAAAGGTATGCTATAGGGCATTTCATTTCACCGGTCATGAGGAGTCTAGAGAAGTTGATGACCGGATTTAGGATTGATAGCCGTACTATCAAGAGGGCAAACTTGTTTGCATCTCGGTCATCTAGTGCCACTTGAGTGATCGACATTGCGACATGCTAGGATCGAGTGGCGCCGGGTGAGAACAAGAGAAAAATCCTTTGAAAATGATTGTGAAAATGCTAACACACATGCACATGGTGATGTACACTTGGTGGTGTTGGCACATTTACAAAGGTGGCGTTGATCGCGCATTGGTTTGCAGGGTTGAGTTGGGTTTGGGTCTTCTCCCTCCCGCCGAGCTTGCGAGGCGGATTCGCGTTTTCGGAAAATTGGAGGCCTATTTTCTATTGCGCCGGATGCAAATTGTTGGAGAAGTTGGCGTTCGCGGCGGGGCCGGAAAACGTTGTTTTCTCGTGCGCCGGACGCGGCCGCCGGACGCGCGGCGAGCGGGCGGACGCGTCCGGCGAGCGGTGGCTTGGCGCGAGTAGCCGGCCGAAGCCGTGGTCCGAGCGCCGGACGCCGTGGTGGCGCGTCCGGCGTGCGCCGGACTCGGACCCGTAAACTTCAGGGCCGAGTCGGCGCGTCGGGACGCCGGACGTTGGCGGCGGACGCGGGCCGGACGCAGGCGGCGGACGCGGTGCGATCACTGTGCAGCGTCCGGCGGAGTATGTCTGCACGCGCTGAGGAGTTAGCCGTTGGGAGCCAACGGTCGTCTTCGAATCGAGGGGACACGTGGCGCAAGATGGAGCGCCGGACGCGGCTTGGAGCGTCCGGTGGTGGAGGCCGGACGCGTCCGGCGCGTCTGTTTTGTTCCAGCGTGGGGGCAACGGCTAGTTTGGCTCTTTGGCCTATAAATACTTGCCTTTCTCGGCCATGGCTGGTGGCTGAGCACACTAGGGCCTTAGTGGCTTGTGTTGTGGTGCTTGGGAGCCCTCTAACTCATCCTTGCTTGAGAGTGTTCATCCACTTGAGTTAGAGATCGATTCTAGTGCGTTGCTTTGAGAGATTGCATCGAGTGGCACTAGGTGATCGTGTTGCAAGCCGGTGTGCTTGTTACTCTTGGAGGTCGCCACCTCCTAGACGGCTTGGCGGCAAGAGACTTCGTTGAAGCACCGCGTGGAGATTGTGCGGTGCTCCGAAGGAGGATTTGTGAGGGGTTCTTGAGCCTTCCCCGTGGAGCACAAATTGGCTACTCTAGTTGAGCGTGGCTTGGAGGATCCCGGTCTTGTGTTGGGGCTCCCCGGAGGGGTTGTTGGCAGTGAGCCAACTTGAGCGGCCTTCTGAAAGGTCGAGATGGACTAGAGGGGGGGGGTGAATAGTCCTTTCTAAAACTTACGCACCGGCTAACCGAAACAAATGCGGAATTAAAACTATCGGTCTAGCCAAGACTAACCCCCACTAACTACAACTCTAGTAGCACCTTGTAAAAGAACCTAAACAATATGCAAGGTGCTAAACTAGCTAGTGCTCACCTAAACAATTCTAGCTTGCAAGGTCACACAAACCTAAGCAACTAGTACTTTGCCACACCGGGGAGCACCTACACAAATCTAATGAGCAAGAGCACAAAGCCACACCTAACTTCACTAGATGCTCAAGGACAAGGCTACACAAGCCGAACCCAAGAGCGCAAATTACTTAACTACACAAGCTAAGCAAAACACTTACTCTACTTCTAGCTACACAAGCAAGAAGGTGCTCAACTAGCTACACAAGCAAAAGAGCACAAGAGCCACTACTCAAGCTAAGCAAGAATGTAACAAAAGTAAATACAAGCTTGAGCTAGAGGGGATGCAAACCAACACACTAGAATCGATCTCTAACTCAAGTGGATGAACACTCTCAAGCATAGATGAGTTAGAGGGCTCCCAAGCACCACAACACAAGCCACTAAGGCCCTAGTGTGCTCAGCAACCAGCAATGGCCGAAGCAACCCCTCTATTTATAGCCCCAAGGGCTGAAATAGCCATTGCCCCCACGCTGGAACAAGTAAGGCGCGCCGGACGCGTCCGGCCATCACCGCCGGACGCTCCAAGCCGCGTCCGGCGCTCCTCCGTGCGCCACGTGTTCCGACCGTTTGAGGTCGACCGTTGATGCCCAACGGCTAACTCCCGATCGTGCGAAGAAAACCTGCGCAACACGCGCCGGACGCGTCCGCTAGGGACCGCCGGACGCGTCCGGCGCCTCGCCCGCCACCGCGAGCCAACCGTTGAACTTTGAACGCGCACCTCGCCACCGAACGCCGGACGCCGCACGCAAACCGGGCCGAGTCCGACGCCCGAAGTCCCGTGCGTCCGGCGACCCAACCGCGAGACCGAGCCCGACGAAAGTTTCGGTCGGCGTCCGGGACCGCTGGATGCGCCACGCCGCGTCCGGCGCTCACGCGCCCGCCGCATGCCCACGCCGACCCAAGACGCACCGGACGCGTCCGCCCGCTCGGCCGCGCGTCCGGCCGCCGCGTCCGGCGCCTTAAAACAAGGTTTTCCAGCCCGCCGCGAACGCCAACTTCTCCAACAATTTGCATCCGGCGCAATAGAAAATATGCCTCCAATTTTCCCAAAAGCGCCGAATCCAGCCTCGCAAGCTCGGCGGGAGGGAGAGAGGGACCCAAACCCAACTCAACCCTGCAAACCAACGCGCGATCAACGCCACCTTTGTAAATGTGCCAACACCACCAAGTGTACATCACCATGTGCATGTGTGTTAGCATTTTCATAATCATTTTCAAAGGATTTTCTCTTGTTCTCACAACGCCACTCGATCCTAGAATGTCGCAATGTCAGATCACTCAAGTGGCACTAGATGACCGAGATGCAAACAAGTTTGCCCCTCTTGATAGTACGGCTATCAATCCTAAATCCGGTCATCAACTTCTCTAGACTCCTCATGACCGGTGAAATGAAATGCCCTATAGCATACCTTTGCCTTGCGCATTTCCACCGTCTTCCGCCGGAGTGCCAATGCAACACATGCATCGACACGATCTCAAGATGATATGATCCACTTCATATCGTCATGCAACCCTCTCGGTCCATCGATCTTGATCTCACTTGCTCTTCACCGCCTCATGGTCCATCGGAACCAAGTCTTGCCCGAGCTTCACCATCTCATGGTCCATCGCTCCACTGCCTCGACTTGTCCTTCACACACCCTCCGGTCTCGAGCCAAGCATCATCTCGATCTTCACCATCGGTCACATGACTCCATGTCATGTCACATATTCAATGAAGCTCCTTCATCTCACATTCACCTGTGGACTAAATCCCTGTGTATTCTCATGATCACACAATTAGTCCACCTAAGTTGTCACTCAATTATCAAAACCACACAAGGGACCTTTCAATCTCCCCCTTTTTGGTAATTGATGACAACTCTACAAAGATATGGAAATAAAGTTCATAGAGGACTCTATGTCACTTATCCAACAGTTAAGCTCAATGTTGTGATTTGGATAAGTGTCACAAAGTCAACTTGGTAGTGATAGCTCCCCCTACATGTGTGCTCAAATGGTTTGGTTTCAAGCTTGCACACATGCATAGATATGGAAATTCTAGGAAGAGTTATCACTACTAAGTGATGCTAAGGTATATAGGATAAACCTTTGAAGCGTGATACCAATCGGAGTTGCACAATGAAGTTCATCCTTAGCATCATCATGGTTAGCTAGAAATCACTTGAAACAACACTAGAAACCCCGTGAGATCAACATTAGAAGCAAGGTTCTAGTACCAAGTGGAAGGAGCACAAGTGTCTAGCTAAACCATCCTATGCATGCTAGTTATCAAATCACCAATCAAAACTATGACTAGCATACACCACACAAGCATTGCATATTAAATTTAAAAACAATGCAAATGCAAGCAAGCACATGAATATGCACATATCAAATGCAATCAATCAAGTTCATGAGCTTGCTCCCCCTACTTGTGTGCTTCTCTTGTCCAAGAACTTTGATCCTCTTTAGTTCTTCAATGTTGCTCTTCTTGATCTATGTCCATCTTCTTCTCCCCTTTGTATGCATCTTGCATATCTTTGTACCATTCTCTCTCCCTTTGTCATCAAAGACCATAAAGGGTCCAAGACCGCTTGTATTATACTCCATGTAAGACAAACTTCTTGATGCAAAGGAATGGAGCTAGGGGTTGATGGTTGATTCTTGAATCTTTCTTTTGATGGACACACCATATGATGGAATGACACCACTTGTAATCTTCACATGTAGTTGCATGAACCCACTTGTCACTATGCATTGGGCACTCCCCCTTTGTCATAGCACTAAAGATATCACATGTGTAAGTCACTTTCAAGATCTTTGCCTCTAATACCAATGAAGTGGGGCTCCTCCCCCTATGACAAAGCATGGGTCACACCAAATGACAATCTTGAGCAAATCTTCATTTGATCACTTAAAGTTGAGGATCACTTGTGGAACCACCTTGTTGAAATATGCATGAATACCACATTCTTGAACTAGATTGTTTTCATGAGCTTCTTTCTCTTGAACTTGAGCTAACTTGATTTGCACATGAGCTTCCAAGTCCGGTTTGAACCAATGACAAGCTTCTTCACACCTCACTAGAAGGGTTATCTTGCCAATGTTGTACTTGTAGCTAATGTGCAATCCAAAGTAGATCAAGTACATGGGTTCACTAGCTCATGAACATGTTGTATGTTACCACTAGAACAAGTAAGGCATAGAAACAATAGTGGCACCATATAAACATCAAAACCTTTTGATTTTTCATGAATGCTCCTAGATATCATGACTATATGCACTAAACAAGTCCTTAGCAAAATATGTATGCATATGTCAATCAATGTCACCTTTGCTATCTTGGAGTAGAGGATAGTCATGAGATTCCAATTTCATTACTCCAATAGCAATGTGAAGTCCATTCAATAGCTTGGTGAAGACCAATAGATACCCATGATGAATTTCATGCTTCACCCATATGAGATAAGAACCACTTATGATCAAGTGCATCTCTTGTTGTGGTTGGCTTGCATCTTCTCTTGATCTTTGCTTGCATGAGAGAACACTACAAGTAATATCACTTGATTTGTCATGTATTGCTCTCAATTTGGATGTTGCTTGCTTTCTTGATCAATTTTCTTGATATCTTCAACTAAGCATCTTGAATCCCCTTAGATCATCACCTCCATGTCGGCCTTCCAAGCTCACTTGTCAATCCCATCTCTCATGGGCGGCACACCTCCTCGATGGAGAGAAGCGATCTCACTAAGAACAATCCTTGACACTCAATTGAATTGTCATTCATTTGATTGATCCTTGGACTTGATCTTGATCTTTTATAACCAAACATAGGTTCCTCAACCACTTATAATCATGTTTCCAACTTGAGGACCTTTCAATGTGAGTGACACTAGATATATCCAATGTTTGTCACTTTTCCGGCAGATTCTGCAACCTTCAAAGATTGACTCATATCTCCCAATGTATAGCTCCAAATGACATGAAATTTGGTCGAGATGAGCATCACTAAGTCTTCATGCAGCTTTAAAAATTGAGCTACATTGGCCTTCTAGATTGCTGCCAGATTTCACATCTTCTCACACTGCTACATGCTGAAAACTGCTGCACTATAGCTGAAAAGAACTACTCCAAAACTGTAGCAATCCTTATCCAATTCTCATGAAATTTGCACAGCATACTCATAAGCATAGAGCATGCATACCAAATTTCAAGCCATTTCAATAAGATTTGATCCATCAAACTCAGACTTGATCACGGCGCTCAGATTTGAGAATTTAGACAGATTTAAGCAATTGAGCTATGCTTCTTCAAAAATGACTCAAACTTGATGTCAACTTGTTTGAACACTCCCACAAGACATATATCCAGTCAAACTACTTCACTAAAGGTCATCTTGTGATCATATTCTCCCAAACTAACTCAAATTTGAATACTAGGCATTGAATCCATTCAAACATCTCATAGCAAGCAACCAATGCATATATATCCAATTCAATCAACTCATATGCATCCAAATGAATGTGATCAACAAAATATATACCTTGGTAGCACATGATCTTCCAATAGCAAGTTTCCACATAATACAATTGCAAGCCATCACATCTGATAATTGATCACCACAATTTGAATCATGCACTTGTATATTGTAGCACTCGGACTTCACTTGTCATGACTTGGCATTGGGATGAGGGTAGCACTAAGCTTCAATACTTGATTCATTCACATGATGAAGGATATGAACTCAATTGAATCAAGCCTCCAATGCCATGGTACCTACAAACATTCATCCACTTGTTGATGGTACCCAAACTAGTTTGGGTCCTCTCAAGTTAGGAGCAACATACTTAGGCAAAGCCTTAGTATGAGTAGCGGGATGTTTTGCAATAGCAACCGAAGAGGTACCATTACCATCCTTTCTAAGCATATTAGTATCATCAATTGAGCTAAGCTTAGAAGTTTTACCTAGGGGACATGAATATGCCATGTGTCCCCTTTCCCGGCATGAATAGCATCTTCTCTTTGCTTGAGCCTTTTCTTCATTGCTCATGTGATGCTCTTCATGGTCTTGCCTCTCATGAGTTGCTTGAGCCTTCTTCTCAAGCTTGTTGGAACACTTTGAGGCAAAGTGTCCCATGTCACCACACTTGAAGCACTTGATGTGAGCATGAGTGTTCTTCTCTTGAATCTTGCTCATCATCATCTTGGCATCTTGGATATGAGTTGGATGCCTTGCTCTTCCACCCCTTCTTGTCTTCTTCTTCATCATCTTCAAGTCATCAACTTTGACTTCATGGTTGATCTTGACTTGATCTTGGGGTGTTGATCTTGGCTCAACTTGAGGCTTCTTGATAGGGCAATCCTTAGCTAGATGTCCCATTTCACGGCATTTGAAGCACATGAAATGAGATAGCTTCTCTTCTTCTAGCTTCTTCATTGTTCTCTCAAATTTCTTCTTGCCCCATCTTTTGCCTTTGATGTTGGTGTTGTTGTAGTTGATGCCATTCAAATTGCCATACTTCTTGTAACTCTCCAAGAGTTGAGAGTGAGAGACTTTTGGCAATCCACCCAACCCAACATTCTTCTTGTTGTAGCCAAGGCCACTCATGTCACCGAATCTTCTCTTGTTCTTCAACAAATGATCAAGAGCGACATGAGAGTTGGTCCACCTCTCTAGCTTGTTGCTCAAATTCTTCACTTCATTCTTGAGCTCATTATTCTCCTTCAAAAGGTTAGTCTCACAAGACATAGAAGTAGAACAAGCATCTATATGTGAAGAACATGGCATAGCAAGTAAATCATCACAAGAGGTGGATACATGCTTCTTGCCTACATCACAAGGGTTAGTAACATGTGATTGATCATTTGACCCAAGTGATGAGCTCTCACTAGTTTTAGCTTCTTCATTGCAAAACTTCTTAGTGAGAAAAGCATGTTCTTGCACCAAGTTATCATGAGCAACACTAAGTTCCTCATGAGCCAATTTTAGCACATCATGTGAACAAGTAGTAACATAAAGTAGATGCTCTTGTTGTTCACATGTGTTCTTTAGAAAAGAGTTTTCTTTTTCCAATTTGCTTGTTTTAGCAAACTCCTTTTCTAAAGCTCTTGACAACTTAAACACAAGCTCAAGACTTGGATCATCACAATCAAAGATCACATTGCCAATCTTTACCTTGCGGTCACCATGTGACATGTAGCAATGTGATGAAGTAGGTGAGCTTGTGGTAGTGTCATCACTCTCATCGCCATCGTCAAGTGAGCTTGAGGTAGAATCTTCACTTGCTTCACTTGCGGCATCATCATCATCATTGTCAAGTGAACTTGTGGTAGTAAGTTCATCATCTTCACTTGACCTTGAGGTGGAGCAATCCTCCACAACAACCTTGTTGTGGTCATGCTCAACATCCTTAAGTGGCATCATCTCGGGCTCCATCACCTTAAACTTTCCATCATCCCATGTGGAGGCATCACCATAGGTGTGCTTGATGGATTCCCACAACATGCGGGCGGTTCCCTCATGGTTCACCTTCATAAGCACATCACAACTCAAAGCATCTATTAGATAACCAAGTGCATTAACATCAAGATAATAGATTGCTTCTTGAGCCTTGGTGATGTTTTCCTCATCCAATGGTTGGGTGAGACCATTGGTGACAACCCACCACACCTTAGCTCCCGAGGCACGAAAGTGATCAAGCATATGGTGTTTCCACCGTGCAAAGTTTGTGCCATCAAAAGTGTGCGTGTCACAAGAGCACTCAACATATATCCCTCTAGTTGCCATCCTCTCGGGTCGGTGAAGACCACTAAAATGAGAAACCAGGCTCTGATACCACATGAAAGGTCGAGATGGACTAGAGAGGGGGTGAATAGTCCTTTCTAAAAACTTACGCACCGGCTAACCAAAACAAATGCGGAATTAAAACTATCGGTCTAGCCAAGACTAACCCCCACTAACTACAACTCTAGTAGCACCTTGTAAAAGAACCTAAACAAGATGCAAGGTGCTAAACTAGCTAGTGCTCACCTAAACAATTCTAGCTTGCAAGGTCACACAAACCTAAGCAACTAGTACTTTGCCACACCGGGGAGCACCTACACAAATCTAATGAGCAAGAGCACAAAGCCACACCTAACTTCACTAGATGCTCAAGGACAAGGCCACACAAGTCGAACCCAAGAGCACAAATTACTTAACTACACAAGCTAAGCAAAACACTTACTCTACTTCTAGCTACACAAGCAAGAAGGTGCTCAACTAGCTACACAAGCAAAAGAGCACAAGAGCCACTACTCAAGCTAAGCAAGAATGTAACAAAAGTAAATACAAGCTTGAGCTAGAGGGGATGCAAACCACCGCGAAGAGTGGACACACAAAATCGTGGCGGTGGCGAATCACCGGGCGTAGAGATCAACCACCTGCAAACAAGCTCAAGGGAGGTCAAAGCCTCACACACAAGAACAAGGAGGTCGAAGCCTCGGCAATCACAAATCGACACACGATTTTTCCCCGGTTCACTTGGTCGCCACCAAGCTACGTCCGTTGTGGCGATACACCGGCTTGGTGATGAGATGGCCGCTCAAGTTGGCTCATCGCCAACAACCCCTCCGGGGAGCCCCAACTCCAATCAACACAAGAACGGGATCCTCCAAGCCACGCTCAACTAGAGTAGCCAATTCGCGCACCCGCGGAAGGCTCAAGAACCCTCACAAATCCTCCTCCGGAGCACCGCACAATCTCCACGCGTGCTTCAACGGAGTCTCTTGCCACCAAGCCGTCTAGGAGGTGGCGCCCTCCAAGAGTAACAAGCACACCGGCTTGCAACACGATCACCTAGTGCCACTCGATGCAAATCTCTCAATGCAACGCACTAGAATCGATCTCTAACTCAAGTGGATGAACACTCTCAAGCATAGATGAGTTAGAGGGCTCCCAAGCGCGCGAGACCGAGCCCGACCAGAAAGTTTCTGGTCGGCGTCCGGGGACCGCCGGACGCGCGACCGCGCGTCCGGCGCTCGCTCTGCGCCCGCCATGCCCACGCCGACCAAAGCACGCGCCGGACGCGTCCGCCCGCCCGCCGCGTCCGGCCGCCGCGTCCGGCGCCCAGAAAACAAGGTTTTCCAGCCCGCCGCGAACGCCAACTTCTCCAACAATTTGCATCCGGCGCAATAGAAAATATGCCTCCAATTTTCCCAAAAGCGCCGAATCCGGCCTCGCAAGCTCGGCGGGAGGGACAGAGGGACCCAAACCCAACTCAACCCTGCAAACCAACGTGCGATCAACGCCACCTTTGTAAATGTGCCAACACCACCAAGTGTACATCACCATGTGCATGTGTGTTAGCATTTTCATAATCATTTTCAAAGGATTTTCTCTTGTTCTCACAACGCCACTCGATCCCGGCATGTCGCAATGTCGATCACTCAAGTGGCACTAGATGACCGAGATGCAAACAAGTTTGCCCCTCTTGATAGTACGGCTATCAATCCTAAATCCGGTCATCAACTTCTCTAGACTCCTCATGACCGGTGAAATGAAATGCCCTATAGCATACCTTTGCCTTGCGCATTTCCACCGTCTTCCACGGAGTGCCAATGCAACACATGCACCGACACGATCTCAAGATGATATGATCCACTTCATATCGTCATGCAACCCTCTCGGTCCATCGATCTTGATCTCACTTGCTCTTCACCGCCTCATGGTCCATCGGAACCAAGTCTTGCCCGAGTTTCACCATCTCATGGTCCATCGCTCCACTGCCTCGACTTGTCCTTCACACACCCTCCGGTCTCAAGCCAAGCATCATCTCGATCTTCACCATCGGTCACATGACTCCATGTCATGTCACATATTCAATGAAGCTCCTTCATCTCACATTCACCTGTGGACTAAATCCCTGTGTATTCTCATGATCACACAATTAGTCCACCTAAGTTGTCACTCAATTATCAAAACCACACAAGGGACCTTTCACCTTCTCATCACCAAGTCGGTGTATCGCCACAACTGGACGTAGCTTGGTGGCGACCAAGTGAACCAGGGGAAAAATCGTGTGTCGATTTGTGATTGCCGAGGCTTCGACCTCCTTGTTCTTGTGTGAGAGGCTTCGACCTCCCTTGAGCTTGTTTGCAGGTGGTTGATCTCTACGCCCGGTGATTCGCCACCGCCACGACTTCGTGTGTCCACTCTTCGCGGTGGTTTGCATCCCCTCTAGCTCAAGCTTGTATTTACTTTTGTTACATTCTTGCTTAGCTTGAGTAGTGGCTCTTGTGCTCTTTTGCTTGTGTAGCTAGTTGAGCACCTTCTTGCTTGTGTAGCTAGAAGTAGAGTAAGTGTTTTGCTTAGCTTGTGTAGTTAAGTAATTTGCGCTCTTGGGTTCGGCTTGTGTAGCCTTGTCCTTGAGCATCTAGTGAAGTTAGGTATGGCTTTGTGCTCTTGCTCATTAGATTTGTGTAGGTGCTCCCGGTGTGGCAAAGTACTAGTTGCTTAGGTTTGTGTGACCTTGCAAGCTAGAATTGTTTAGGTGAGCACTAGCTAGTTTAGCACCTTGCATCTTGTTTAGGTTCTTTTACAAGGTGCTACTAGAGTTGTAGTTAGTGGGGGTTAGTCTTGGCTAGACCGATAGTTTTAATTCCGCATTTGTTTCGGTTAGCCAGTGCGTAAGTTTTTAGAAAGGACTATTCACCCCCCCTCTAGTGCATCTCGACCTTTCACCCTTCTCGGTGCACCGGCAGCGGCGGCGACCTCCGTCGGCGTCAAAGGTAAGCCATGGAAGCTGGTGAGGCGGCTCATCCTCCATCAATCTCGGACCTTTCTTGCTCCCTCTGATGGATTCTTGCTCGGCTTTGCCTCATTCTTGGGCGATCTATGCGGTTCTTGCTAGGGTATTGCGATATGTTCCTCGATCTGTTCGATTAATGGTATGCTATTGCGATATGTATCTCGATTACTGCTTTTTCATGTCGGATTACATGGTGAGCCATAGTTAATGGTCGATGATGGTCATGGTTCAGGGTGGCGCCCCCTTTGGTGTCGCAGCCGTTCCTCTTTTGGTTAGGGTTCTAGTCATACTGCTGGTTTAGTTCATCAAGTTTGGTCTGTGTAGCCTAGTTTACCCACTGTTGTATGCAATGTCCTCTCTTTTTGGTGGATCTGGGTGGCGCACATGTTGTTGACGCAGCCGATCCATTGATTCTGTGCCATTGTTGCCTAATTATTTGTTCCGTTCCTTGTTTAGCCTCATGGATCCAGTGGTGAGGCGTCGTGATCTTGTGCGCAGAGGCGCTGCTGTGGTTGCAGTCCTTTGTGTGTGGATGTTCATGAGGTTCCGGCGTTTGTCCAGGTCTAGGGAAGGGATTCCCTTCAGTCCTTTGACCTCCAGAGACATTGCTAGGGAGCAAAACCTTAACTTCATCTACCATAGCTCTGATCGTCGGTGTGTGGAGTTGCTTAGGATGAGGAGAGCTCCCTTCTTCCAGCTCTGCTCCCTGTTTCGCAATAGGGGTCTGCTCAGGGATAGTTGGCACACTGCAATTGAGGAACAAGTTGCAATGTTCCTCTTAATTGTCGGCCACAACCAAAGGTTCAGGGTCCTTCCACCAATCTTTAGGCGTTCCCTAGAGACGATCAGCAGGTACTTCCATGAGGTCCTCTTTGCAGTTGGTGAGTTAAGGGATGAGATGATCACACCACCTTCTAGAGCAACCCACCCTAAAATAGGCAACAGCAGCAAATGGTTTCCATTTTTCAAGGTATTTCTTCTTTGTCCTTAGGTCATTCATAGGCATTGAGTTCTTAGTTGTGCCTAATCTGTCCATTTCCCTAGGATTGTATCTCTGCTATTGATGGCACTCATGTGCTAGCAAGAGTACCGGCTAAAGAAAGGGCTTTCATGGGGAGGAAGCACACAACCACTCAGAATGTTCTAGCATCGTGGACTGGGATCTTAGGTTCACCTATGTCTTGGCTGGTTGGGAAGGGTCTGCACATGACGCCCGTATCTTGGCTGATGCATTGGCAAGGGCTGATGGTCTTAGGATTCCACAAGGTACTAGCCTGTTTCCAATCCTTCATCCATTTGTTAGATGGTCCTACTCCTCATTTCTAATAGCTGTCCACTATCTTCAATCTTAGGCAAATTTTGCTTGGTGGATGTCGGTTATGCTGTCAGACCTGGCTTCCTTCCACCGTATCGAGGAGTGAGGTACCACCTAAGGGAGTATGGTGTTAGAAGCCGACAGAATGCTATAGAGCTCTTCAACCTGAGGCATGCTTCACTGAGGGTTACTGTTGAGAGGGGTTTTGGGTCCTTGAAGGGTAGGTTCAGGATCCTTGACAACAAGCCTCACCATCCATACAAGACCCAAGTCAAACTGGTCCTTGCCTGTTGTATCCTGCACAATTGGATACTTAGGTTTGGCCATGATGAAGTGATTCCCAATGAGGAAGATTGGGAGCCCAATCCAGCTAATCACCATGGACCTGGTGACAATGCTGAAGACAATGCAGCATGGATAGCCAAGAGAGATGAATGGGCACAACAGATGTGGCAGACTAGGAATGGGGGCCATTAGTAAGTGTTACCTTACCAGCAGTATGTCCAATGGACCTAATGTACCTTTTTCTTAGATCTGAGACCATTATCTATGGCAATGATGCATGTCTATAATGCTGTGACTTAATTTCTACATTTATTTTGGTTTGTAATCTTAACTGCAGTGGATTATTTGGCAATGTTAATTGCAGTGAATTATTTGGTCTTATATTTGTCATGCTTAGTCTTCTATGTTATGAAATTTCAATGCATACTTGGCCCTTTGTTTGTACTAGTCATTGCTGGGATGGATCAGGAATTCAACATTTTCGATGAGGATGTCCAGCTCTCGTTTTTTGCCGGTGAGCAGCGAGCCCCCACGCCGGGGCAATGGTGCACCAGCCCGCTTGGTGTGGACTCCTCTCATGTCTCCGCTCGTATCTTAGAGAAGTTCAGCAAGTTGGTCTCTCAGGGTGTCAGGACAGACAAGGGTTTCAAAGATGTTCACCTTAATGCTGTGGCCAAAGACCTGCAGGAGTTCATCCACCAGCCAGTCACTGGAACTCAGGTGTACAACCATCTGCGCAAGTGGCGTGCCAAGTGGATCAGGATCTGCAACCTCAAAGACTTGAGTGGGGCTCTGTGGGATGAAGGACTGTTGTAAGTGCAATCAAGCCCTAATGTGGGTTTTGGCGTTGATGACCACCAAATTAGGGAACTAATGAGACTTATTGAGATGCCAAGTAGGCATTGAAATACGGAAGAATGATGTACAGGTTGGAGGGGTCCCCGTTTCTAAAAGGAGGCTTTGCTGAACTCAAAGGAGGTTTAAATTCGTTTTCGGTTTGAATTTGAGTTTAGGAAAAGCCGTACTATCAAGAGGGATCCTAAGGTTGTTGATCAAAAGTGTTACCAAATGCTCAATCCTTTAACACCAACTTCATCCAGCCACCAAAACAGCCAGCCAATCACTCAAGTTCACTTTGCTGTTTTGGGGGGGCGCGGCAGTGCCGCGCCTATAAGTGACCGTTGGGCCCAGGGGGTATTTATACCCATCTGTCGGCCCACATCACTTACCTCTTCGTCTACCTCGCGACATATCCGTTAGACTCGAACCAGAAGCTCTCTCTCTCACCCTCCATTGCTCCCCTCAAGCTCCCAACTCATTCCCATCAAATCCACCACGGATTCTTGAGCAAAAGGGCAGCAAACTTCGATTGGAGAGTGGATCTACTGATTCCCACTGTCAAAAGAGCATTTGGTGCACGTTTGGCTGGTGCCCTAGGGTTTGTTACTCTTGGAGCTTTGCTCCTAGCCGGCTAGGCGTCGCCCTAGAGCTGCCAACTTGTGTGGCTGCCTAGGGAGGTTTGTAACCTCACCCCAATACTAAGAAATCACCCCTCATCTCAATAGTTCACTCTCTTGACTTGAGACCGAGGAGTAAGCTAGCCTTAGTGGTGAGCTTGAGTTTGTGGACTCCCTCAACAACGTGGACTTAGGCCAGCCTTAGTGGCAAGCTAAACCACGAGATAAACATCGTGTCTTGTGTGCTGTCTGAATTTCATATTCCCACTTGTTGTTTGAGGTGTTTTCTAGGGTTTGAGGTCGATCTACTTCGTCCTACCTATTGAGCTGTGTTTGGCTCTTGATCTGTAATCTCTGCAGGTGTAGGAAGCTTGGAAAGTCGATTGGTAAACTTGGTTCTTCTCAGATTTCAATCTATACTACATTCTCGTTCGTATAGGCGCGGCGGCCGCGCCCTCGGACCGACATTTGCTCGAAGAAATTTTGTTGCAGGCCTATTCACCCCCCCTCTAGGCCGTTTTACTCTTCCAGAGATCCTACAACTGTGCATGATCACTTTGGACCCTGAGCACTACAATGGGCATGTCAAGGTCTGTTTCCTAATCATTTTCCTTTCTTTCTATTCTGGTGAAGATGTATGAATTAACTTGTGCCAATGCTAACTCATTTCCTTTCTTTCATGTGCAGGATCATGCAAAGGATGCTGAGTTCCTCAACAAGCCACTTGTCAACTACAATTTCATGCAAGATGTCTTCGGTGGAGGAGTTGCAACTGGCAGATTTGCCATGGGATCAAATGAAGCACTTGGACAGCCAGCTGTAGCAGATCTAATTGATCTTGATGGCCCTGGAGAGACTGTCAACAAGGAGGAAGGTGCTGGAAACAAGGGCAAGCAAGCTGAGGGTGAGACTAGCAACCCCAAGAAGAGGAAGAGGGCTCTCAATGAAGATGATGCATCATCGGTCGTGGTGACAGTTCGATGCGGGGTCTAGGTGCAGCTCTAAGTGAGGCTAACCACAATGAGGCAGCTCCTGGGATATATGATGCAGTCATGGAAGTTCCAGGATTTGAGATGGATGATCTGATGCTGTGCCTTGACTACCTGATGGAACACAAGTCATCAGCTTTGGTGTTTGTTGGCATGAAGCCTGGGGACAAGTCACTTTGGCTGGCTCATCATCTGGCCAAGGTGAGGGCCAAGATGGGATCACAGTAGGCAGAATCAGCATGGAGAGAGGACAATGGAAGTGCTGCATCATGAGACAACAAGACAATGAAGCAGATTGACCCATTTTGGCATCACTACCATAGGTTGTAGCCATGGAGTAGGTGTAGTACAGGGGAGATTAGGATAGATGGTAACTAGGCATGCATCTGTCTTAGTTATGTTATCCTAATTTGCTGTTTCATTCTGTGCATGGCGAGCAGTGTCTGGTCCACCCCAGCATTTCTTCAGTATTGCACGGCGGCCATGCTCACACTTGCCAACCCTAATGGTACTTAGCCCTGACCACTCTTGCACGGGCACACCGATAGGGATTGGACCATCGCTATCACCCTAGCATAAAATGGGGATAAATCAATATCTAAAGATGCCAGCACTTTACAAGAACTAGCCACAATCCTCACTGAATCCGCATCAATCCAACGTAATACATGAAAAAATAGCCACAATCGTCGCCTATTTAACAAGAACCTAGCAACAACTACTGAATCAAAGGATTTCGCATCAACACACTCGGGATTTGGGATGAACAAGGCAAACCCTAGCAGCAACGGAAGATGGGGAATCAAGAAATACCTCGGAGTCAGAGTTCTCAAAGCTCACGGTGTCCGCAGTAGAGTTGTCGGAGTTCCCCTCGGAGCGGATCGACGCGCTGCTCCTCGACGGCGAAGAAGCTGGGGACGAGGTGCACGAGCACCCTAGTCCGCTAGTGCAAGGGTTCATCACCGCCGCCATGGCGCGCTGCGACGAGGACGCGTCACTCATCGAGGCCGGGACGGAGAAGTGAAGGCGACGGCAACGGAGAGGCGACGGCGATGGCGATGGAGAAGACGAGGAGTGAAGTGGAGAAGGAGGGCGACGGAAGTGAAGAGGCGAATCGATCGAGAATGGCGAGCGGTGATAAGAAGGGGACGGGGTAAGCGAGAGCGGTGACCGGGAGTGGTGCGGGCGGCGGCGGTATGTGGGATGAGGAGAAGGGGGTAAAGTCACCGATTCCCTAGCCAGGGGTAGTTGACCACCAAACCAAACAACGCCGTCCTGGGCTTCAGTGGGCTGGCCACGGCGTTGGACAGGAAACCAAACAAGAATGTAAGACGGGCCAGGCCACAATGAGAAGAATACCAAACAACCAGGGCCTGGCTCCATTTGCACAGGCCAAACCCAGCCAGGCTAACTTTGCCAAGCCAGGCTCCGCTGGGCTGAAAACCAAACACGTCCTATAAAATCAAGTCCATATTTTGTGGAGTTTAAAAGGACAAAATATGTTAAATGCAGTTGAGGTTGTAAGTTGCCTTTTTTTTATGGAGCCCAACTCCTTCAAAATTCTCTTCCAAGGAGACAAATTTGATAGATCCCACAAATAAAAGGTTCGGCAGATTTGTTTCTATAAGTACCCGACTGAGACAATTTTCAACTCCTTCAAATTCTCTTCCAAGGAGAAAAATTTGATAGATCCCACAAAAAAGGTACGGCAGATTTGCCAACATGTTAATCTTGGTATGGTCTAGTGAGACAATTTCCCAACATGTTAAACTGGCCATGCATTAATAATGCTAATGATGCTCATAACATGGTAATTAGCATGCTACAACATGTTACACTACAACATATTTTGCTTTCTATGACGATCTATTTTCATCATGGAAAGACCGTTTTTTGTCACTGTTACACTTCTATGACGAAAACACCACCGTCATGGATGTGGCGTCACTCAGGAGTATTCCAAGGTATCAATTTTCATGGGGAACGTGAAGTATACTAATTAAGATTCAAGATTGCCCAAGGATAACTTGTATGTTTTTTGTGAGGAGACGAGAATTTTCCTAAGAGCTCTATAGTTGATCTAAGAATCAAGGTTACTTACTTCGAGATATCAGAGAACTAGCCACGGAAAAAGATGAGAAGGGGGCTAGGAAGGTCTGACTATGATCCTACAAACACCGATCCGAATGAGGGGGAATACGTCGACCGTCATGACTGTCACCACCCTAGGGCTACCATAACAATATGTGGGATTAGGTGTAATTCTAGGTAGTTGCAAGACTAAGCACCACACTGAATCTGTTAATTACTACTCTAGTGTTGCAAATACAAGAGCACTTGATGCAAGCGGGAATCAAATAATAACTTAAAAGTAAATAATAAAAGTAAATAAATAACTTAGGAATCATGAATTGAAGAACACGGAGTTTGCTTAAAGACGAACTAGTTGCCGAAAAAGTACAATGTTGAGGAAGATTAGATAAGTCTGGCTCCTTCTCAGCTCTCTCCTCCTCTCTCCCTCTTCTCTATTTTACAACTGATGAACTAGACAACTCGATGAACTAGAACTAGATGAACTAGAACTGGATGAGCCAAAAGAGATTCATCTAGAGGAACCTGTACATCTACTTGGATGTAGAATTAAAACTCTATCTTTTGCTCTATAGGTAGACAATGAGAAGAAGATGGTGCCTAGGGGCTCCCTAGGACTGCTTATATAGTCCGACGTGGTGTAGGGGCGAAGGAATTGTCGCATCATTGATTCGTGTCATGTTTACAACTCTCCATCGGATCCATACACCAAGTTTTGTGCACGATATGATCAAACTGACCTATCTGGGTCGGTGGAGGAGTTGGAGTCGTCGTCGAGGAGTTGTAGAACAGAACTACTAAGAAAATCGGGCAAGAACCGAACTCTGAATGCCTGAACTGAAGTTTTGCAGTGTTTTTTGAAGTCTTCTGGGCCTTCTGGCCACTGGACCGGCCTATCTTGACGGTCCAACCATGCCTGGGCCGCCCGAACTGCTCCACAGCCTCGGTGCGCCAACCAGACGGTGCCACCTGTCCCTAGCCCGACAGATCCGCCGACATCTCGCCGTCCCGTGCCTTACAGAGAGCCACATGGTGCCCGCCGACTCACTGCCTGGGACGTGGGTTCCCGCGTAGGAAACAACTCCTGTGCATGGGGCCCACCTTGCCTATCTGTCGGTCGGCAGCTACTGTAGCGCCTGACCCGCGTTGTCAGCTGCTACCACCGTTGAACAGGGGTTCCGACGTTAGCGCCTCTTTTTAATTTATGAATTTAATATCTTTTTATTTTGAAGTCTAAATATAGCAAATAATATGTCTGTTTTGATCAGTGCGACGAGCTCTATGCAATGGTGTAGTGAAATCCATCATTTGAGACACTTCTATGTGGTGAAAAATTGAAATTCCTGTAAAACAGTGGAGAGCACCATAACTCATGGAACTCTTTAGAATTAAACCCTACAACTATCATTTGTGATTCATTTCATGTTATTCCACGTAATAGTTGATGGTTATATTTGTTGTTTAGTGGCCGTCAACATGGGGATGGATTGGAGGAGATTTGGGAGGTGTATGAAGTTGGGAGGACCATAGGAATATCTCCAAAAGAGAGAAAGACAGAGAGCCGAGAGAGAGGGGGGGGGAGAAAGGTATGCACGGCGGTTGGTGAGGAGTGAACCGGGGTGAATAAAAAATTCGGGTTTGGGACCAGTTTGGTTATGTAACTAACATTAATATACATCACTAAAAAATTTCGGGTTTGGGACCAGTTTGGTTATGTAACTAACATTAATATACATCAATATCTGGTTTTATTATCAACCAACAGTGACAATCTATAACTCCTATAAAGATAAAGCCCACTACTCTGTTCGGCCACAGGAGTGTGTTGACGATCAAAAATGGCAAAGAAGAATTAACATGTGTCGACAAGTCAATGAACGACGAAACGGGAAGCTTTCGGCGCAAGAAAACGGCGCCGGACGCTGCTCGGGCCGCGTCGGACGCGCCCGCGAGCGCCGGACGCGGTCCAGAGACGCCCACGGGCGTGCGAGGCGCCGGACGCCGGGCGCCGGACGCGGCCGCGGAGCGTCGGATGCGCCATCGGGCACCAGACGCTGGGTCGCCCGCGCACGCGCTCACGCTTAACGGCGCCGCACTCGGTACAGAAAGTACCGCGGAGTGCACGGGGCGCCGGACGTGTGCCGAAGGCGCCGGACGCGTCCGGCTCTGTGTCGGGAAGCCCGATTCGTATGCAAATCGGACTTTTGGAAAGTTTAATTCATGGGAAACTTGATGGACGAGTTTTGGGAGAGTTTCCTACTGGGATAAGACCACCCCCCTATATATATGAGGGGATCATGGCCGATTGATCCCATCCAATCAATCGACACAAATCCAACAACAAATCGATCGAGACGATCAATTTAGCCTTCTTCTTCTTCTACATCCTGTCCTAATTTTCTAGTTGCTGTTCGGTGCTTCTCTCCGCGAGTTCATCGGTGATTCTAGGCGCCATCCGCTGGTTCCTAGGAGATCCCCTACGTGCATCCTCCCGACGGGTCTTCCCGGAGGTTGTTCTAGGGTTTACCCTTCCGTCGGCGAGCTCTACGTCGGCTTATCGATCTCTAGATTGGTTCGCCGGCCACGCTACGTCGTCGTTGCTGTTGCAGGTCGCTTTAAGGCACCTCTAGGGCGTCCAAAGCCCGCTACCAGTGCGTTGGCGGATTTCTTCGTCAACACACTTTTTGGCGACTCCGCTGGGGAAGAGCGCAAGGCGCAGTCTCCAGTATCCATCTACCAACATGGGGAGCAGCCGTGATGGTGATTCAAGTGAGGATGATCGTACTAACATCAACCTCAAGAACATCATCTGTCCACAGAACATGGACGAGCTTCCCGACGATCTCCGTAGCAAGCTCCAAGGACAACTCGACGCCATGTGCAAGGCTTTCTTCGAAAGCTGCCACAAGGGGCACCGGGACAAGGTCAAACAGGTCAAGGAGCCAGACTACGTCGGGTTGTTCACATCTTCATCATCTTCAGGGAAAAAGGTAAATAATGACAAGCCTTTATTTGATGATCCTAACCCTACACATGATGATTATGCCGCTATGCTAGCGACTCATAAAAAGGTTTCAGAAAGTACCTTAGCTTCCATGATAAATATGATCATGGCTAGATTCGATAGATTAGAAGGTAAGCAACAATCCGATTCGGATGAATTGGATGTTGAGTGAAAATCAAGCCCTTTATGCAAAGGCAAATAGAAGCAAATCGGGCTTCAAAACACATAAAATAAGTAAGACCGATTCTGCTAAACCCAAGCCTATAGTTACTTTTGCTGATGATTTGGATCGTTCTCCACGAACCAAAAAGAAGCAAAAGAGTAAATCTTTGGTGGGAGAATGAATCCTCCCAAACCCGCCGAAGTCACCTAGTGAAATTCCCCAACAAAGTAGGTCTAAAGCTGCTCCTTCGACCGATTATACCGACACACTTAATCGGTTTAAGGAAGATTTGTCTAAGTCTCTTGAGGAAACTCTATGTGTATCCCTTAGGCCTAGTAAAACTATCTACCACACGCCATACCCCCTGCACTTTGATTACATGAGACCTCCTCCAGGATGGAAAGTGCCGGATTTTTAGAAATTTAGTGGTAGTGATGATAAGACATCTATGGAGCATGTTAGCATGTACTTAGCTCAACTAGGTGAAGCATGTGCCTTTGATTACATGAAAGTACGTTCTTTTCCTTTATCTCTTACTGGCACAGCTTTTGCTTGGTTTACTTCATTACCTGCGTGCACCATTGGTTCTTGGGCCCAATTAGAAGAGAAATTTCATAGCCACTTTTATACCGGGATCCAAGAGACTCGATTGTCGCATCTCACATCGGTTCATCAAGGGCGAGATGAACTTGTTCTTGATTTCATTAAAAGGGCTAGAGAAATTAAGAACCGATGTTTCCATTTGATGATCTCCGAGAGAGATTTGGTTAATATATGCTTTAATGGTTTGCATTCTAGGGTTCGTTAGAAACTTGAGAATGTACAATTTAATAATTTCAACCACCTCGTCGAGAAGGCCGTTTACTGGGAATCGTGCCTTAAAGAGTCTCACGAGGCATATGTCTCATCGTTCGAACACACATACTTGTCATATTGTTTCAGATAGTTCGGAGGATGAAACAGGTGAATGCAACGCCGCTGAAATTAGGTGGCCAGCAGAGAACAAGCTTGTAACTTTGTTGGCAGTCCTTAACTCCGATTTTTACCCGCCGACTATAGGTCATTATGGGGGAAATAAATATTTTATTGCACATATATCTTTACTATTGACCTAGTTCCACCTGTGCTTGGAGAAAATATTGTTTTGCAGAAAATACACAAAGTGCAGGAATTTCCGGAATAAAAGTACGCTTTTCGGAAGGCGTAAAAGGGCAAGAGAACAAGGGCCAGCCACCTGGGGTCGAAATGGGCCAAAAGTACCAGCACAAACGCGACCCAGAAGGCGGCCCAGGCCCACCAGCCAAAGGCCGCCAGGTGGGCCCGGCCAAGGTGGTTCGCCTCCTTCCATCTAGGGGATGACGGTTTCGCTGGTGTTTTTACACCACTACCCCCGAACCGCCTTCTGGGGGCTATAAATGAAGAGAAGAGGCCCCCCACCAACACACACCCCATTTGGAGCCATCTCTACACCTCTCACTTGTTCTTTAGCATTAGTGTTAGTCATTTGGAGCTAGGCAAAGCTACTTGGAGAGCTTGTCTCCAGGAGGAAAAGCTACATCTTTGGTATAAATCTATGGAGCATTCTTCCTTAGTCAAGTTCTCATTACATTTATATAGTCGTGCATATGAACTAGAGTATAGTCTAGTACATGATTTATTCGATGATCAAGAACTAGGCCATAGTTCTTGTGAGAGTTGTTCATCGTGTTCTACATTCATCGTGTTCTACATTGTTCTTCATCGTTCATATGTTTTACTTGTTTAGATTAGATTGTAGGAGAGGAATAGCGGTTCGATGTGCCTTCAGGTTTGCCTATGTCCTAGCTCGTCCATCCGTAGGGTGGGAGTCCTGGGGGGATGTAGGTAGCTCCTTAGTATGCGGACATGGTGTCCGGGTGCGAGGGAATCTTCGGATATGTCGGCATGCCACGGTTGAGGTGGTAGGCGGCAGGTGGTGACAGCCCTGTCCGTCCCTTGTAATCCCCCACGTTCGCATGTTGAGTAGGAGTTCATAAATGCCACCATCGACCGGCGCACCGCTTGCCGCGGTCTCCCCATATTCCTAGTCTATAGTCAAGTCTTGACTTGTATAACATGTGGAATTAGTTGTTCTAGCATTGACTCGTATAGGACCCGCTCGCTCCGCGTAGATTATTCTTTATTCTTTATTTTACCTTTATTCCTTTGAGGTTGCTCTAAGTGTGTGTCCACTATCCAAACTACCGTATGCTTACCCCTGTATAGCACGTTGGACGGTTTCTCCTCATGCTAGATATTGTATTCATATCCATGCTAGATTACTTAACTACCCCATGCCTTCCTTTGGGAAATTATAAATAAAAAAACCCTGAATACTTCCGGGTGAAATGTCGCGACGATAGATCCGTGCGTTTGCGGATATTTATTCTAATAGGATGTGATCTATCTCTTGGCAACACTCGTAGTTGCTAGAACCGCTTTCTAGTAAATATGTCGAGTAAAGCCATTTAGCGTTTCTAGCGCTGTTATCGGGATTAGGCTCTAAGCCTATTTTTGGTAATCGCGCTAAGAAATGCCAACAAGCATTTCGGCGCCGTTTGGAAGGCATGGAAGTTAAGAATCTAGCAAAGCATGGATATGCATATGATATATAAAATGAGAAACGACAATGTCTATACAAGGCTAACTTTTATGTTTTCTCCTGTTGTGGGTGAAAACAGGATAGTGCATGTCTGGTTTCTCCCTGCCGGAAAACTATAATTCAAATCCAGAGGCACTCCTAAGGAAGAAGAAGGCTCGTGCCACTTCCTCTTCTGCTAGTCCGCCGACAGCTGAACCAGTCACCACCACACCTCCCACGCCGCACTCCATGGCCAAGTCCCTGCGCGAGTTCTCTGTCCCCAATGTTGCCAACGTGCCCACTGGGCCCGCTGTCAACCTGGGAGACAAGAACTTCGAGCTCAGGACTGGGCTCATTACCATGGTGTAGGCAAGTTCATTCTGTGGACTGCCTAGTGAGGACACCAACGCCCATCTTCGCCGTTTCTTGGAGATATGCGACACCATCGTCATCAAGGATGTCGCACCCGATGCAATCAGGAGCTCGTGCTCTTCCCTTTCTCCCTTGTGGGAAAGGCGAAGACCTGGTTCTACAAGGACAAGGCCTTTGTTGACACATGGAGCAAGTGCTCCACCGCGTTCCTCGCTAAGTTCTTCCCCATGGGCAAAACCAATGCCCCGCGGGGAAGAATCGCCAACTTCCAAGCCAGGAATTCACCGGAGCCCATCCCCGAGGCATGGGAGAGGCTCCGGGGAGTACATCCAGAATGCCCTCACCATGGGATGGAAAGTTGGTGGTGCTCCGTAACTTCTACAACGGGTTAACACCCATGTCGAAGGGGCACCTGGACGCCGCAGCTGGTGGCGCCTTTCTATCATTGACTGTTGATAGTGCCACGGCACTAATCAACAAAATGGTAGAAAACCAAGCTTGGGGGGAGAACCGCGCTCCCACCAAGGGACAAAAAGGCATGCATACCGTGAAGGAGACGGATATGCTTGCCGCAAAAATAGACCTACTCCTGAAGAAGATTGACGGTGGTGCCATCAATGATGCATCCAGCACCGTGAACGCCATGGACGCTCGCATGACATGCGAGGTCTGTGGTGAAACTGGACACTCGGGGAATGACTGCCCCGAGACCCGTGAAGAGGCCGCCTACCTCAACAATGGGTGTTGACGGTTGTTAACTCCTATTTTTAATCATCAACAAATAGCTAAAAAGGGCATAATTGTAATTTCACCATAGACTTAGGGGTTTAACTGACAAATTTCCACGAGTTTTGGTGAATATCTATTTCTGCAGGGGGTTATCTGAAAAGAGCCAAAAAGGGCCCACATGTCATGTTTACATAGAGACAAAGGAGGAGGGCCCACATGTCATGTTTACATAGAGACAAAGGAGGAGGACCCACATGTCATGTTTACATAGAGACAAAGCAGGAGGGCCCACCTGTCATAGAGGCTAAGGTGGCGCCCCCTCCTGCCAGCCAATAGGAGAGACAGTCTCCGGATTGATGACATGGCACCTCACGCGGATCGATGACATGGCGCTCCACGCGGATCGATGACGTGGCGATTCCTTAGGGGCTACTCCACCAGGGCTATATAAGGAGGGCGCCCCCCCTAGGGTTTTCCATCATATCTCTTCTACAAGATCAAAGCTAGGGTTTCAATTCTCCATCTAATTAGAAGAGGGTCCCTCTAGTTCATCTAGTTCTAGTTCTAGTTCGTCTAGTTGTATCTAGAAAATAGGGAGAGAGAGGAGGAGAGAGCTGAGGAGGAGCCGGATCTGTCGGATCTTCCTCAACATTGTACTTTTGCAAGATCTAGTTCGTCTTTCGGCTACTCTCCAGGTTCTTCAATTATTATTTCTAAGTTCGTCTCTATTTAATTCTACTCTATTCTATTTACTTGAACTCCGCTTGTATTTGAGTGCTCTAGTTATTCTCGAGGTAATTAGAGTAGTAAACGCTAGTGTAGACGTGGTGTCTAGGCTATAGTTTACCCGAGTTTGCGCCCAATCCCACGGATAGTTGTGGTAGCCCCGCAGGTGACAGCTCTGTCGGGCCTTTGTATTCCACCACGTTCGGGTTGGTGTTTCGTAGAGCTTTTGGCGCCTTCCCCGACTACTTTATTCCCAATCTCTTTCGAGAGTCGGAAAGGTACCGTTGCTCCATAGTAAGTAGAGTGTAGTAAGCCCGATTTTGATCACCCAATCAACTTAGAAAACTCTAGAAGGTTCCTCTCTACCCACCAAAAACATATATATCTTTCTTTTCTTACCTTTATCCTTGGACGACCTTGATTCTCTAGTACACTTCACGTTCCCCGTGGAAATCGATAGACTGAATACTCCCGGTGAAAGCTACATCGTACTCCGTGCGCTTGCGGATTTATTCGCTTACGCTAAGAAGTGTCAACAAGCTTCGGGCGCGCGTTCGTTGGGGAACGGTAGCCGTGCTAGTTTCGAGCCAAGTCGTCCGTGTATCCTTTTTCCTTCTTTTACCACCATTCTCACCTCACCACAAACATCAACCACCATTTACCACATGGATTTCACTCCTATCTTTAAATTCTTTGCTCCAAGGGGTGACTTGTTGGAGCCTCCACCATCATCAGACCCTATTCTTACAGATGCCTATGAGCTTCCCCCGCTTTCATAGACATGATTAAGGAGTTATCCTTCTCTCGGGTTAGCCGACGAAGATCCATACACCCACCTTAGGGAATTTGAGCAAGTTGTGTTCTTGTCGAATTATTTGCCGGCATGACACAAGAGACCCTTAAATGGAAATTATTTCCGTTCTCCCTAATGGGAAGAGCAAAAAAGTGGCATGCTCATTCCGTAAAAAGTGCAAATGGAAATTGGGTTGAACTTCGAGATAATTTTTGTCTCGCATTCTTCCCCCTTTATAAAATTGCCGACCTTAGAATAGAAGTTCTTAATTTCAAACAAAAAGAGAAGGAGACCCTAGGAGCAGCTTGGGCAAGATTCTCAAGCCTTACCAATTCCGGGTCCGAACCTTGCCTTGCCCGACCATGTCCTACACTATCACTTTTATCGTGGTCTTAACAAGGAAGCCGCTCAACATCTCGACATTGCTTGGAGGTTCATTCTCACATAAACTCGTTAGTGAAGGGAAAGCAATCCTAGAGAAAATTCTTGAAAACACCCCTACACTCGGTATTTATGATGAGTTTCCTGAAGAAGAAAACAAAGTCGAGCCAATCTCTGATCAACAAGAGGAGATACTTGCAACTGAATCTAAAATTCCTTTAGATTCTTCTAATGATTTAGTTGCTAAAGAATCTCCCACTATAGGAACACAACCCACATTGGAAGTCGATGAGCCCCATCCTTCCACGTTCCTCTCAGAAATAGAGGTAGATCTTTTTGAAGATTTTGGTAATGCCTCAAAATTTCCAGTTCAAGTAAAGCCTCTGGTGCACTCTGCACCATTTGAGGATAACGATGGTCCACCTAATGATCCTTTCTTAATGGAACACATTAAAGGACTTTCAGCCATCATGAGCTGTGAGTGGTTGGCAGAAACGGAGTTATCCACAGAGGTAGCCCGTATCACTACCCCCTCAGAGATTTTTAGTTGCAACCTTAAGGGGACCACCGTAGAGGCTTATTATAGTCCTACCACTGGGATGAACATTGTCTCTAAGGCTTTTGCCGAAGAACTTTGCCCCAACGAATCCTTGATCCCATCTCATAAGCTTTTAAGAACTCCATCTGGAGTTACTTTAGAAAGTTATGGGGTCATGAGGTCTATTCCCTTACGCTTGAGAGGCTCTGAGTACCGTCTAGACTTTCACATCTACGACATCTCAGACATGTTCGTCTTGATTGGTGTACCTATAGGGACACTCTTTCAAGAGCGACCAAAACAATGTCTCTTGAATTTAAAGTTGGGAAACTCTACTATCGATGTTTCACTTGAACGCTCACATAATGCGATAGTAGAACCCAAACCCGAAGAAGACCCTATTGAGGAAGTCTTAATGGCATCTCTAGAAGACTTGGCTCAGCCTCAGTTCGATACTGAACATTTCATTGAAGAAGAGGAGGAGCTAGCAGAGCCTATTGAGCTATATCCCTTTGAGTGGCCACCACGACCCTCAATTGAGCTAAAACCTCTTCCTCTTGGCTTGAAATATGTCTTTCTCAACAACAATCCAGAAACTCCTATTATCATAAGTGACAAGCTTTCCCAAGAAGAAACCTACAGGCTTGTCACTGTCCTAGAAAGACATAGATCGGCCATAGGCTACTCACTCCATGACCTCAAAGGGATTAGTCCCGCTCTTTGCACTCATCGTATCCCTACGGATCCCAACATCTCACCATCAAGGGAACACCAACGCAGGCTTAATAATGCTATGCGAGAGGTTGTTCATAAAGAGGTCCTTAAGCTTTTGCACGCCGGGATTATTTATCCCGTTCCTCATAGTGAGTGGGTAAGCCCTGTCCAAGTTGTGCCAAAGAAAGGAGGAATGACAGTTGTTAGAAATGAGAAGAATGAACTCATTCCTCAGCGCACTGTCACAGGGTGGCGAATGTGCATAGACTACCGGAAACTTAACAAGGCTACAAAGAAAGACCACTTCCCGTTACCCTTCATCGATGAGATGTTGGAACGGCTTGCAAAGTATTCTTTCTTTTGTTTCCTTGATGGGTATTCTGGATATCACCAAATCACAATCCACCCTGATGACCAAAGTAAGACTACTTTCACATGCCCGTATGGAACTTTCGCATACCGACGAATGTCGTTCGGACTATGTAATGCTCCAGCTTCTTTCCAACGGTGCATGATGTCTATTTTCTCTGACATGATCGAGAAAATCATGGAAGTGTTCATGGACGACTTTACCATCTATGGCACAACCTTTGATGATTGTCTGGAGAATCTAGACAAAGTCTTACAACGATGTGAAGAAAAATACTTGGTCCTAAACTGGGAAAAATGCCATTTTATGGTTCGGGAAGGAATAGTGCTAGGACACAAGGTGTCCGAACGTGGGATAGAAGTGGATAGAGCAAAGATTGCAGTTATTGAACAACTTCCACCTCCCACAAATGTAAAAGGAATCCGAAGCTTTCTAGGCCATGCAGGGTTCTATAGGCGTTTTATCAAAAACTTTTCTCAAATCACTAGACCCCTCACTAGACTCTTAGCTAAGGATGCACCTTTCATCTTTGACAATGAGTGCTACGAATCTTTCCAAACCCTCAAACAAGCACTCATTTCAGCTCCAATCATCCGGCCACCCGATTGACGTGCCTTTCGAGATCATGTGTGATGCTAGCGACTTTCTTGTTGGTGCTTGTTCTCGGCCAAACAAAGGATAAAAAGCACTATGCTATATCCTATGCTAGCAAAACCTTGATCGGGCCACAACTCAATTATGCCACCACCGAAAAAGAGTTGTTGGCGTTGTCTTTGCAATAGACAAGTTTAGATCTTACTTAGTTGGAGCAAAGGTAATCATTTATTCAGATCATGCCGCGCTTAAATACTCCGCTCACTAAGAAAGATGCTAAACCTCGGTTGATCCGCCGGATTCTCTTACTCCAAGAATTTGATATAGAAATAAGAGATAAGAAAGGAGTAGAGAATTCAAGTAGCCGATCACTTGTCTAGGCTCCAAAGATAAGGAAACACATGAGTTGCCCATTAACGACTACCTACGGACGACACGCTCCGCGCAAAGAACGCACTCTAACCCCCGGTACGCATATATTGTGAATTATATGGTTGCAGGTTATGTCCCACAGGAGGAGATAAGAGAAAGCTCAAATATGAAGCTCGATGCCACTTATGGGATGACCCATATCTCTATCGACTGTTCGATGGATTATTACGGAGATGTGTCCCGATGGTTGAAGCGATGAAAATCATAGAGAGATGTCATGCATCACCCTATGGAGGACATTATGGAGCATTCCGTAAGCATGCGAAGATCTGGCAAAGCGGATTCTTCTAGCCCACGATGTATCAAGATACAAAAGAATTTGTTAGAAGATGTGCCAGATGTCAGAAACATGGAAACATCAATGCTCGGAATGCAATGCCACTCCAGAACAACCTACAAGTAGAGTTGTTTGATGTCTGGGGAATCGACTACATGGGACCATTCCAAAGATCTAGAGATGCTGAATACATCTTAGTGGCAGTTGACTATGTGTCCAAGTGGGTAGAAGCATTACCATGTCGAGCTGCCGATTCTAAACACGCCAAGAAGATGTTCCATGAAGTGATATTCCCAAGATTTGGCACACCTAGAATGGTCATAAGTGATGGAGGATCACATTTCATTGACAAGAGCTTCAAACAATTTCGACGAATATGGAGTTAAGCATAATGTTGCAACTCCATACCATCCCCAAACAAGCGGTCAAGCAGAAACATCAAATAAGCAAATCAAGAACATCCTGCAAAAGACCGTGGACGAAATGGGAAAGAAATGGAAGTACAAGCTTCATGATGCACTATGGGCATACCGAACTGCATACAAAACACCCATAGGCATGTCACCTTATCGGCTAGTATATGGGAAGACCCGCCATTTGCCCGTTGAATTGGAATTCGAGCTCACTGGGCAATCAAGAAATGGAACATGGATCTCCATCTAGCCGGCAAGAATCGTCGATGCAAATATCTCGAGAAATTTGGAGGAGTGGAGAGAAAAGGCTTATCACAGCTCCAAGATTTATAAAGAGAGAACCAAAAGGTGGCATGACAAGAGAATCAAGCACAATGAGTTCAAGCCTGGAGACAAAGTTCTATTATTCAACTCAAGAGTAAAGCTCTTCGGTCATGGAAAACTTAGAAGCAAATGGGAAGGACCATTCAAGGTGATTGAAGTTGTATCTCATGGTGCCATCACACTTCAGGATGATATAGGTAACACATTTAAGGTAAATGGTCAACGTTTGAAAGTTTTTCTTGAACCTGAAAACATAGAAGAAATTGATGTGATTGAATTCTTGCAATTTAAAGATCCAATATAAAAACCCTGTCGTACATGCTCTAGACAACTATGGCCTAACACTTAATCAGTTCCACAAGTTGTGTTGTCTATTTGAGCTGTGCCGGATTTGGAAAATGGATATGCAAATCACAAGAGTGAGGGACTATGTCAACATCCAGCTTGGGGGAGAGCACCCCCTTGTATCTAGCTAAGTACATCTTGTTCCATTCTTATATATTTTAATTTGCTTGCTACATATTTTTAGTTCTGTGTAATGTCTAAGTTTGTTAAATAAAAGGAGGGTGAACAAGTTTTCGCCTGCTAAACTAAGTCCCTAGAATAAACTCTTTGGAAATGATGAATAGTTACTCGTCGTAATTCCTTTCAAGTGCACGTTTTCAACCTAGAACTCTCGCAAGTTTTGGACACACTGTTTTGATCTAAGATTTGCTCTGAACCTTAAACTTGTGGGTAGCGAATGCTTGATCTAAGTCTAGGTAGTTGATGGGTATGATATGGGAAGGTTTGAGCTATTGTTTATCTTGTTCTAAGTGATACTAGAGTTCTGGAGAATTTATCTTTTAAAAATTTAAACTATTGCATGATGAGTTCCTCGTATGACGAGAGTTTAAATTCCTACCACCGCCATATATGCATGCTTATAGACTAGGAAGTCCACTTATAATTACTTATGCTTTGAGTGTGGTCGATTGTGTTGACCCTTAGAAACTCGTCATACGGTTAAAATCAAGATCACACACGTACACCATGCACCCCCTCGCTACTTCTACCCGGAAGTATGCACCACCATATTCATCTATTTAGACACATCCCAAAATTGTTCTACTCCTACACCGGGAGTGAGCATCGAAAATATCCCTTCATCCATTGCTAGCCTCTTTTGTTATCCAATAAAGCTCCAAGTATACTTTTGCTTTGCTACCTCCATCAATATTCCATCAATATTTTCAAAGAAGAGACCAAGGTGCTTCATCAAAAAAAAAAAAAAAAAAGAGAGAAAAGAAAAAAAAAAAAAGAAAGAAAAAAAAAAGAGAAGAGAAGAGCAAGAAGGAGTGTCCCATCATATGCGAGATTTTCAGCTGTCCAAGTTCTATCCAAATTCTTCATGGTTCAATTTCAAGGGAGGTATACATTTCTTCAAGGAGCAAAAGTAGAATCAGGTGTTCACCGTTATCATCCCTTTACCCCTTCATTTCTTCTTATATCCATCATCACCATTTTCCACTATCACTATACATCCACTTAGCCCATATATAGGACCATACACATGCACATCTTGATTTGATTGTATGTCCAGTTTCTTCGGATCCATGGTTTGACTATGCAACATATGTATAAGCTCCCACCTACAAACTCCACATAAGCTTATTAGAGGTAGGGTGAGAGAGTGAAGGCACAATGTTACTTTGCCTTATGCCAAAAATACCACATATCTTGAGAGAAGAGAGAAGGCATACACCATCAATGCCTTGGTAAGGATCCGTAAATACCACATATGAGAGAATTGAGAGGATCATACAAAGGAATCTCGAGTTTTATTTGAAAATCTTTCAAAAACTCCGGAATGAAGGTTGAGCAAAGAGCTAGAGACATAGTGCTTGACTTGACCGTTCTGTCTTTCAACTGCTCAAGACCCAAGTGAAGGCTACAAGCCCCATGGTGGAAGGTAATATGGGTAAGTTTGAAGTCAGAATAGTTTACTCTAATCCGGAAGAGAGTTCCTGTTTGAACGCATGTGTACTTTTGAGGCGTGAAAGCATTATAGCAACTCCTGATCCTTTGCTGAGTTTAGCTTTGCTCAGGGACGAGCAAAGGTTAATCTTGAGGGAGTTTGTTGACGGTTGTTAACTCCTATTTTTAATCGTCAACAAATAGCTAAAAAGGGCATAATTGTAATTTCACCATAGACTTAGGGGTTTAACTGACAAATTTCTACGAGTTTTGGTGAATATCTATTTCTGCAGGGGGTTATCTGAAAAGAGTCAAAAAGGGCCCACATGTCATGTTTACATAGAGACAAAGGAGGAGGGCCCACATGTCATGTTTACATAGAGACAAAGGAGGAGGACCCACATGTCATGTTTACATAGAGACAAAGCAGGAGGGCCCACCTGTCATAGAGGCTAAGGTGGCGCCCCCTCCTGCCAGCCAATAGGAGACAGTCTCCTGGATTGATGACATGGCACCTCACGCGGATCGATGACATGGCGCTTCACGCGGATCGATGACGTGGCGATTCCTTAGGGGCTACTCCACCCAGGGCTATATAAGGAGGGCGCCCCCCCTAGGGTTTTCCATCATATCTCTTCTACAAGATCAAAGCTAGGGTTTCAATTCTCCATCTAATTAGAAGAGGGTCCCTCTAGTTCATCTAGTTCTAGTTCTAGTTCATCTAGTTCTAGTTCTAGTTCGTCTAGTTGTATCTAGAAAATAGGGAGAGAGAGGAGGAGAGAGCTGAGGAGGAGCCGGATCTGTCGGATCTTCCTCAACATTGTACTTTTGCAAAAGCATCTAGTTCATCTTCCAGCTACTCTCCAGGTTCTTCAATTATTATTTCTAAGTTCAGTCTCTATTTAATTCTACTCTATTCTATTTACTTGAACTCCGCTTGTATTTGAGTGCTCTAGTTATTCTCGAGGTAATTAGAGTAGTAAACGCTAGTGTAGACGTGGTGTCTAGGCTATAGTTTACCTGAGTTTGCGCCCAATCCCACGGATAGTTGTGGTAGCCCCGCAGGTGACAGCTACTGTCGGGCCTTTGTATTCCACCACGTTCGGGTTGGTGTTTCGTAGAGCTTTTTGGCAGCCTTCCCCGACTACTTTATTCCCAATCTCTTTCGAGAGTCGGAAAGGTACTTGTTGCTCCATAGTAAGTAGAGTGTAGTAAGCCCGATTTTGATCACCCAATCAACTTAGAAAACTCTAGAAGGTTCCTCTCTACCCACCAAAAACATATATATCTTTCTTTTCTTACCTTTATCCTTGGACGACCTTGATTCTCTAGTACACTTCACGTTCCCCGTGGAAATCGATACTGGAATACTCCCGGGTGAAAGCTACATCGTACTCCGTGCGCTTGCGGATTTATCTGCTTACGCTAAGAAGTGTCAACAATGGGTTTTGCCAGCAGCAGGGAGGAGGAAATGGCTGGAATAACCAGTCCCGTCCTCCATTCCAAGGTAATTCGAATTATGCCTCCGGGTTTAATTCGAATCAACCTTCATTAAAGGACCTGGTTTATGGCCAAGCCAAGATTAACGAAAACCTCACCAAAAAGATGGTGCAACATGATAAGATCCTGGAGAACATGGATAATAAGCTAGAGGGCCTCTCATCACCTATCAAGAGTCAGCAAAGCTTCTACAAAATGATAGAGACCCAGCTTACCCAGTTAGCTGCCGCTCTTCCCAAGGCTGGGGGTACAGATGCCAAAGCTGAGCTGAAATCAGTAACCACAAGGGGAGGAAGGTCCACTAGTGATCCACCATACCCTGTGTGGCAGAACCTCCTAAGTAATATGGCCCACATGCACTAATCTTTGTCTTAACAGACCTCGATTACTATGCATGTGTTCCACACAACTTAACAAGCTCGTCGGGTGTCCTCGGGAAACCCGAATCATCCACGAATCTTTCGAACCGGATCGATCATTATAAGAGACATTGCAAGTATTACAACAATTTTATGTAAATAAATTATATCGAGTAAAAGTGCGGAAGTATTATGATAACATAAGTTTACAAATCATTTATAAATAAAACTTTACAATAATAAGCTATGTTGATTACAACCATAGTAGTGGAATATCATTACTTAACTTTATGATTCACCAAAACGTAGGGCTCGCCGGGAGCCAAACAAACTACTCGACGTCCTCACTTGACGGACACACACCGCAACAAGGGTAGAACAAACCCCGAGTACAAAAGTACTCCGCAAGACTTACCCGACGAAAAGAGGGGAGAAGACTCGGGAACGAAGGCCGATAGGACAAGGTAAGGCTTAGCAAAGAATCAAAGTATTTTGTAGAAAAGCACTAAACTAGTTTCAACCTCAAGTTTTACTTTCCAGATTAGTCATTAGATTCTAAGGTGAGCCTAGTCTAGCTTGATTACAAAGAGATCAAGATAATTCACGGAGATCACAATCTTAGTCTTCCAACAAAATTTCTTCAAGTTCCATAAGTTACTACGATGCAGTCGTGATCGAGTCTCCATAACCGAGGAGCAACGACGATTCGAATCGATTATACCCACTGGGATCCCTAATCACACGATATATGTAGAACCAAATCTTGCATATATCAACCTTCACTCAGATCTTCCAAAACCAACCCGGTCCGCGCCACCCGAGAATCGTACGCCTCAAATCCTCAGGACCAAGCCCACGAGGGTAACTCGTATTCCCGCCATCTCTCCACTCCCGGGCGCGAGTTATCCGTTCCGATGATGGAATAGTCGGGGTCTTAGGCTTACCATAGTATGTGATTAGTTGCAAGGCTCGAACCACAGCGGCCCTACAACGATACGGTCCTTAATCGACATAGTCGGAAACACTACATCCCTAACCCGGATGCAAGTTACCCGACCGGTCTCAACTTCATTAAAAGATGTAACAGATCCGGACCAAAGGATTACATCGAGACGTCATTCGATGAAACCCAATATTCGATCAACGATTTCATTGCGAAGTAAAATTAAACTCACCGAAACGTGGTAAGCACATCCTTTTGAAAATATTTTCGAAATCCGAACTAAATTAGCAAGGCTAAGCATTGTTACGTATTTTTCAATCAAAACGGTTTCAAGGATGATATTAGAATAATCAAGGAAGTTAATGCGTCAAGTAGGTTATCACTCAACTCCTATTACTTAATGCAACAATACATACTCAAGTAATAAAACTTTTGCAAAATCAAGGAATTGGTTGATGGATCCGGGGCTTGCCTTGAAAGTCGGTGTAGACGTTCTTCAACGACGTATCTGGAAGATATGACCAATCATCAACGATGGACCGACTTCCTCGGGAACTAGGGTTGACCCGACAATAATTCCCACGTAAACTAGATCGTTGGACTCTCCTCGACCACGGGGACTACACGGGGTAAATAAAATGCTTCAACATGATGAAATATAAAATATGATGCTCGACGAAGCTAAACAAGATTAAAGGCAAGCGCAAACAATTAATTAAAGTGCCGAAGGTCATTAGGGTTGATGACCTAGGGTCTTCACTCAAATCCAAAGTCAAACAATTAATTAATTAGCTAATGAAATTAAATCCTAAAACAAAAGTTGTCAAATTGATTTCAAAAATTAATTTTAAGTAGCTTATATTAAAAACAGTGCACCCATAAATTTTCATGATTTTTGGATAAATAAATA
Organism: Themeda triandra; assembly: GCA_018135685.1. Taxonomy (NCBI): domain Eukaryota; kingdom Viridiplantae; phylum Streptophyta; class Magnoliopsida; order Poales; family Poaceae; genus Themeda; species Themeda triandra. Next base: position 428,988 of record JAENPR010000413.1, read on the forward strand.
AATTACTAAAAATCGGGAAGACTCATTTTTCAAGTAAAAGAACTAATTTTTGAACATATCAAAAGTACTCAAATTTGACATTTTGAAATTTTCTTAGATATAGGACATCATAAGGAACACACACAAAAATTTTTAGAATTTTTGGAGCTACACATGAATTACTATGAATTTTGAAAGAAAATAACATTTTCTGCCAAAATAGAATTGAAAAAGGATTTAAAAAAAGAAAAGGCCGACTGGGCCGAAAGTGAACCGGCTCGGCCCAGTACTGTGGCCTGCTTGGCCCAAACAGTAACAGGCCGGCCCATCGTGGCCTCCCGTTCTGGGCCGACGGCGGCGAGGAGCTCGCCGGCGATATCTCGCCGGCGGCGAGGTTCCAGGCGGCGCGGCTCGGCCCTACGTGACCCTGGCAACACGGCACACCTGTTGAGCTACCTATCAGGACGGCTGACGCGACGGCGCACGCTCGCCGGCGACCATGGCGGAGCGGCGGTGCGACGACGCGACGGTGGAGCTCGTCGGAGCTTGTCCGGCGGCTTTAGCGCGCGCGCGGGGTGCGGTGAGGCGCTACGGACGCGATGCGCGAGCCAAAGGACGCGGCGCGAGGCCCTATCGGCCTCGGCCTTGGACGCGGCTGCGGCGGCAACGACGAGCGGCGGCGACGCGACGGCGGCCGGGCGCTACGGTGCCCTAGAGGCCAATTGGAAGGCACGGCGGTTGCGGGAGCTCACGGCGGGGATGGCGCGCTCGAAGATGGAGAGGATGGACGGTCCGAGATGGGAGCTTGGCGGTGGCGGAAATGGCGTCGGCGGCGGACTCCGGCGGCGAAGCCGCGTCCGGCGTGTCCGTGCACCATTCGGAGAACCAAGAAGCGCATCATGAGCGGCGCGACAAGGAGATCATGAGTACCCAAGGAATCGAGAAAATGATTCAAGGCGGTGACGAACGGCGGTGGCGACTCTCGCGGCTCGGCCACCGTCCGCGAAGAAGAAGATGGGCGTGCGGCGATTCTAGCGGGAGCTAGGCGCCATCTTCATGCTCGCGGACTCGCAAGGACGAGGCGCGTGCGGCGGTGGTATTTTCTTTGGACGGAGGCGGGCGCAACGGCGACGCCGAGCGGAGGCGGAGCTCGAGCGCGACAATGGCAATGGCGGCGGCCGAGGGGAATGGATAAGGAGAGGGGAGAAGGGGTCCGGGCCGGGGTTATGGCGCAAGGGACGGGGTCGGAGACGGCGACACGGGGCGGAGAAGGTTCGAGCGCGGCGTGCGCTGGCGGTCGGCGGCGACCGAGCGGCATGGCGCCGGCGACGAGGAACAGAGGGGAGGAAAAGCGATGATGACGTCATCCACAGTGACAGCAGGGGAAAATTGCAAATTTCTCCAAAATTTTGAACTAAAGTTGAAAAATTCCAAAAAGCAACCCTAGCTAATTTTTCATTCTCTACAACTTTCTCAACTGGCACATTTTCAAATTTTGCAAGGAAAATTGAATTTGAATCAAATTTTGAAAAGGGGACAAAAACCCTAGAATGAAATATTTGAAATTACTTTGGATTTTTCTAAATAACTTGAAAAACTCCAAAACTATGGAAAACTCAACTTTTCAAACTGCACATTTTCTCCAAAAGGTGTTTTTCCAAAATATGCATAGTTTTTGAATTATGGTTTGAAATTGAAAAGGGGACAACTCGTCGGAAAACCGTATTTTCAAATTTATTTGAAATTCTTTTTGAAAACTTGAAAAACTTTGTTCACCAACATTGTAGGTCTCATCAAGCCCTACAATATTGCTTTTTGGACCAACCCCAAATTCTTTGTAGATTTTGAATTAGAGAAAAGGGGGTAAAACGGAGTTTGTCGGAAACGGGGTTTTCGAAACGAAATCTGGTTTAATTCTAGCCGACACACTTCTAGTCTATCAAAACAGTAACAAGCATCATCTCAGGAGCACAATCAACCTAGAATGTAAACTTATTTTAGTTGATGCACATCAGGGTTTGCCTAACATGAATGCTTTGCGACTAAACATGATGACATGGCAGGTTTTAGGTAATATAACATCAGAGATGTTACTGCCTTTTCCTTAAAGAAATCTCGTCCCGAGATTTAAAACCTTGGGTTAGGTAATGGAAAAGGAAATGTGTCAAGCAAACACATCTCGAACAAGTACATAAGGAAAGGGGTTTTTACAACTCACACTAGACCAGTTACAACTCATAGAGGGAATTATAACTTAGATAGAAGCATAGAACTCCGGAAAATTTTCTCGAGATATTCCTCAGACTCCCAAGTAGCTTCTTCTTCTGAGTGACGTTCCCACTGTATCTTGTACCACTTGATTGTTTTGCTTCGGGTGACACGATCTTTCTGATCTAGAACCCTGATAGGATACTCTGAATAAGTCAAATCAGGTTCAAGTTCAATCCCTTCAACATCAACAATTTTGTCAGGTGGTCGAAGACACTTCTTGAGTTGTGACGCATGAAATACATTGTGTACCGTACGACAACCGTGTTCGTAACCGCAAACGGTATGCTACCTTCCCACATTTTGCCAAAATTTGAAAGGGACCAATGTAACGAGGTGCTAATTTGCCTTTAACTCCAAAGCGACTAACTCCCTTCATGGGTGATACTTTCGATATACATAATCTCCTTTGGCAAACATTAGAGGTCGACGCCTCTTATCTCGCATAACTTTTTCGTCGAGATTGAGCTACTTTCAAATTGTTCTCAGACTGTCTAACCTTTTCTTTGTCTCTTTCACAAGATCAACCCCGAAAAACCATCTCTCTCCAGGGTTCGACCAATTCAATGGAGTCCGACATCCGCGACCATATAGTGCTTCAAAAGGTGCCATCTTGATACTTTCTTGATAACCGTTGTTGTAAGAGAACTCGCTAATGGTAAACATTCATCCCACTTTTCTCGGAAAATTCAATACACAAGACCTCAACATGTCTTCAAGAATCGATTGACTCTTTTTCGTCGACCATCGCCCGTGGATGATAGGCCGAGCTATAAAGAGATTTGGTGCCCATTGCCTTATGGAATTGCTTCCAAAACCGTGAGACAAATTGTGTACCCCTATCGGAAACAATAGTCCTTGGTACCCCATGAAGGCTTAAGATTCGTGTAATATATAACTTAGCATATGTCAAAGCCGAATGATCTGTCTTGACTAGAATAAAATGAGCTGACTTTGTGAGTCGATCCACAATAACCCGATGGAATCAAATCCTCTTGATGTCTTGGGTAAGCCCATTATGAAATCCATACCGATATCTTCCCACTTCCAAGCGGGAATAGGCAATGGTTGCAATTCTCCACAGACTTTAAGTGCACTGCCTTTCACTTTTTGACAAGTGTCACATCTAGCGACATATCGAGCAATTTCTATCTTCATTTTAGTCCACCGAATCTCGTTTCAAATCATGGTACATCTTATGTTGGGAATATGCCCTAGAGGTAATCATAGAGATGATGATATTCCGCTTGTATCCATGATATATAAAATGTGTCCATTGAATATCCATTAAAGACAACTTGTATTGATTGGCAATTATGTGAATTGTTTGTGGAACTCTTTTACTTGTATGGTTATTCTATATTCGTCCCGGGTCGGAGTTCATGTGAGGACACACATGAATATTAGACTAGCACATTATTAGTTGATGACTATGTTTCACAAGTCATGGACATGGAGATGTCGAACTAATAATGTGGGCACATGTATGACATGTAGGCCGGATCGACCCGACATGAGATCGTCTCTATACACATCATATACGTTATGTCCTTCGACCGAGATTGTTGTATGTACTCGAGATGTGTATCGACTTGCTTAGGGACCGACAAACGCTACTCCGTCACCGGGTAGTTATAAAGGATGTCTTCGGGTTTGTCGAGAAGCATGTCTGCGAGACATAGACAATCAAGATGGGACTTGCCCCTCTCTAATGAGAGATATCACTTTGGATCACTCAAGTGATTGGATCAACAAATGCATGGCCGTGCTTGGGTTAAGTGTTAACCCACGAGTTGAACCATATATCATGAGGCAAGGGAGTAACTTGTATATGGTCGTAGTGGTTCGTCTCCGATATGATCATTTGCGTACGCATAGGAGTTGTCATGCCTTGCTAGAGGCCGCTGTCGCCTATTGGGCGAATAGGATTATTCGGCCCATGTCTATGTGTGCGTGAACCCATAGGGTCGCACGCTTAAGAGGTGGAAGCCTAATTCGAGTTGGACTCGAATTAGACAAGGCTTAGGTTTTCTAATGCGCCTCCAACTCGGGGCACATGAGAGACGCCTATATAAGTAGAGGGGAGGGGCGTGGCCAAACACAACAAACACAATCCACGCCTTTGGCAGCCGCCGCCGCCCTCCACGCTCTCGCTTCGCTCCTCGCGGACCTAGCAACCGGGAGGCGCACGCTTCTCCCTCGTACGTGTGTGACACCTCGGAGGTGCTGCATCCGGAGCACGAGGACGAACCGCACGAACCGCAAGTGGTGGGAGGAGTTGCCGGACGACCACGCAACCGCACGGCACCGTTGCGACGCGTTCGACTACATCGAGTCGTCTTCCGCCGCATCTCGCGTCAAGTGGTAATCCCGTAACCCGTAACTAGTAGTAGATCCCTGGGCGATGAGGTAGAAAAAGTTTTTGTTTTCGGCTAGCGTAGCACCCTCATATCCCAACGGTGGTATCGGAGCTCTATACCGCGTTGTTATAGGTTCGGATGTCGCATATGTGATATGCGTGGTTTTAGATGAGTCTCGATCTTGGTTCATGATCTTGCCACGTTGGTCTTGTAACGATCTACTCGTACCGGCCGGAATTCCGCCATCCGAGTTAAGTGATACATGTAAATCCAATCACGGCGAGTTAGAGATCAATCAGATTGATCGAATTGAACCCTAGGTCAAGTGCCGAGCGCATGAGATGCGCGGCGGTGGCAGATTGGATCAGCCACCGGGCGCCGGGTTGCTGAAAAAAGTTCTGTTCGTAAAACAGCCGTAACTTTTTAACCGTAACTCGGATCGAGACAATTCTTAAACGAAAGTTGTAGAGAAAAAAATTTTACATACACCCCAAACTGACATGTCAGTTTGGCCCGAGCCAGATTTGCGAAAAACGGCTTGGAAGATAGAGTTTTTCGCGATTTACTTTTTGTAGTCGGAATCGGTTACCTCTGTTTTGCAGGTTTTGATGACTGGTAGAGCCCATATCCGTGTTTATGTCGTTCTTACCATGTTCTACTTTCACATGCTATAATGTTTTTGTCTACATTCGTGCGGTAGTGAAGTAGAACGATCCTCGCAATGTTTAAGTTTGTGCTCCCCCAAACCTTGCACTGTCGCTGCCTTGTACAATCGATGGTGGGTCTATGAAATTAGGGTGCCATCGATTTTACTTGACTAAGACAGTTCGTATCGGATACTTACCGCGAAGGTTTGGTTGCTTAAACAAGGTCATCCTAACGGTTAGGGACCTTGGAGCATGAGAAGTTGGTAACCCAAGCATAGAGATGCTATCCAACAACAAGAGTCATATGCGATATGATTAGCAAAGAGTTGCTTACCGATCTATCATGTTTTCTAGCGGTGATGCTAAAGCTCACTAGTTGACTTGCTAGTTGTGGGTCTTGAATCACTAAGTTTCAATCGAGGGATATTGATTTTAGTGGGAGTAAATCATATTTGATATTATTTACTCTATCATGGATATTTTGTCTTAGTATTTTGCATTACTTATGTTGTAGATTAATGGCGTCTTCTAAGCAACCATTTACTTTGCGTTCGATTCTTGAGAAAGATAAGTTGAATGGAACAAATTATGCGGATTGGATCCGCAACTCGAGAATTGTTCTCGTGGCCGAGAAAAAGGAGGAATATCTAGACACCCCTTACCGATGAGCCTCGCGATGATGCATCCGTCGTGACCAAGCTAGCAGAGGGTGCAGCTGTTGGGCCACACGTAATCAAGATGGTTGGTTACACTCGAGGTTGGAGAAGCTAGGCTTCCCAATTGGCCCGAGTTGGCTACCGATTTCATTCTCTCGTCTCGCCACCTAGCTATGGGAACTTCATTGCGAACTACCATATGCATGGGGCGAGAGGGGCTTGAATGAGTTGTGTGGCATGCCTGAAAAAAGCAGAGGCCGACATTAAGAAGCGTGTCGGTGGCCAAGTGTTGGCAGTCCGTAACAAGCCTAACTTTAAGAGAAAGAAGGGTCGGGGAAGAAAAAGGGCAAGGCTAAAGATGAGATCTCCAAGCCGGCTCCGCCCGCCCCCCAAAGCCGGACCACCGGCCGATGCTAAATGTTTTCATTGTGGTAAGAATGGTCACCGGAAGAGAAACCGCAAGCCGTACTTGGCGTCCTTAGAGAAGGACGGCGGTAGTAAAAGTACTCCCGCTCATACGCTTGTTGTTTATGTTACGTACATCTTCCTCGCTAACTCTTATATCAATTCTTGGGTATTTGATACCGGATCGGTTGCTCATATTTGCAATACGATGCAAGGAATGATAAGAAGTAGAAGCGTGAAGAAAGGAGAGGTTGATTTCCGCGTGGGCAACAATGCAAGAGTTGCCGCGTTGAACGTCGGGACGATGCAACTTCACCTCGCCGTCGATTCGATTTTAAATCTTGATGATGCACCTCGTCTCGTAATGTTAATGCTAAAAGGCCTCGGCTTAATGAGTTAAGTCCTACATATATGTGGCATTGTCGTTTGGGTCATATAAGTGAAAATCGCATGAAGAGGCTCCATGATGATGGACTTCTAACTTCGTTTGATTTCGAATCTTACGAGACATGTGAGGCTTGCCTTTTAGGCAAGATGACCAAGACGCCTTTCTCGGGTTTTCCGAGAGAGCGCCCGACTTATTGGAACTAGTACATAGTGATGTATGTGGACCAATGAGCACGACGGCTAGAGGCGGTTTTCAATACTTCATAACTTTTACGATGACTTTAGTAGATATGGCTATGTCTACCTAATGAAGCATAAGTCCGAAACATTTGAAAAGTTCAAAGAATTTCAGAATGAAGTAGAGAACCAACGTGGCAAGAAAATTAAGGCCTTGCGATCCGATCATGGAGGTGAATATTTGAGTCATGAGTTTAGCAATCATCTTAAGAGTTGCGGAATTGTTCCATGCCTTACGCCACCCGGAACGCCACGGAGAAATGGCGTGTCCGTGCGGCGTAATCGGACTTTGTTGGACATGGTTCGGTCTATGATGAGCCATCGGACCTACCTTTATCATTTTGGGGATATGCTCTAGAAACAGCCGCTTTCACATTGAATAGAGTACCATCTAAGTCTCGTAGTTAAGACACCATATGAGATATGGACCGGGAAGAGTCCTAGTTTGTCTTTTCTAAAAATTTGGGGTTGTGAGGTTTATGTCAAACGGCTTATATCGATAAGCTAACACCCAAATCGGACAAGTGTTTTTTCGTGGGATATCCAAAGGAAACTTTAGGATATTACTTCTACAACCGCTCGTAGAGGGCAAAGTGTTTGTTGCTCGAAACGGTGTTTTCTTAGAGAAAGAGTTTCTCAAAAGAGAGAAGAGTGGACAAAAGGTGTATCTTGAAGAAGTTCAAGATGAGCCGCCGAGAAGGACTCTACGAGTGATGCTAATGTAGCAGAACAAGTTGAGATGCCCGTGGCCACGAAACACCTCCACAACCACGAAGATCGCAAGACTTCGCGAGTTGCGTGGGGATCTGTTATTGTTGGACGATGACGAACCTACAACATACGCGAAGCTATGATGGACTCGAGATTCCGAGCAATGGCGAGTGCCATGAGATCCGAGATAGACTCCATGGGAAATAATCAAGTTTGGAACTTGGTTGACCCACCTGATGGTGTTAGACCCATCGAGTGCAAATGGATCTATAAAAAGAAGAAAGATATGGACGGAAATGTTTACGTCTATAAAGCTCGACTTGTCGCAAAGGGTTTTCGGCAAGTTCAAGGAATTGACTACGACGAGACATTCTCTCCAAGAGCGATGCTTAAATCTATCCGGATCATTCTAGCAATCGCCGCCTATTTCGATTATGAAATTTGGCGATGGATGTTAAAACAGCCTTTCTAAATGGAAATTTGGAAGAGGACGTGTATATGATACGCCCGAAGGTTTTGTTGATCCAAATAATGCTGGAAAAATATGCAAGCTTAAGAAATCTATTTATGGGTTAAAGCAAGCATCTCGGAGTTGGAACATTCGTTTTGATGAGGTTGTCAAAGGGTTTGGCTTCCGTCGAATGAAGAAGAGCCTTGTGTTTACCAAAAGGCTAGTGGGAGCGCCGTTGTATTTCTAATCTTGTATGTGGATGACATACTATTGATTGGGAATGACATTCCTATGTTGCAACCGTAAAAACTTCACCGAATAATAGTTTTTCTATGAAGGATTTGGGAGATGCGGCATACATCTTGGGCATTAAGATCTATAGAGATAGGTCGAAAAGGCTAATAGGATTATGCCAAGATACATATATTGACAAGGTGTTGAAACGGTTCAACATGGAGCAATCCAAGAAAGGGTTCTTGCCTATGTCACATGGTATGCGCTTTAGCGACAAGCAATGTCCTTCATCGATGAAGAGCGCAAACGCATGAGTAAGGTTCCATATGCTTCTGATCGGTTCCATCATGTATGCCATGATATGTACTCGCCCGGATGTCTCATATGCTCTAAGTGTTGCGAGCAGTACCAAGGCAATCCTCGGTGAGAGTCACCGGACCGGTTAAAAACATCCTTAAGTACTTGAGAAGAACTAAGGATGAGTTCCGATCTATGGAGGTGAGGAAGAGCTCGTTGTAAATGGTTACACCGATGCTAGCTTCCAAACCGATGTAGATGATTCACAATCTCAATCGGGTTTCGTGTTCACGGTAAACGGTGGTGCAAAAGAAGTGGAAAAGTTCCAAGCGGAGACGGTGTCCGATTCTACAACGAAGCCGAGTACATTGCGGCTTCGGAAGCCGCAAAGGAAGGTGTTTGGATGAGGCGTTTCCTCATTGATCTTGGTGTGTTTCCTAATGCGGCTAGCCCATTGAATCTACATTGTGATAATAATGGGGCGATAGCGCAGCTAAGGAGCCAAGGAATCACCAGAAGAACAAACATGTACAAATGGAAATTTCACCTCATTCGACAGTTCATCGGTGAAGGTGAAATTAAAATGTGCAAAATACATACGGATTTGAATGTAGCAGATCCGTTGACAAAGGCTCTTCCACGGCCCTAAGCATGAGGCGCACATGAGGTCTATGGGGATTAGACATATTAGAGATTAACTCTAGTGCAAGTGGGAGACTCGTTGGGAATATGCCCTAGAGGTAATCATAGAGATGATGATATTCCGCTTGTATCCATGATATATAAAATGTGTCCATTGAATATCCATTAAAGACAACTTGTATTGATTGGCAATTATGTGAATTGTTTGTGGAACTCTTTTACTTGTATGGTTATTCTATATTCGTCCCTGGTCGGAGTTCATGTGAGGACACACATGAATATTAGACTAGCACATTATTAGTTGATGACTATGTTTCACAAGTCATGGACATGGAGATGTCGAACTAATAATGTGGGCACATGTATGACATGTAGGCCGGATCGACCCGACATGAGATTGTCTCTATACACATCATATACGTTATGTCCTTCGACTCGAGATTGTTGTATGTACTCGAGATGTGTATCGACTTGCTTAGGACCGACAAACGCTACTCCGTCACCGGGTAGTTATAAAGGATGTCTTCGGGTTTGTCGAGAAGCATCCGCGAGACATAGACAATCAAGATGGGACTTGCCCCTCTCTAATGAGAGAGATATCACCGGATCACTCAAGTGATTGGATCAACAAATGCATGGCCGTGCTTGGGTTAAGTGTTAACCCACGAGTTGAACCATATATCATGAGGCAAGGGAGTAACTTGTATATGGTCGTAGTGGTTCGTCGATATGATCATTTGCGTACGCATAGGAGTTGTCATGCCTTGCTAGAGGCCGTCTGTCGGCTATTGGGCGAATAGGATTATTCGGCCCATGTCTATGTGTGCGTGAACCCATAGGGTCGCACGCTTAAGAGGCTGGAAGCCTAATTCGAGTTGGACTCGAATTAGACAAGGCTTAGGTTTTCTAATGCGCCTCCAACTCGGGGGCACATGAGAGACGCCTATATAAGTAGAGGGGAGGGGCGTGGCCAAACACAACAAACACAATCCACGCCTTTGGCAGCCGCCGTCGCCCTCCACGCTCTCGCCTTCGCTCCTCGCGGACCTAGCAGTCCGGAGGCGCATCGCTTCTCCCTCGTACGTGTGTGACACCTCGGAGGTGCTGCATCTGGAGCACGAGGACGAACCGCACGAACCGCAAGTGGTGGGAGGAGTTGCTGGACGACCACGCAACTGCACGGCACTGCTGCGACGCGTTCGACTACATCGAGTCGTCTTCCGCTGCATCTGCGCGTCAAGTGGTAATCCCGTAACCTGTAACTAGTAGTAGATCCTGGGCGATGAGGTAGAAAAAGTTTTTGTTTTCTGGCTAGCGTAGCACCCTCATATCCCAACATCTTATTGCTTCCTGGATGAATAGAGAATCTTGAAAGATGTGCTTCATCGAGGATCTTTTGGCGTAACTCAGGAATTTTTGGTACGACTGCACGATTCTTGAACCATATAACATCTCGCTTCATCAATTCTCAAACGGGATATTTTTCCCTCTCTAACTTTCTCCTTGATATGTTCCATACCTTTATTATCTCTCTCGAGCAATGATAATTTGATCTCGGATAGTTGACTCCATAGAAATGTTAGTTAGACCGCCTTGTTGTATCATCTCTATGCCCAACTTTTCTATCTCATGACATAAAGAAATATCCAGGGGCTTCACCTGTCAAACAGCTTACACCGACTTTTTCGACTAAGTGCATCGCCGACCACATTTGCCTTACCAGGATGGTAATGCACTTCGAGATCATAATCTTTAATCAGTTCTAACCATCTTCTTTGCCTCATATTCAATTCTTCTTGAGTGAAGATATACTTCAAACTCTTATGATCTCGTATAGATATGACAAGTGTTACTCAACGAGATAGTGACGCCAAATCTTCAAGGCATGAACAACCGCCGCTAACTCTAGATCATGGGTTGGATAATGTTCTTCATTACGCTTGAGCTGTCTTGATGCATAAGCAATAACTCGCCCTCTTGCATCAAGTACACAACCAAGACCAATGCCAGAAGCATCACAATAAACATCAAACTGTTTCTCCATATCCGGTTGAACTAAAATCGGAGCAGTAGTCAATGACTTCTTTAAGGACTGAAATGCCTCCTCACACTTAGGTGACCAAACAAACTTGGTTTGATTCTTCAACAACTCAATTATAGGCTTAGCTACCTTTGAAAAGTTAGCAATAAATCTGCGATAATAACCGGCCATTCCAAGGAAACTGCGAACCTCGGAAATAGTGGTTGGTGTTTTCCAATCTAGAATATCCTTTACTTTACTAGGGTCAACAGTTATGCCCTTAGCGAGATAAAACATATCCAAGGAATTGCACTTCCTTAAGCCAAAACTCACACTTGCCGAACCTAGCATATAACCGATGTTCTCTCGTACGTTGCGTAACAATTCCGAGATGCTCGGATGTTCTTCTTCATTCTTAGAATAAATCAAAATATTATCGGTGAAGACCACTACAAACCGATCAAGTTCCCGGCATGAACACCGAGTTCATTAAATATAAGAAATGAGCTGGTGCGTTTGCAAGTCCAAAAGACATAACTGAGATACTCATACTGAGACCATATCTAGTAGTGAATGCCGTCTTTGGAATATCTTCAGGTCGAATCTTAATTTGATGATAGCCAGACCTGAGATCTATCTTTGAAAATACCTTTGCTCCTGCCAACTGATCTAAGAGCAGATCAATACGAGGCCGAGGATACTTATTTTTGATAGTCACTTCATTCAATGGACGATAATCAACACACAACCTCAAGGTTTTATCTTTCTTCTTTACAAAGATGGTGGACAACCCCAAGATGAACTACGTATCGATAAAACCTTTATTAAGCAATTCTTTCAACCGAGCTTTAAGTTCGCTAGTTCGGTGGTGCCATTCTATATGCTCTTCGGATATTGGGGCATCGGCTTCAACTCAATCGCAAACTCCACATCTCTATCTGGAGGTATACCGGGTAACTCATCAGGAAATACATCTGGGAAATCTTTAACTACAAGGATATCTCGAATCTCCTTCACAGAGGTTGCATAAATTCTCTTGACTGCCCTCTTAGGAGTTGGGAATTGAATAAGCAACGCGACTTGCCATCGATAAATTCACTTTTATAGTCCGGTTCAGGTATCAATAATAGCTCCTCGCCGATTCATCCAGTTCATACCTAGGATCACATCTATATCCCGATCCTTTAGAACAATCATTGATGTGGGAAAGATATGTCCACCCAAGTCTATGGGTACCGATGTACCATTTCCTTAGTACACATACGCCCTCCAGGTGACTCGAATAAAGAAATTTTCTTTTGTTTCTCCAATTGGGATCTCATGCTTCATAACAAATGTCCGATTGATGAATGTATGGGATGCTCCGAGTTAAAAAGTATAAATGCTTTGAGTGATTGGCAACTTGGAACATACCCATCAAAATAGGCTCTCCCTCGGGAATATTACCGGCTTGCGTGTAAAAGACACGCCCAATTTTCTTCTTAATTTGGCTCTTCTGTTGATTCTGATGTGACACAGAAGTACTTAGAACATTGGAATTGTACTGGTTTGGATGTGGACAGTCCCTTGTAGAGTGACCAGACTTTCCACAATTGTAACATGGGTAGTTCTGTATTTGTAAAGTGGGTTTTCGAACGCTAGGAGCATTCGGCTGGCGTGGATAAGAAAGAGCTGCAACGGGACGGACAAGTGCCTGCTGCGGGACTTGATACTGGACTGGATGATAAGGAGTATGAAAATGATTTACAGGATGACGGATTATCTTCAGGCGCTTAGGCTTACTGCCTGAGGATTCAGTATTCAGAGCCTTCTTCTTCTTGGCCTTCTGGTGCTTACGATTAACAGCTTCGCAAGTGATAGCAATATCAACTGTCTCGTAAAATGTAGTATTAAGAGTAGCACTAGAAATCATCATACGAGATCTTACTATCCGAGACCCCTCAAGAAGTAACCCTTCTTTTTATCATCTCGTATCAACATACTCGGTGCATACGGGATAAGTGATTAAACTCGCTCACATACCGTACGACGGACATATCACCTTGTTGTAAAGATAAAAATTCTTCCTTCTTAACTTTCATAACACCTTGTGAAACATAATGAGTGCGGAAAGCTTCACGAAACTCTTCCCATGTGACATGATGACCAGTGGGTTGTATAGCAACAAGATTTTCCCACCAAGCCACCGCAGCACCTCTCAGCTGTTGAGCTGCAAATAGTGGCTTCTGAACTTCCGTACAAGGAATGAGATCAAACTTTTTTGCATGGTGCGGAGCCAATAATCAGCTTCAAGAGGTTCATCTCGCTTTGGTGAAGGCGGTGGCCGAGTGGCTGCGAAATCAAAATACGTGACCTCATTACCATTATTCCGACCATGATTACCCCGAGTGATATTCGATTCGAGCTAGAATAGTTGTAGCATTGACCGAGCGGCAAGGGTATCGGTCAAACCGGGTTGAACCGGTGGAGGATTGGAATCATCACCCCATTTTGAGAAATCCCAAAGAAAGATCGGATGCTCGGGTATGAACAGCATCATCGTTGAATAACAAGCCAAACTTTAAACTCGAGCAAAGAAAAAGATAGAATCAAGATTAAAGAATAGATAGGTGGGATCTCGAAGGCTAGCAGGAATAGGATTGATACTACCTAACCCAATTCACATTAAGAGGGAAGGTATTTATTAACGGGTTAATTAAGCATGATGCATGAACGGACCTACGTTCTAAGCTTAAAAGACTTTAATGTAACACATACTTAAAAGTAAACTTTTATAAATAGGGCATTATAACATGATATTCCACCATAAACTTTGAAACATGACTAGAGGGCTATAGAAGTGAGCATAGGTAAGGGATAAGCAATTTGGACCAAAATAGTCAAGTTAAATTTTTATTAGATCCAAAACCTTTTGAAGTTTTCGCAAGGAATACTACAATAGCTCTAGAATAACGATCCGGCTCTGATACCAGTATGTGTGAGTAACCTCCTAAGTAATATGGCCCACATGCACTAATCTTTGTCTTAACGACCTCAGATTACTATGCATGTGTTCCACACAACTTAACAAGCTCGTCGGGTGTCCTCGGGAAACCCGAATCATCCACGAATCTTTCGAACCGGATCGATCATTATAAGAGACATTGCGTATTACAACAATTTTATGTAAATAAATTATATCGGAGTAAAAGTGCGGAAGTATTATGATAACATAAGTTTACAAATCATTTATAAATAAAACTTTACAATAATAAGCTATGTTGATTACAACCATAGTAGTGGAATATCATTACTTAACTTTATGATTCACCAAAACGTAGGGCTCGCCCGGGAGCCAAACAAACTACTCGACGTCCTCACTTGACGGACACACTCCGCAACAAGGGTAGAACAAACCCCGAGTACAAAAGTACTCCGCAAGACTTACCCGACGAAAAAGAGGGGAGAAGACTCGGAACGAAGGCCGAGATAGGACAAGGTAAGGCTTAGCAAAGAATCAAAGTATTTTGCGAGAAAAGCACTAAACTAGTTTCAACCTCAAGTTTTACTTTCCAGGATTAGTCATTAGATTCTAAGGTGAGCCTAGTCTAGCTTGATTACAATGAGATCAAGATAATTCACGGAGATCACAATCTTAGTCTTCCAACAAAATTTCTTCAAGTTCCATAAGTTACTACGATGCAGTCGGGTGATCGAGTCTCCATAACCGAGGAGCAACGACGATTCGAATCGATTATACCCAGCTGGGGATCCCTAACCACACGATATATGTAGAACCAAATCTTGCATATATCAACCTTCACTCAGATCTTCCAAAACCAACCCGGGTCCGCGCCACCCGAGAATACCGTACGCCTCAAATCCAGACCAAGCCCACGAGGGTAACTCGTATTCCCGCCATCTCTCCACTCCCGGTGCAGCGGTTATCCATTCCGATGATGGAATAGCGGGGTCTTAGGCTTACCATAGTATGTGATTAGTTGCAAGGCTCGAACCACAGCGGCCCTACAACGATACGGTCCTTAATCGACATAGTCGGAAACACTACATCCCTAACCGGATGCAAGTTACCCGACCGGTCTCAACTTCATTAAAAGATGTAACGAGATCCAGACCAAAGGATTACATCGAGACGTCATTCGATGAAACCCAATATTCGATCAACGATTTCATTGCGAAGTAAAATTAAACTCACCGACAGGTAAGCACATCCTTTTGAAAATATTTTCGAAATCCGAACTAAATTAGCAAGGCTAAGCATTGTTACGTATTTTTCAATCAAAACGGTTTCAAGGATGATATTAGAATAATCAAGGAAGTTAATGCGTCAAGTAGGTTATCACTCAACTCCTATTACTTAATGCAACAATACATACTCAAGTAATAAAACTTTTGCAAAATCAAGGAATTGGTTGATGGATCCGGGGCTTGCCTTGAAAGTCGGTGTAGACGTTCTTCAACGACGTATTCGGAAGATATGACCAATCATCAACGATGGACTGACTTCCTCAGGAACTAGGGTTGACCCGACAATAATTCCCACGAAACTAGATCTTTGGACTCTCCTCGACCACGGGGACTACACGGGGTAAATAAAATGCTTCAACATGATGAAATATAAAATATGATGCTCGACGAAGCTAAACAAGATTAAAGGCAAGCGCAAACAATTAATTAAAGTGCCGAAGGTCATTAGGGTTGATGACCTAGGGTCTTCACTCAAATCCAAAGTCAAACAATTAATTAATTAGCTAATGAAATTAAATCCTAAAACAAAAGTTGTCAAATTGATTTCAAAAATTAATTTTAAGTAGCTTATATTAAAAACAGTGCACCCATAAATTTTCATGATTTTTGGATAAATAAATAAATTACTAAAAATCAGGGAAGACTCATTTTTCAAGTAAAAGAACTAATTTTTGAACATATCAAAAGTACTCAAATTTGACATTTTGAAATTTTCTTAGATAGAGGACATCATAAGGAACACACACAAAAATTTTTAGAATTTTTGGAGCTACAAATGAATTACTATGAATTTTGAAAGAAAATAACATTTTCGCCAAAATAGAATTGAAAAAGGATTTAAAAAAAGAAAAGGCCGATTGGGCCGAAAGTGAACCGGCTCGGCCCAAGATGCGTGGCCTGCTTGGCCCAAACAAGATGAGCCGGCCGGCCCATCGTGGCCTCCGTTCTGGGCCGACGGCGGCGAGGAGCTCGCCGGCGATATCTCGCCGGCGGCGAGGTTCCAGGCGGCGCGGCTCGGCCCTACGTGACCACTGGCAACACGGCACACCCGTTGAGCTACCTATCAGACGGCCGACGCGGGACGGCGCACGCTCGCCGGCGACCATGGCGGAGCGGCGGTGCGACGACGACGCGACGGTGGAGCTCGTCGGAGCTTGTCCGGCGGCTTTGGCGCGCGCGGGGGTGCGGTGAGCGCTACGGACGCGATGCGCGAGCCAAAGAAGGACGCGGCGCGAGGCCCCATCGGCCTCGGCCTTGGACGCGGCTGCGCGCGGCAACGATGAGCGGCGGCGACGCGACGGCGGCCGGCGCTACGGTGCCCTAGAGGCCAATTGGAAGGCACAAAGTGCGGTTACGGGAGCTCACAATGGGGATGGCGCGCTCGAAGATGGAGAGGATGGACGGTCCGAGATGGGAGCTTGGCGGTGGCGGAAATGGCGTCGGCGGCGGACTCCGGCGGCGAGCTTCGCGTCCCGGCGTGTCCTGTGCACCATTCGGAGAACCAAGAAGCGCATCATGAGCAGCGCGACAAGGAGATCATGAGTACCCAAGGAATCGAGAAAATGATTCAAGGCGGTGACGAACGGCGGTGGCGACTCTCGCGGCTCGGCTCACCGTCCGCGAAGAAGAAGATGGGCGTGCGGCGATTCTAGCGGGAGCTAGGCGCCATCTTCATGCTCTGCGGACTCGCAAGGACGAGGCGCGTGCGGCGGTGGTATTTTCTTTGGACGGAGGCGGCGCAACGGCGACGAGCGGAGGCGGGAGCTCGAGCGCGACAATGGCAATGGCGGCGGCCGAGGAATGGATAAGGAGAGGAGAGGCGGGGTCCGGCCGGGGTTATGGCGCAAGGGACGGGGTCGGAGACGGCGACACGGGGCGGAGAAGGTTCGAGCGCGGCGTGCGCTTGGTGGTCGGTCGGGCGGACCGAGCGGCATGGCGCGGCGACGAGGAACGAGGGGGGAAAAGCGATGATGACGTCATCCACGGTGACAGCAGGGGAAAATTGCAAATTTCTCCAAAATTTTGAACTAAAGTTGAAAAATTCCAAAAAGCAACCCTAGCTAATTTTTCATTCTCTACAACTTTCTCAACTGGCACATTTTCAAATTTTGCAAGGAAAATTGAATTTGAATCAAATTTTGAAAAGGGGACAAAAACCCTAGAATGAAATATTTGAAATTACTTTGGATTTTTCTAAATAACTTGAAAAACTCCAAAACTATGGAAAACTCAACTTTTCAAACTGCACATTTTCTCCAAAAGGTGTTTTTCCAAAATATGCATAGTTTTTGAATTATGGTTTGAAATTGAAAAGGGGACAACTGTCTGAAAACCGTATTTTCAAATTTATTTGAAATTCTTTTTGAAAACTTGAAAAACTTTGTTCACCAACATTGTAGGTCTCATCAAGCCCTACAATATTGCTTTTTGGACCAACCCCAAATTCTTTGTAGATTTTGAATTAGAGAAAAGGGGGTAAAACGGAGTTTGTCGGAAACGGGGTTTTCGAAACGAAACTGTTTAATTCTAGCCGACACACTTCTAGTCTATCAAAACAGTAACAAGCATCATCTCAGGAGCACAATCAACCTAGAATGTAAACTTATTTTAGTTGATGCACATCAGGGTTTGCCTAACATGAATGCTTTGCGACTAAACATGATGACATGGCAGGTTTTAGGTAATATAACATCAGAGATGTTACACCCTGACCAAGCGGCATCAGGAAGGCAGAAAGCGCAGAAACAGAGGGAACCTCCTGTAGAGGAAGAGCCACAGGAAGCAGCACCAATGGGAGCAATGATAGACTATCCTGACACAACTAGCCTACCGTTCCCTACCAGAACCAAGAAGCTATCCGCGGATGAACAATTCGCACGCTTTGTTGAGATGATAGAAAAGGTACATGTGAGCGTCCCACTCATGGATGTCTTGCATGTCCCTTCCTATGCAAGATATGTGAAAGATATCATCAACAACAAGCGTCCTCTACCATCCACGGAGATGGTCAAACTGACAGAGGAATGCAGCACAGTGATACTCAATCATCTGCCTGAAAAGAGAAAGGATCCTGGGTGCCCAACCATCACTTGTTCAATCGGGGGCCAACAGTTTGACCATGCTCTTTGTGACCTGGGAGCCAGTGTGAGCGTCATGCCGAAGACAGTCTTTGACAAGTTGGATTGCACACAGCTTGCACCAACAACCATGACGCTCCAGCTGGCCGACTCCTCCATTCGCTACCCTGCAGGGATTGCAGAAGACATCCCGGTAAAAATTCGAGGGTACTTCGTGCCAGTCGACTTCGTGGTGCTAGACATGGAACTCACCAAAGAGAACCCTCTCATCCTGGGGAGGCCATTCTTGAGCACCACTGGGGCCCAAATAGATGTTGGAGCCGGCGAAATCCGCTTCAACATAAATGGCCAGGAGGAAAAGTTTGAATTTTGACCCCGCAAGCAGGAACAATGCAACATGATCCGTATAAAATATGGACCAAACACTCAAGGCATACGGGAGGTTGAGATCCAGCCCCAGGCCTTCATGAGCAAGCCAAAGAAAGAGAATAAGGAGAAGCCAAAGGCAACCCCTAAGAAGGAGCAAAAAGACTGTCACACAGCCTAAGAAAAAGAAAACCGCTCCCCAACAGAAGGGCAAGAAAGAAGAGGTCTCCACACCACCGAAGAAAGTGGTGCAGAAAGGGCAGGAAGAGCCATCCGCCGCTGCACCACCCAAGGTAATCAAAATGGAATGGAGACCTAACAAACCATAGACAACAACGGACATACCATCCACAAGTACAAAGATGGAGGAAGTCCTACCCAAACAAAAGATCAACCCTGGGCCATGAGTTTCAGGATAAGCTTGGGGGAGGACCCCCATTGAGGTACCTGCATTGCATATTTAATTTCTCATAATTTTATTTTCTATTTTAGCATGTTTAATTTCAAGTTTCTTGCATTGGAAAATTCAAAAAAAAATATATTAATTCCATTCCATATATGTGCTATGAAATATTTAGTTCCACCCATGTTGAAATGATTGGTTGCCTGCTTTATGTCTCGCTTGTACTTGTTTAAAATAGAGTTTTCTCTAATATTTGGGTTTATCGCTTTACATTATCATGCTCTAGAAACTTGATTTAGTGGGTTGCATACAATTACTCTCATCTAGGTTATTGCGCGATATGATATAGTGACTTAGACCACAGCAATGACTTTGTCCCTTGAGAAAACCTGATGTCCGGAGTCTTTGTTTCAAAAATTTCAAAAACAATAGTTCCTCAATGATCGTGAAATACCCACCAGAGCCATATGATTTATATGTAGTATAAGAACCTTCATACGCTGCTTGTTCGTACATTCAGTGCGGTCGGATTGTTACCGACGCGAGATTATGACTCTACACCCACGATTGAGATTCACTTGCACCCACCAAATAAAACGCCAACTCTTACACTGAGAGTTGCGCACAACATGCACCCTTTACCATCCGCCGACTCCTACACTGAGAGTTGCGCACCACTCTTTCCACCAAATAAAAAAATGCCGACCCTCACCCTGAGGATCGCGCAACCCTCTCTTATAGTTTGCAAAATTCTCCATGCATTGTTCATCATGACATCTCCCTCCACCTCATCAATAAAGTTATGGGCTATGTTCTTAGTCAGAAAAAAATGAGAGAAAAGAAAGAGAGGAAAGAAAAGAAAAAAAAGATATATAGTTGTAGGATTTACCTTTTCTTGTAGGCAAACGGGAAAAGTCTTAGATCCCCGTTCAAATATATATATATATATATATATATATATATATATATATATATATATATATATATATATATATATATATATATATATATATATATATATATATATGATGAGAGAATAGTTTTAGTTGATCGTTGATAGCCCATCATCTCCTTTCATCTCATCCATCAATAAAAGAAAGCGTGTCATGATGCATGGAGACCCAAAAATACCACAAAATTAGGAATCATCTTTCATCCATCCACACACTTGCACATCTCAATCAAGGTGTATAGCTTAATCTCCGTAAGGTTCAATCCTTGACCTTACAACATATGTGATACAAGTATGCCCACTTACATAGCTACCCAAAACTCCACTCTCGCCTTTAGTGGTAGGAAGAAGGCAAAAATCTAAAAATGCCTTTGGTGAGGTTACTATACACAATTGAGCGATCGAGTGGGTCATTTGAGGAACTTGGTTTATTTATAAAAATTTACAAAACCTCCAGAGATGAAAGTTGATCTTGGGATGAATGAAAAGCACCGGTCTTTGAAACTGTTCTATTTTGCAATCGCCCAAGACTTGAGAAAAATTAGAAGCCCCACTCCATCAGGAATCATAGAGAAGATACAATTGTCGATTTATTCAAATAGCAAGAGAACGCTCTCTTTTATCTTGTACACTTGAGATATAATCGGCATCGTAGCAACCCCTGATCAACAACCCAAAGCAAAAAACTTGCTCGGGACGAGCAAGGGGTAAGCTTGAGGGATCTTGTTGGCGGTCCTTAACTCCGATTTTTACCCGCCAACTATAGGTCATTATGGGGGAAATAAATATTTTATTGCACATATATCTTTACTATTGACCTAGTTCCACCTGTGCTTGGAGAAAATATTGTTTTGCGTAAAATACACCAAGTGCAGGAATTTCGTAATAAAAGTACGCTTTTCGGAAGGCGTAAAAAGCAAGAGAACAAGGCCAGCCACACGGGGTCGAAATGGGCCAAAAGCACCAAAGACAAACGCGACCTGTGGAAAGGCGGCCCAGCCCCACCAGCCAAAGGCGGTCGGGGCGTCACCGGTGCACGGCGCGCACGGGGCGCGCGCACCGGCCCTTTATGTGGGCCCGGCCAAGGCGATTCGCCTCCTTCCATCTAGGGGATGACGGTTTCGCTGGTGTTTTTACACCACTACCCCCGAACCGCCTTCTGGGGGCTATAAATGAAGAGGAGAGGACCCCCACCAACACACACACAATTTGGAGCCATCTCTACACCTCTCACTTGTTGTTTAGCATTAGTGTTAGTCATTTGGAGCTAGGCAAAGCTACTTGGAGAGCTTGTCTCCAGGAGGAAAAACTACATCTTTGGTATAAATCTATGGAGCATTCTTCCTTAGTCAAGTTCTCATTACATTTATATAGTTGTGCATATGAACTAGAGTATAGTCTAGTACACGATTTATTCGATGATCAAGAACTAGGCCATAGTTCTTGTGAGAGTTGTTCATCGTGTTCTACATTGTTCTTCATCGTTCATATGTTTTACTTGTTTAGATTAGATTGTAGGAGAGGAATAGCGATTCGATGTGCCTTCGGGTTTGCCTATGTCCTAGCTCGTCCATCCGTAGGGGTGGGAGTCCCGGGGGATGTAGGTAGCTCCTTAGTATGCGACATGGTGTCCGGGTGCGAGGGAACCTTCGGATATGTCGGCATGCCACGGTTGAGGTGGTAGGCGGCAGGTGGTGACAGCCCTGTCCGTCCCTTGTAATCCCCCACGTTCGCATGTTGAGTAAGAGTTCGTAAAGTCTTGACATGTGCAGGAATAAATGAATTGGTTCAACCGTCCAATATGATCGGATTAACCAATTCTTCTGAAGCATATGCTATTGATGATGTCTTAAATCAGTCTAGTACTTCTAGTACCGATTTAGAGGATTGGAGGACTCCCTTGATTAAATATTTGCAGGATCCTAGTACTAAGGTTGATCGAACCATCCGGCGGCTTGCTTTCCAATACACATGGCAGCATGATGAATTGCATAGGAGGACGGCCGATGGTCTACTACTGAAGTGCTTAGGGCCTGATGATGCAAGAGTGGCTATGGGAGAAGTCCATGAAGGAGTTTGTTGTACACATCAATCGGCTCATAAGATGAAGTGGTTATTAAGACGAGCTGGTTTTTATTGGCCTAATATGATTGCCGATTGCATGCGTTATTACAAGGGATGTGAAGAGTGCCAATGGTTTGGGAACATTCAAATGGCACCCGCTTCGGAGCTTCATTCCATTACATCGCCGTGGCCGTTCAGAGGTTGGGGGCAAGATTTCATTGGCCAAATACATCCCCCATCTTCAAAGGGACACAAGTTTGTCTTGGTTGCTACAGATTATTTCACAAAGTGGTGTGAGGCAGTCCCATTGAAGAATATTACTCATGTTGAGGTAATAGAGTTTATCAAAGCGTATATTATTCATAGATTCGGCATCCCTCAAGTATTACATACGGATCAAGGAACATCTTTTATGGCTAAAGAGGTGAAAGCTTTTTCCGAATCATATAAAATCAAGATGATCAACTCATCTCCATACTATGCTCAAGCTAATGGCCAAGCTGAAACTAGTAATAAGACCTTGATCAAGCTCATCAAGAAGAAGATTGAAGAGACTCCAAGGAGGTGGCATGAAGTCTTGTCGGAAGCTTTGTGGGCGTATCGCACATCAAAGCATGGTGCAATAAAGGCAACTCCGTTTGAATTAGTCTATGGTCAAGAAGCTATGTTGCTCGTTGAAGTGAACTTGGGTGCACTTAGATTTGCCAAGCAAGATGACTTATCCGCTGAAGTGTACCATGATCTCATGATGGACAACATAGGTGATGTGACCGACAAGAGAATTAAAGCTCTAAAGGAGATTGAAAAAGACAAGATACGTGTTGCAAAGGCCTACAACAAGAAGGTGAGAAGCAAATCTTTCCAAGTAGGAGATTTAGTGTGGAAAACCATACTCCCTATTGGATCAAAGAGCAATCAATTTGGCAAGTGGTCTCCTAATTGGGAGGGTCCTTTGAGAGTGATCAAAGGGATACACAGAAATTCCTATGTGCTAGAGACATTGAAAGGGGAGCGTCTCGACAAAGCAATCAACGGGAGGTATATTAAAAAATACTTCCCAAGTGTTTGGCAAGAAGCCTAGTGCTCTTCCAAATAATGGCCGATACATGTATCGCCCTTAGAACAAAAATGGCCGATGTAATACATCGCCCTTAGTCACTGGTTAGCCGATGTGGTGGACATCGTTGCTAGTTGGTTAACAGGTGAAAGAGTATTTTCAAGATTCATGAGCTAATTCACTTGAAAACAGGGGGGCATGTGTTGACGATCAAAAATGGCAAAGAAGAATTAACACGTGTCGACAAGTCAACGGATGACGAAACGGGAAGCTTTCGGCGCAAGAAAACGGCACCGGACGCTGCTCGGGCCGCGCCGAACGCGCCCGCAAGCGCCGGACGCGGTCCAGAGACGCCCACGGGCGCGCGAGGCGCCATACGCCGGACGCGGCCGCGGAGCGCCGGACGCATCGTCGGGCGTCAGACGCTGGGTCGCCCGCGCGCGCGCTTGCGCCCAACAGCGCCGGACGCTGGGCCTCGAGCGTCCGGCGCGCGCCGGACTCGGTACAGAAAGTACCGCGGAGCGCGCGGGGCGCCGGACGCTCGCGCCGGACGCTTGCGCCGGACGCGTGCCGCGTCCGGCGCTGTGTCGGAAAGCCCGATTCGTATGCAAATCGGACTTTTGGAAAGTTTAATTCGTGGAAAACTTGATGGACGAGTTTTGGGAGAGTTTCCTACTGGGATAAGACCACCCCCCCCTATATATATGAGGGGATCATGGCCGATTGAACCCATCCAATCAATCGACACAAATTCAACAACAAATCGATTGAGACGATCAATTTACCCTTCTTCTTCTTCTACATCCTGCCCTAATTTTCTAGTTGTTGTTCGGTGCTTCTCTCCGCGAGTTCATCGGCGATTCTAGGCGCCATCCGCTGGTTCCTAGGAGATTCCCTACGTGCATCCTCCCGACGGGTCTTCCCGGAGGTTGTTCTAGGGTTTACCCTTCCGTCGGCGGGCTCTACGTCGGCTTATCGATCTCTAGATCGGTTCGCCGGCCACGCTACGTCGTCGTTGCTGTTGCAGATCGCTTCAAGACACCTCTAGGTTGTTCAAAGCCCACTACCGGTGCGTTGGCGGATTTCTTCGTCAACAGAGTGCAACCGGCAACTGGGAACGCTCCAGCCACCAGCCTCCTATGTTCGGCAGTAGGAGCTCAACAAACACCACATCGACCTCCTCTGTTCGGCAACATGCATCTTCACTTCTCCGTTCGTTCCTCAGTTCATCGTTCAATTTGCAATTAATCCCACGACATCACTCAAATAAAGGCACTTAACTTCACATGAACCTGACATCCATTGGGCTTTTGAAACTGCCGCATCCATCGTTCACAAATATAAAACTGACGCAGCCAATAGACCGTCACGCTCCCTTCTACATTGAATATAAAATGGAATGATGTATGCTTTTCTTGAGTGGACGTTGTCCTCGCAGCTTAGGGAGCTTAGTAGGACGTCATTAGCACTTGCTTCATTGTGTCACCGGCTCACTGCCCAGGAAATCACCGTCTCCAACAACACTTTGCTTCATTGTGTCACCGACCAGGAACTCGCCGTGTGTCCAAGTACGTACAGAACCTGCCCATATGCTGCTTTGCAATTGCTTGGAAGCATACCTTGATTATGCGGCAACAGGTATTAAGAGTTTTCTTCTTGGGTTATGAATACAGGTTCTCCTAAGTTCAGATACATATGTTGTATATTGTGTCTTATTATTCAAGCTTTGGCATGGTAACAAACTCATTCCTTTGACGGATACACAAAATGTGATGACATTTAGCCCCTCCGTGATTTGATTTAGTCTCCAATCTTTCGAACTATATAATATTATTAATATTCTACAAACTATAATATATGTTTCGTCTATCCTACCTATTTTTTCTTGGAAAAACTATGATTTCACTTTCTAATTCCCGCAAACGCGCGGGTATTCACCTAGTATCTATAATTGTTGGTCGGTTAAAAAAAAGTGACACGGATAGGCTTTTTCCTTACAACCGGCAATGATGCATCTATTAGTGTAGGTTTTAAAATTCCAATAATAATAGGGTCAGTAGTGATTGTTTATTGTGTTGCAGTGTTGGGCGTGACAGAGTTTGAATAAACGTTTTTAGACGAATGGAGTACCGTAGCGCACACAAGTTACGTGTGAACCTCACTAGTTATGTACACGAAGATGAAAGTGAGGATTAAAATCTGAATTGGAGCCAAAACAACAGAATTATAGGCCATGTTTGGCAGGGCTTAGTGTTTTTTTTTTTTTTAAGTTTTGGTTTTATGAGCAACTTTTTAAGTGAAGCTAAAGCTATTTTAGAAACATGTTTGGCAAAACAGCTTCTTAGATTAAAAAGAAATAACAAACGGACGGTTATACCCTTCTGTCTCTTTTTTTACTTCCTCTCTCTTCCCCACGCTGCTCCCCAACGCCCCTGTCCTGCAGGCACCACGAGCTGAGCCCCTGCGGTGCCCTCGCCGGTGCGCCCTAGCGGCCATGGCGGCCCGCGCCCTGGTGGCCGCGCCTCCTCGGCCCCGCGGCCACCTGTACCCGCCCGACCGTGCCCTGGCCATGCCGATGGCCTCGCAGCGGTCGCGCTCGCCTCCGCCCTGCCCATGCCGGTGGCCTCGCCGGCACACTGCCCCGCCCCAAGAACCTGGCCTCGTCCCCATCCTGCTTCCCGCCCAAACCGTAGCTCCCCGCGTCCGGGCGGTCGCGCTCTCCCGAGCCATAGGGGCCGGCGCCCGTGCTTACGCGTGCCCTGGCGGTGGTGCTCGTCCGGCGCCTAGTGGCCCCACCTGCTTCTGTGGCGGAGACCTTCCAGGCAGCCAGTGTCCATGTGTGCGCTCTCAAAGCCCCAAGGGAAAAGCGCAACCTTCCGGCCTCCGAGCAAGCCACCCTTCGCCCTCCTCCCGGCGCGTCCCCGGCAGCAGCTCCTCCCAGCACGCCCCAGCAAGCAGCAGGCAGCGCCTCCTCAAGGCGCCCCTCGGCAGTCGCCTCCCCGGCAAGCAGCAGACCGTGCCCCTAGCAGCAGGACCTCCCAGTCGAGCAGCAGGCCACGTCCGCGGCCACGCTTGGTGGCGGCGCTCGCGAAACCCAGCAACTGTGATTCCGGCGACCGCGACCCGACCCTGCAACTCTGGCGATCCAATATCCAACGACCGTGCCCTGGCAAGCCAAGCTCCGGTGATCGTGCCCCAGCGAGCAGCGCGCGGACAGCCGTGTCCCCGGCCAGCAGCGCACCGGCGCCGATCCCTCCCCTCTTAACGAGCATGCGCCATGTGGCACCGGGGCCACCGTCGCTGGGGTGCCGCTCCGGCCGTATCCCCGAAGCGGCACCCCAGCGACCATGGCCCCGGTGCCACATGGCGCATGCTCGTTCACAGAGAGAGGGAGGGAGAGAGGGGGGCACATGCTGTCTTTTAGGCTAGGTGGGACCCACTTATGTTAGGTGAAGCTGTTCTAAGCTGCTATTTTTGGCTCCCTCCCATTGCATTCCTTTGTGAGAGGGGGACAAAAATGGTTTCACCTTTAAAGTTGTTTTGCAAATGGTTGTTTGGCAAAAAAGAACAACTCTAATATACTACAGTATATTGCACATTGCAGTAGTATTACATTATGGCCCACGGAAGGCCTTGTCGATTTCAGCCACTACCCTATCGGACACATGCTTGTCAAATATCTTGGGTAGGTTGGCAGACAGGTAAGCTTGACTGATGTGGTTGAGATCATCTTGTCCCTCGCCACCAAGCTCTCCTTCTCCGTCTCTTCCATCTCCACGACACTCCCTGCACACTTTTGGAGCCAGACATCAAGAAGCTCCGCGGCGGACTGTGCAAGCTGGCCGCGCACGATCTCCTCAAGCACGGCCTCCTTACCCTCCCCGCACTGGACGTCGACGATGACCGCTGTTGGTGACCACAGGCTTCGGACCAGCAGCGACGGCGAGACATACGGCCAGACCTGAGGGATCTTCTCGATGTTGATGCGATGAGCGTCGATACCGGTCGCGCCATAGTACTTATCGATGTAGGCCGGGTGGACCGGGAGGTCCCTGCGCGGGAAGAGGTCGAGGAGGACGACGAGGGAGGACGGACCGCCCTGGATGAGCTCCATGAGAAAATGCGGCGCGTCGGTGGTGGCGTTGAGGAACACGACGAGAGAGGTGATGTCGATGGCGCCACCGGTCGGGAGTGCGCGGTGGAACCAGGCCTCCAGCATGAAGTCGATCTGCACAGAGACCATGACTTTTATTAAAAAGGAGCAAGTAGCCTGTTTGGTTTCTATCAGACAACAAACCTTGAGTCCTTGACCACTAGAAACTCAAAATTAATGGCCTAGAAAACGTCGGTGTGCCGGTGTTCGGGGCAGCGATACTGTATGCCCTACGGGATGCATTCTTTGGCGAGTGCCTGTTGTACTCGGCAAAGTCTTTGCCGAGTGCAACACTCGGCAAAGAGGCTCCGTCGAAATCTTTTACGGTAAAGCCAGCTTTGCCGAGTGCCAAATCTCGACAAGTTTCATGATTTCTGGACTTTATTTGGATTTTATATAATTTAAATACACTTTCTCCCAAGTACCTCATTATGTTACGTCAACAAGATGCTCAAAATTGCATGTGAGTTCCTGGATATGGCCTTAACATACATTAAATATCATAAATATAGATTGTTCCATGCAATTGTAGTTCAAATTTGAAATATTCAATAAAATTCAATGAAACGGAAAAAAAACTAAGAAAATATATCAAAAAACTCGAATTTGTCCATATTTAAACATGGAGTTTTAAATAATGTGGGAAGGCCTCACATAAAAAAAATGGGTTAAAAAATAAAAAATATTTTGCCGAGTGTCAGGCAGTGGCACTCGGCAAAGCAAGCCTCTTTGTCGAGTGCCTCTTCCCGGCACTCGGCAAAGTTTTTTTTTAATTTTTTGACGGCGTGGGCGGACTCGGCCGTCAAGTGACATCTTTTTTGCCGAGTGTCGTATTTGATGAGTGTTGCACTCGGCAAAGAGAGCCTTTGCCGAGTGCCGGGCACTCCGTGGCACTCGGCAAATGCCTAGTGATGGCGGCATGCATGTTTGGCGAGAAAGAGGCCGGGGCAATGGCAACCCACGGCGAGGGAGTCATGATGGCTTTGTGCTGGCCGAGCGAAAGCGGTGGTTGTGGCGTGCGAAGCTAGAGAGGACGTTGCCATTACCCCGGCGTTAGGATCTACCTCCTCCGGCGTGCAAGATTCGCTTCCATAGGCCGTCAACCATGGCAGCGGCGCTCCTTCATGACGCAGTAGTGGCGCTCCATCACAGAGGGCATAGAAGCGCCCGTCAACAGGGAGACACAAGCCTGAGTCAGAGACACAAGCCTAAGTAAAGCCTCAGTCAGAGCAGTAAGAGACACAAGCCTGAGTAAAGCCTCAAGCCTTGTTTAGTTCCAAAACTTTGATGCCAAATTCCACTATGAAAAAAGAAGATTTCCCGTCACATCAAAATGTTTAAACAATTATTATCAAATAAAAATAAAAATGTTATAGTGCCATACAGTGAATTGACCATCCTCAAATTAGGGAACTAAACGAGGCCTCAGTCAGAGACACAAGCCTTAGTCTCGCCTGACCTGTTCTGCACACCATGCTTATCCAGCAACTTGGCCCGCTGTTTGTCGTGGTTTTGTTGGGCAGATGGCTAGGCACCAAGCCCTCCTTCAGCAGGACCTGCTGGTCCGTTTAGCCATTGCAAAATGTCAGGGCTATGCGACGGCAGCCATCGGTGGTTCGGTGAATTTGAGTTGTTATTATCTTTTTAATCGAAAGAAAATACCTTGAATTAGCATCTCTTAGAGGTTCGGTGTAGTTTACTTGCTAAACTAATAGATCTAGCAAGTCAAACTTATATTTTGTCCTTCTCCAATAGCCACATGTAGTACCTTGCTTAACGTTTCTGCATTGGGTCACCCAACTATTTCTAGCCAATCAAATATTTTTTAATTATCTCTTTTCCTCTTACAAATATCTCATATAGAACCCTTTATTTTTCTTAACTTATGCATCCAGTTTACTCCGATCTCCGATGAAAAACACCACACACGGAGAGCTGACACGTAGTTCTTCTAAACCGCTCAAAGAGGATATTTGGTAGGTTTTTATTTCTAGGGAGTTCTTTATCAAATTGTTGGACGACACTTATTGTCTTTTTTTACTAAAGAATCAAATTAGAAATATATTTTACAAAACTCTTGGAGATACTCTTATCTTTTATAAACATTCTAGTATAAGATTCAAATATAAATTATATTGAAATTTTACTTTCACTAAAAATTATAATAAGCTGAAAAGAAGTGTGAAAATATTAAAAAACTAAAATTCAAATAACACTTAAATATATTAAAATTTTCAAATAAATGAAAATAATGATACTAATGCATCTAACCTCACTAAATATGGTAACAAACTAAAGATGTAATAAAAATGTGAACCAAAAAATAATTGAAATATCAAAACTAATATGTTAATCAATTCAAATAATTTTTTATCTGACATAACATTATGAAAAGCAATTTTAGAGGTGGATATTTTTAATTAATGAGGCAAGAAGGCCGACCATCTAATTCAAATGGCTTTTGTTAATCAGTTATTTTCATAGACGTCCATCTAGAATCGATTTCAAGAGACCGTTAATAGAGGCAGGAGGCGCAATAAATGAGTAGTGTGTGGTGCCATGTTTTTTCTCTCTTTTATTTACGATTTCAGGGCCACCCCAGCATTAATCAGTTTGTAACGGGCCAGGTCGATCTCGATCCGGTTGCAATTCTAGGCAACCAATCAATGGATCTCTGGGGCCTGGCTGACTAGGCTGAATCCTACTACCAGCTAATCTCGCCTTGTCATTAGTCCCGACCCGACCCGACACAAATCAAATCAAATAATATGTGAACACTGGTGCACCATTGTGTTGTACTGTTGTTGCTGCATGCATGTTGCATGATTACTTCTTTGAAATGGACATACTTGTATATGTGTATTGTTAATTTTTATTTATTATTATATAGTCTCCTGCGCTGTTTCAAACCTAATTTATAACTATAATGAGATGAGCTAAATTTGAAAACAATTCAAAACAGATGATTTTTAATTAACTTCAACATAAAAGAACAAATCTAATGGTTGCAATTTCAAAAGTCAGCTAAACCAGGCAGCGGATGTCAATGAGAAGCGCGGAATCTCAACAGGTGTAATACTCAAGCATTTCACGGAACGCATCCTACGCAAGGCCGCTTCGCCTTTTCTACCAATAGTGTCACATGAGCAACACAATCGGCAAAGCTGCTGACAAGGAGCTGTATGGCGAAGCCATTGTCCATCCAAGAGCGTCGAGATTGTGATAATGAAGCGCTTCGGCTTTTCCTCCAAGAGCAGGCCAGACCAACGCCGGCCCCCGGTTATGGATGCTTACAACACCATCTCTGTTGACAAGTTGAACCCGTCGCACGTTGAAGCCATGCGGGGACGGGGACTCTTCCCGGACACGGACCAACTACTTCAGCCGAGGAGATGCTGCGCAAGATGCGCATAGACATCTGACGCATCGGCGCCTAGGTTGTTTAGTGCATGACTAGTAACTTTCTATTTGGTCTGCTAGGGAGGAATATAAAGATGCAGAAACCTTTTGCAAAAATATCTTTTGAAATCTATTCAAAATCAGAAAAAATTACTTACTTCAACAAAAAAGAACAAATGTAATAATGTTAGTAATTTTGAAAGTAAGCTAAACCACGAGTATTTTTTTGGAAAAAAAAATACGAGATTGCAACGGGGTGAAGCTTGTCGGAAAAAAATTACGACTGCACCAGGATGAAGCGTACCGAGGAGCCAGGAACGCCCCGGTGAACGTCGACCGATCCAAGCGCAGCCGGCGCGGCGGCGTCCCCGAACAAGGCCACGTCCGCGGGCACCTCCGAGGGAAGCAGACGCGGGCCGAGACGTGCCTCGATCTGGTGCGCCAGCGCAAGCATCACCTCCCTGTGCGCCAGCCGCGGCATGCGGGCTACCGCAGCCTCCCTACTGGAGCTGGACGCTGTCGCCGCGCACAGTGTCGACGACAGCGTCTTGCGCCGGAGTGGGAGCCGTAGATGAGCGGAATGCCCATGATGGAGTACTGGCGCCGGCGAGGAGAACCGGTGGCGGTGGTGCTTGTGGCTGATGCACGGCGCGGGAAGCGTAGCCATATATACGCGCACCGCCGGCCGTGTCAGCCGTGTATGATCGTCGTCTCACGGCACGGCCGGCCGGGGTGGATGGATGGGACGCGCGCCCGCCGCCCGGACGGCAACACCCGCTGCGCGCCGCTGCTACAACAAAAACGGTTCCTACACTACACTCGCGAGGTGGACATATATGAGCATACTGTATATATATAGCAGTGGTGGCGGCACATGTACCACGCGTTGCGAGCAAAGCACTGGCGTGCAGCCTCCGCGCGCGAAACCGAGTCGTCGTTGTCGGCCCTCAGCCGTGCCCGTGCTCATGTCATGGCGCACGTCTCTTCATCATAGTCAGCATGCATGCACACACTTCTGTACCCAGGCACTCCACTACTGTTTCCTGTTTCCATATATATGTGTACAATTCGTGCAAGCTTTTTCTACGCTGCCTGCGTAATTTAGCTCATTTTCTCAATGAAGACAAAAGGCCGCGGTACTGGAGATACAGCCATACAGGTGGTGAGGCCTTTGCACAAGTGTAAAGCCATATATATGCTGTGCGCAAGAGCACGACTGCTAGAGGTCTAAATATTCTTTTTCTTCAGCAACGACGACGACATGATCGATTGCGAGGTTTTACAAACTTTTTCCAAACTCTTCCACAACATATGTATTCGTTCAAAAAGAGCTCTTCCAACACAATAATAGTGTACAACACGCACGATAAATAGCTGCAACACATATATGGTCCATTCACTACTACAGATTTTCATATCACAGCCGGTTCGCAACCCTCATCACTGACGGAAAGTGAACCGGCAGTGAGCAAGCGGCAGTGTTGTGGGTGGTGCATCACAGCCGGAATTTTCACCCCGGCTGCGATGAGCACACAACACTGCCGGCGCGTAGAATGCCCCGGCAGTGTTATTCGATGACAACACGTGCGCCGGCTCTTCTAGGAGCCGGCAGTGTTGTAAGAAGCGACGCTGCCGGCTCGTTCAGAGCCGCCCGAGTGTTGTCGGGGCCAACAGCTGCCGGCTGGTTCTTCGAGCCGTCGGTGTTGTAATACGACAGCGACACTTGTCGGCTCGTAGAATTAGCCGGCCGTGTTGGCTCGACAACACGAACGGCTTGTGCAACGAGCCGACAGTGTTGTTCGGGCAGATCACTGCCGGCTCGTTGCAGCCGGCGATGATGGTGGTTTTTTTCAATTTATTTTTTAAAATTTAAATAAATTATATATTTTAGTTTTTATTTTATAATGCATAATTATAATTATATTAATTACAGTTACAATAATTATAATTATATTAATTACATTTATAATACAAGCATCCAAGTTCCTTCCAACATGTTCTGTACAACTCTCAAAATGTACTTCTAGTTCAATGAAATAAAAATTACATGAGACGATTAAGTTGATTGCCAACTCTTCCTTGTACTTCCCTTCGGCTCGAGCAATTGAAAATAATCCATTCTTCGAAAGCACCATGGTGTTGATGAAGTCCGCCAACTCCGCTTGGAATGCGGCGACTTCGAAGTCTAACAACATTTGGTGCTTTTGGTTCTTCATTTGTCATTCCAAAACGCAAACAAGAAATCAGTACAATCATAATTTATTTAAATTATTAGAGACATAGAAAAGAGGATTATACTTACAAGTTCATCGGCTCGCTCGAAGTGTAGCCGAGGAATCGAAACATGGCCACATCACATAGAAGCCGCATTGGGCGTTGCCCTTAGGCTGCTTCAAGTACGCGATCTTCTTCATTATTTGCATCTTGAATGCTCTTTGCGTCCGGCCTCTATATCTTGTTCAAGACTGTGTAAAAATATTGAATAGGGGGAACATTAGAAAGACACATGTATGATCGAGATAATAATATGTTATTAGTATCACTTACTTATTAAATAGTTGCAACGGTGGATCCAAGTCCTTAAGTGGAATCTTCTTTGAATCCACACCTCGATCACATTGGTGTCAAGATCGACGGTGATGAAAGCACAATGACCTCTGCAATCACATGATCTAAATTAACAAATAATCTTGACAGAAAAGAGAAGTATAAAAACAAAGGTGGAGAACTCATACGCGAAGTTGTAGGGCAGAAGTATCGTGGTTTTCCCATTCTTCATGAACTCTTCAAAAATTGAGACCAAGAGATTTGCCACCTCGTCCGGGTTACTGATGAGAAGCCCTTGATTGACTCTGATGGGGTCAATGAAGCCTAAGTGTTTCCATTTCGGCTTTATTGAAGCATAGCTCCAAATTAGCCTGCATAAAAACATTCAAAGTTGAAAACAATTAACAGTTGGTGAATCGAAAGAGCATTACTTAGGATTTCATGTGTTTACGGTACTTACATAGTCCACAATGTCATGTGTTGTACGTCGAGGTTTGTTCCATGATATAATTTGAAAAAGAGCCTCGTACTCGACGGGCACCTTCTCTTCTCTCGCATAGTAGTAGACTAGCTTCGGAGGGATAATAGCCGTAAATGCAAAATCCTTGTCTTTGTGAGGTGACGGCCATGTAATATTCGTGCAACTTACGCATCGGCGTGGGAAGATTTTGGTACTCTTCATCGGAGACCAAAGGTTTTCCGTATTCAAACTTACGCGCCAATGGTGCCGTCCCTAACCGACTCCCAATACATCTCCTCGGCCACTTCCTGGTCAACTCCGGAAAATCTTGGCACAATTTATCTATCTTTCTTATATGCTCTTTGAAATCATCGTCGGCTTTTTCATTATTGTATTTGTTACGTGTGTGCCTTTCATATTCGTTCCTCTTCAAAGCCATAGGAAAATCGGCGATGAGATTGAAAAAAGGTACATACTTTTTCGGTCCTTGGGTATTACCGTGTCCCACGGTTCGTCCATCGGGTTTGAAGTCTGCCACTGAACGGCCTTTTGTTTTGCCCTTGATCGCCATGGGCAGCATTAGAAACCGATGCCGAGGACCTTTTCCTTGGCGAGAGGAGGATGTCGTTGCACTGCGTCGGGGACGACGAGAAGCATGTCCTCTAGTCCCGGATGTAGAACGACCGGGATTCGCTTTTCTCCCTCGGGTTCACGAAGAACCCCTTTGTAAGAGGAGGGCGGTCACACGAGGAGGAGGAGGATTCTGGCGACGAGGTGGCGAAGGGAGCGTAGGAGGAGTCTGGCGACGTGGAGGAGGAGAAGGAGGGGGAGTCCGGCGCGTGGTGGGTCTGGCGAGGCGGAGGAGGAGGAGGAGGGAGGAGGGGGAAGGAGTCCGCTCACGTGGTGGAGTCTGGCGATGAGGTGGAGGAGGAGGAGGAGGGGGGAGGAGTCCGCTCACGTGGTGGAGTACGCTTACGAGGTGGAGGAGGAGGAGGAGGCAAAGGAGCGTGAGGTTTACGGCGCGGAGGAGAAGGAAGAGGATTCCTGGCGACAAAAGGAGACTCGATGAGGACGAGGAGAAGAAGACGGGGTTGATGGCAATTGAGGATGTCCCCCTGCTCGGAGATCTTTGAGTTGTGGGCGGGTTCTTCTTCGTCTCTTCATCGAGAGGACATCTCGTGCTCAAGCTTAATGAGGCGCTTGCTCACGCCACAACAAATCCTATGCTCTGCTCAAGTTTTGGCATGTCCTCCGATGCGGGGGTGGTCGATGGGTATCCTTCCGTACTTCTTCTTGAGTACCTTCTCAATGGTGACTTTGGCGTACCCCGGCGGAATTGGGGTGCCTTTAATGGTCCCATCTAACTGGGTAAGGCTTGGCCGAGCGCCACCTTGTCTTTCGTCCATTGTTGCTTGATGTACGGCTTGACATTCACACGGTCGGTGATGCTATCGGCCGGGTGAGGCACATCCACATCGATTCACCAAAAGGGTGGACCCTGGCTAAGCTGCAACCCCGTGCTTGTGGTCCTTGAGATTGTTGGGACGCAAGTTCTCGTTCGACCTTCTCTTGAACTAGTTGATCTAGTTTGGAGTTCCATCTATCTTCCACATCCTTAAGCATCTTGAGTGTCTCCTCCTCTCTTGCCTTCTTACTCATTTGCGGCTCAGATAAGTTTCCGCATCTTAGGGGAAACCTAGCAACCAACTAACAACCCCGGCTCCTCGGGTGCGGCCACCATGCTCCTTGTTCCCGAGTGCTTGGGTGAGCACGTCGTTCTCCTGTCGAAGTGCGTGACCCTTGAATCACCTCCTCGGTTATCTCGGAGATCCTCGAGGCGAGGGCACTCATGTACGGATCATCTATGCCTTCACTCTTTGGATGATTTAAGACGCTAAAGCTCCCATCATTACCATGATGACAGTTCCTCGTGATACGAGAACATTATAGATGCGGCACCCAATGGAGGGTCACAACCTCAACGCCAGCTTCAATAAGCTCTGACTGCTTCTCAAGTTCTCTTTGAAAAACATCAATAAGCTTGGCATATCCACGAGAGCCGCAATGATGAGGAAGTTTGTTTTTCGACGAGTTCTCCTTATTCTGCGTGCTAAGGGTTTGGAACTCCTCGGACGCACAGTGAGTCATGAACTCCTCCCAGTAGGCCCCCTGATAGGCCAACTTTGAGTTACTACCAAAATTTGGTTGTGCACCACCAACGATATACTTCCTGTAACAATCACCCCTGAAAGTCTTGAAGCATGAGGACATTATTTCATAGGCTCTTTTCTGGGCTAAGGGCTTGTCAAACTGATCTTCCTCTGGGAATGTGAAATACTTTGGGAGCTCCTCGTTCCATATTTGCAACTTGATATTTTCGGGAACCACGGACGGGTCCGTATCTTTCCTCTGCCACTTATAGTACTTCAAGGGGACAAATTGCCTTACAAGGTTGCCGATGACCCCTGAGTACTTCTTCACGAGATTTCTCACGGTGCGAAGGAGACCGCATCCATCATCGAATGCGGTGATCGGCAACTTGCCTTTAGGAAGTTGTGTCGGCCTCGCTTGGTTACGACTCTAGTATTACCTTTGCTTGCACTGTGGCTCCGGTATGCGGTGGGTCGGTGACAACGAAGGAACTGCTTTGGATAGAACGTGTAAGTTAATACCTGTCAATGCAGTAGTGGGTGTGCCTACGTCATCAAATGACACCTAATTAAGTTACCTGGTTAGCCTACTCTTCTTGTTCATCATGCAGGTTCAAATAGCGCTCGGGCTCTCTTCTCCCCGCCCGTGAGTAGCGGCCTCGTTGTCACCGACAACATTAGCGCTTCATGCTCCATCTCTACGGCTACGAGGAATCGGTGAT
This sequence comes from Themeda triandra, assembly GCA_018135685.1. Taxonomy (NCBI): domain Eukaryota; kingdom Viridiplantae; phylum Streptophyta; class Magnoliopsida; order Poales; family Poaceae; genus Themeda; species Themeda triandra. Next base: position 465,880 of record JAENPR010000413.1, read on the forward strand.
GAACCATGGATGTGAATTGACCGTGGTCGTCGGTGCTAAACTAATAACAAGACAATCCACAATTGCCTACAAAAATGATGTACATATTTGACCTACAAATAGGATATATATCTATGACCTACAAGTGCCTACCAAATTTCAGCCCATTTGGACTTATGGCTAAAGCTACACAAAATCCACAAGCTAGCAACATTAAACCCACATTAAATAGGCCTAAATTACTTTGGACTATGAAACATGTCCAATAACAGATTTGAGCCTCCAATTATGGCTAACTATCGGCAATTCAGCATACAAACATGAATTAAGATGGTGAATTTATTTGCTTATACTAGCTACTAGCACCCTCTAAAGCATCTCCAAAATCTTACAACATGAACAGGTTCGAGCATCGCGAGTTCACAAGTTAACAAGGTCGAATTGACCAAAGTTCGAGAGATCATTGCAGCAACGAAGCCTATACGGGCATTGCCCGAGCGGAGGTAGGGGGCGGGGAAGAGAGGAGCAAACCGCGTGAACAGGATGGTGACCGCTTCCGCGCGCTCCTAGATGCACTGTGAGGGTGGACGATGCTCCGGAGATTGCTGGGACGTGGGGGCGGGCGCGCGAGCTCCGGTGTGGCGCGCGCGCGCCGGTGGTGCCGCCGGCTGCCCGGTGCCCGGCGCCAGGTGCGAAACGGGGCCCGCGGGTCACGTGGCCGTCCCGGCGGAGGAGCGGGGCGGCGAGACGGCGGCGTCGGTGACGGAGGAGGGCATCGTCGAGGCGGCGGACGGCATCGTAGGAGGCGGACGGCGTCGTTGGGGGGCGCGGACGGCGTCGAGGCTGCTGCGGAGTTGGGAAAGGGCGCGTGGTTCAAAAGACTTGTGAAATTTTCGGTGCGCGCGCGCCCACTTATATACCCAGGTGTTATCACTGCCGGTGCGCAAACAACACCGGCAGTGATATGTGTATCACTACCGGCTCCTACGCAGAACCGGCAGTGATATGTACATCACTGCCGGTGCTAACCGCGCCCCGAAAGTGATTACTTTTCAAGCCTTAATTACATTAGTTTCTTTGATTCGTACGAACAGTCGTCTTTACCACAGCGGTTAAGGCCGCGCCACAGTGACTGTGAGACCGCGCTCGAGTCCTAATCTTTGCAAATCTTTTGGGTTTTTAATCATTTTACAAATTTGAAAGAAAAACTGTTAAACATATGAAGTAGTGTACAAAGCGGTTATCCTCTCGGCGCGGTGGTTAAGGCATAAATGTTTGATCTGCTGGACCCGCGTTCGAGTCGCGGTGGTGTCAAAATTTTTGAAAATTCTTAGTTTTCAAAATAACATCACTTGCCGGTGTCCAATGTGCACCTAAGGTGATTATTATTTATTGAAAATACTAGATATATTAGTAATAAATAGAAAAGCGTGTATTCCCATGTCAAATTGGCTTCAAATTTTTTCTAAGCACATAAACAGTAAACTAAGTCCCCACACATGATCTTAGTTTTTTCTAGAGATTTGACATGGTTTGACCGGTTTGACTTGGTCAAATCTTGGATTTTTGTGATAATCCACTTTGACCCTTGTACCCTAGATGGCCTCAAATGCAAAAGTGATGAATACAAGGTATGTCACACTCATCATGATAAACATTTGGTGTAATGGTCAACTCTTCATTTGTGAGCTTGTACCACTAAAACATTGAATTTTTGAATTTTGGCACCTCGTATCCAGTATTTGAAACCCTAGATGGTCTCAAACTGAAGTGTCTAGAATACCAAATTTGGTCCACTCATCATGAACTACATTTCATACAAAGGCCATTTTTGCATCTGACAAAGTGTTAGGAAAGTGTAGCTCCAAATCCACACGTGCCACGTACACTCCCATAAAGTCCATGTGAGATTCAAGAATTTGTGACTGGTGTTGGGTAGCACTGTCTCAAATGCAAAAGTGGCCTATCTATCAATTGTGTATCTTGATGAGTTATATCACCCTTGTATTCAGATGTTTTCCATCTGAGGTCGTTTGGTGCCTCAATTTGACCATGTTTGAACTGGCAAGTATATCACTGCCGGCTCCTACGCAGAACCGGCAGTGATATGTACATCACTGTCGGTGCTAACCGCGCCCCGAAAGTGATTACTTTTCAAGCCTTAATTACATTAGTTTTCTGATTCGTACGAACAGTCGTCTTTACCACAGCGGTTAAGGCCGCGCCCTGTGACCTGTGAGACCCGCGCTCGAGTCCTAATCTTTGCAAATTTTTCGGGTTTTTAATCATTTTACAAATTTAAAAGAAAAACTGTTAAACATATGAAGTAGTGTACAAAGCGTTATCCTCTCTGAGCGCGGTGGTTAAGACATAAATGTTTGATCTGCTGGACCCGCGTTCGAGTCGCGGTGGTGTCAAAATTTTTTGAAAATTCTTAGTTTTCAAAATAACATCCTTTGCCGGTGTCCAATGTGGCACCGGCGGTGATTATTATTTATTGAAAATACTAGATATATTAGTAATAAATAGAAAACGGTGTATTCCCATGTCAAATTGGCTTCAAATTTTTTTTAAGCACATAAATAGTAAACTAAGTCCCCACACATGATCTTAGTTTTTTTTCTAGAGATTTGACATGGTTTGACCATGTTTGACTTGGTCAAATCTTGGATTTTTGTGATAATCCACTTTGACCTATCCCTAGATGGCATCAAATGCAAAAGTGGCCTATCTATCAAATGTGTATCTTGATGAGTTATATCACCCTTGTATTCAGATGTTTTCCATCTGTGGTCGTTTGGTGCCTCAATTTGACCATGTTTGACCTGGTCAAATCTTGGATTTTTGTGATAATCCACTTTGACCCAGCCCTAGATGGCCTCAAATGCAAAAGTGATGAACACAAAGTATGTTACACTCATCATGATAAACATTTCGTGTAATGGTCAACTCTTCATTTGACAGAGCTTGTACCACTAAAACATTGAATTTTTGAATTTTGGCACCTCGTATCCAGTATTTAAAACCCTAGATGGTCTCAAACTGAAGTGTCTTGAATACCAAATTTGGTCCACTCATCATGAACTACATTTCATACAAATGTCATTTTTGCATCTGACAAAGTGTTAGAAAAGTGTAGCTCCAAATCCACACGTGCCACATACACTTCCATAAAGTCCATGTGAGATTCAAGAATTTGTGACCGGTGTTGGGTACCTTGTCTCAAATACAAAAGTGGCCTATCTATCAAATGTGTATCTTGATGAGTTATATCACCCTTGTATTCGAGATGTTTTCCATGCGAGGTCGTTTGGTGCCTCAATTTGACCATGTTTGACCTGGTCAAATCTTGGATTTTGTGATAATCCACTTTGACCCAGCCCTAGATCGCCTCAAATGCAAAAGTGATGAACACAAGATATGTCACACTCATCATGATAAACATTGCATGTAATGGATAGAATATTTTTCTTCAACTTTGTAAAATATTTATTTAGAGAGTACATGGATAGAATACAAAATAAATAAAAATTATAAAATTACATATACAATAACAAAGACATATTTTCTTCACCGTCAATGTTATCATCCATGTGTATCAACACATTCTAACTTGACCACTTGCTTTCGTCCTCGGTTGTGGCCTACTTTCCATCTCTAGCACAGCAGCAAGGGTCGGATGCGAGGCGGCGGCAAGGGTCGGGACCTTTCCTCGAACCGCACCGACGGGTACTCCTCGATGGGGGCGGTCGTACCGCGACCCGGAGAAATGCGCGACCAACTCATGCATAAACTTACGGCGTCGCCTTCGAGTACTAACACCACCCCGGAGAGAATTGCACAAAGCCCGTCAATCTCATAGCACCTCAAATGAACGCATGCCACGCTGAGAGGTACACTTCAAGGAATGAATGTATCTGTCACAACGCACACGATTCACGAGACCCGAGAGAATCCAGCTCGTGGGACGGCTCTGTCAATCTCACCGGGCACCCCAACATGCGGCTCGGCTCATCGGTAGCATTCTTCTAGCACCACTTGTGTGCACTATTTTGGTGGACTACTATAACACATGCCGATATACGTATGTGGAGGGCTTTCTCCCAAAGGAACCCATGTATTTGGAAAACTAGCAAACAACTAGAGAAAGAGGGAGGAAAAGGATCACAAACTCGGATAGAGGTTCCAAGCACGATGGCCATTTTATAGCCCCCTTGTTGTCGTGGTAGGTGGGAGCGGTGCTCTTCTTTGTATTGATCGGAGGGCGAGAGATAAATTTTTAAAAAACAATCTCTACTTTATATCACTACCGGCGCTGGATGGAGCGGCGATGGTCTAACGGCATTTTTTAAAAAGCGCCCGGTCCATCCCGCCGGCGCCTTCCACAAGCCGGCGGTGATAGGTCCAACGGCATTTTTAAAAGGCGCGCCCGGTTCATCCCAGCCGGCGCCTTCCACAAGCCGGCAGTGATAGGTCCATTGGTATTTTTTAAAAGGCGCGCCCATGCCATTACTGCCGGTTTGTGGAAGGAGCCGGCAGTGATAGATGCAACGGCATTTTTAAAAGGGCAGCCCCTGCGGCCACGGGCTCACATCACTTCCGGCTGCCCGCGGTGGTACGATCAACGACGTACCCGCCGGCGTTGGATTTGAACCCGACGATTTTTAAAATAAAAAATGGGAGCAAAATAACATAAAGATTTGTAACAAAAAACAGAAACCGAACCTGTGACCACGATCGAGTCCAGGCGTTTTTTTAATTTTTTTAGTTTTATATATATATCACTGCCGGCTGTTGTTACAAGCCGGCAGTGATGTCCACGCCTATAAATACATGGCAAACATCCAGGGCATATGCCTGCCTTCTTGTGTTCATTTCTTCCTCTCTCCATCTTGGCTAGTTCTCTAGGCTAGTTTGCTAGTTTTTGTGAAGATGGCCTCTCGTGGGAGAAAGCCTTTCACATACGAGATATTTTTACGCGTTGTAGTCCACCACAATGGTGCACACAATAGGTGCTAGAAGAATTCTGCGATAAAGCAATGCCGGATGTTGGGGTTTCCGGCGAGGCTCTTGAGAAGTGCTTGCACTTATGTGCTTGCATTCGACGCCCGCGCGGTATTGTCTCTTCAAGCCGGAAGGGGCCATACAGTCATGTATCCCCGCCGAAAGCCTCGAACCAAGAGCAAGAAGGGAAGGATTGCGGCATTCCCTGATTGCCTCCGACAAGCATTGCTCTAACCACCTCGCATTATCTATGCTAACAAGGATGCTAGAAGAATACTACTGAGGTGGTTAAATTATAATGTGTTGATACTCATGGATGGTAGTTTTGATCCGTATGAAAATAGGTCTTTGTTATCGTATATGTAATTTTGTTGTAAGGTCTTTGTTATCGTATATGTAATTTTTTTATTTGTTTTATCTTGTACTCTTGTGCTCTATCTAAATAAATATTTTGTTGTCGTTAACAAAACATATATGTACTCAAGCATAGAGTTTACGATATAAATGTATAAAAAATAAAAAAAGTAGATATAACCATAATTTATTATATTATATAATAATATTAAGATAAGTAGATATTACATATCTTGATCTAAAAATTAGTAGAAATTACATATATAATATTATTCTAAATTATATTATATAATTAAATAGGCATCTTGAAATACACATCATATGCCGGCTTGCAATAAGACCCGGCGGTGATATGTATAAAAAATATAAAAAAAGTTCAAAAATTTTGAGACAGCTGGACTCGGCGCGGGTTGCGGGTTCCGAGCGCGCGGTCTTAACGCTGAGACAAAGAGGGGAGATCGAAAGAGTGGAGCAGTATAGTTTACTTAACCGCACATAGCGGTCTCCATCATCACTGCCGGGTCGTAACAAGAACCGGCAGTGATAAGTTGGCGGGGACGAACAGCAAAATACCCGCTTCGTCTTCCTTGCCACGCATTGATGGCGGTGTGAACTGATAGGCCACCGGCGACGGTGGCCTTTGAGTCCCCCGCCGGTGGCCTTTATAAATGGGCCTCCTCGGCTGCATTCTCCGCCTCCCACCTTCCTCTCCTTCCATTCTCTTCTCTCCTTCACCATCGTCATGGAGTCCGGCGGCCGTGGATTCGGTGGTGGCTGCAGCGGTGGTGGAGACGGATCAGCCGGACGCCGGGGACGGCGTCCTCTGCACCCGTCGACCTCCTCCCCCGGCCGCCAAGTCCGCATGCTAGAGAACCAAGTGCTCGCCCTGCGCGCGCAGCTTGCCCAAGAGCGGAGCTGGCGCAGGACGGCCGAGGAGGCGCGGGTGGAGCGCGCGGCCGCCCGCGGCGGCCGAGGAGGAGGCCGCCATCCTCCGCGATGCGCGGGTGGCCGAGCGGCGGCCGCGGGGCCGAGGAGGAGGAGGAGGAGGCTGCTCGCAGCCAGCTCCGAGCGGCGGGCCCCGTTAGGGCGGCGTCGAGGCGCGCGGCGGACGGCGGCGCGGACGTGGAACGCCGCCGCCATTTTTATTAGTTTTTTTATTTACAAGAAATGTTAATTATGTAATGGAAATCTTATCATATTATCTATATAATGAGAATTTCTATTCCTACGAGTTTCATTTTATTTATTTTATTATTATTTTGTTGCCCTCATTTTTTTTTTTTTTTTAGAAGTGTTGCCCTCTGTTCTTGGGGGAGGAGGAAGGAGAAGCGCGGGCGTGTGCTGTCGGGCGTCACTGCCGGCTCGGCGACACCGCGGCGATGAGTTCCATGCCAGCCGGTCTCTGGCTAGAGCCGGCGGTGATATCTGCCCACCTTATCACTGCCGGCTCTAGACAGGCGCCGGCAGTAATACCATTCGAGCTTGGCACCGGCTGTGATGAGTCATCACTGCCGGTTTCGCCATTTCCAGCGGTGATACGGTGGGCAGTGTTGTGCGAATCTGTAGTAGTGATTGGCCGTCACTTCACTACTGTTTCTTGTTTCCATATATATATGATGTATGAATAATTGGCACTTGAAAGTTGAAAAACGTGTCAAGGTTAGTGTGTTTTTATTTCGTGCAGGCTTTTTCTACGCTGCCTGCGTGGTTTAGTTCATTTTCTCAATGAAGACAAAAGCCCACAGATACGGGAGATACAGCCATACAGGCGGTGACGACGACTTTGCACGAAGTGTGAACCATATATATATAATATGCTGTGCGCAAGAGCACGACTGTAAGAGGCGGTGTTTTTCTCCAGCAACGACGGCGAAATAATCGATTGCGAAGTCTTACAAACTTCTCTACAACATATTCGTTCAAAAAGAACTCTCTTCTACACAAAAGTGTACAGCGCACGATAGCTACAACATATAGGAGGGGACGAAAAGGGCCAACACACTCCGCAGGAAAACTCCAAAATAGTTGCGTTCAAAAAAAAGAAAGGAAAACTCCAAAATAGGGATTTGACGAACAACAGTCTATGCCAGGACGGGCTGCAACTGCAACCAACCACACAAACATATGACAGCGGATCAAATTCACACACTGCGGTGCCGTTTGTACTACTTGATTTTTAAACATCATCACTTTTTTAGTAGCGACATAGCCATCTCGATCTAAGATCGCTCCGAACTGAGACGTCTTTAGACATATATGCATTTATATTTATTTACAAAAAAATTTATTATTTTTCAGACATGTCTAGAAATAACTCTTTTTTTTAGATTAGAGGCGGCTCTAGATCTAACCATCTTTACAGATGGATTTCTAGAGGCAACTTGTATCTAGAGCCGCCTCTAGTAGTTAGAGCATAGTAAAACTTATTTTTTAAAACAATCAAGGATGACAAACGACCAAGCAAAAGTTGTAGATCTCAAAGAGTAATACGACTTTGTAGTAAACAAAACTTTTTCTGCACATTGTTTATCTTTTTTTTTCTTTAAAATCATTTTATAGCATTGATGCATTTTGCTTTTCATTTTACTCCAATGAAATCCAACACATCACTGCAACTCCATTTCAGAATGAAAAGTAGTAATAAATTAAATTCAGTGACCCCAGAATATCTCAAGATAATGATCGAGACTGTCTCTCTATTGTGCAATTTCAGGTTGAATAAGAGGAACAGATGGCTAAACCTATGTCTATTGATATGGATGTTGATCCAACAGAAGATGGAGAAAATGATAAAGAGAATGTAAATAACATGTACCCTAACAATCTTTTTTTTTTTTACTATGAAGCGAGAGAACAATACCAGAAAGGAGATTGGAAGTGGTAGCATTGGGTGCTAGCATTGGCACAATGGGACTGGATACATGGCAAGGCAAGCAAAAAAACCGATAATTTATTCTTCGTCGGCACTCATGGTTGTGCCAGTCCAAAAAATCACAAGTGCTACAATACATCCCTCATTAAATATATAGTTCAAATAATAATTAATAAGAAACATGCTTCTATCAAATTTAGAAGAAATCTAATCACTACCTTAGAGGATACAGATGGAGTTCTTCATACTGATCATCATGTCAAGGTTCAGTTGATTTGGACAGCTTTCAAACATAGACTGGGGGTCTCTTCTTTTCAAGGTATGAACTTTGAGTTATCCTCCATGCTTCAAGCTGATAAGATCTCTCTCCTTTGATGGCTCCTTTCCTGCAACAAGGAGTTGATATTGTGATCAAGCACATGGCTTCAGACAAATCCACAAGGCCAGATGGCTTTAATATTGATTTTGTGAAGAAATGCTAGTCTATCATTTGCAATGACTTACAAACTTAGCAATGAATTTCGCAATGGAACAGTTTGTCGCCAAAGTCTGAATGGATCCCATATCACTCTAGTCCCAAAGCTTGACAATGCTATTAAAGTTTCTGACTTTAGTCCAGTTTCACTCTTGAACACCTCTATCAAGATTATTACCAAGCTCCTAGCTAATAGGCTTGAGTCTATAATGCCTAGGCTGGTACATAAAAAATCTTGACAGGAAGGAGCAAACTGTACACCCACCCCCCCCCCCCCCCTCTCTTTTTAATAAGAGGACGTAGGGCTCGAACGTAGGTCCCTGGACTGAGAGCGAGCTCCAGTAACTAGTCACCCACAAGAGCACCTGCCTACGTTGGTACATAAAAACCATTACGGTTTCTTAAAGGCTAGAATAGTTCTAGATTTTTTAGCATGGTCCTTAGAATACTTGCATCTCTCCATCAATCAAGAAGTGAAATCATTATCCTAAAGCTGGACTTGAAAAAGCTTTTGATAAAGTGGAACATTAGCTCATGATTCGGATTATGCATACCAAAGGCTTTCATTTCCTGGATGAGGAGCATTTTTGTTCTAGTACCTCAGCAGTTCTCTTAAATGTTGTTCCGGGGAAAATCTTTCATTATAAAAGGGGAGTAAGGCAAGGGGACCCCTCATCCCCTCTACTTATTTATTGGTAGCTGATTTTCTTCAAACAATTTTAAATAAAGCAAAATAGTAGGGTCTCCTCACTTTACCAATTAACATGCCACATGATTAGGATTTTCCTTTTTGTAATATGCTGATGACATACTCATTTTATGCAAGATGATGCTAGACAACTCTTCTTCTTAAAAGCAATCTTAAATTCCTTTGCTGAATCTAGTGGGCTCAAAGTGAACTTCTCCAATTCAATGATGGTTCCTATTAATGTTAGTGAGGAGAAAATTTTCATTGCAAATACTTTTGGTTGTTTTTTGGGCTCTTTCCCTTTATTTACCTTGGTTTGCCCCTAAGCATATCAAAACCAATTATGGCTGAATTATGGCCAATGGTCTCTTAATGTGAAAGAAGGCTAGTTTCTATCTCCTCCTTTTTCTAAGTGAAGCAAAGATTAAAAATGACTAATGCAGTGCTTAGGGTTTTGCCCATTTACACTATGTGCACCTATCTCCTGCCTAAGACTTTGATTAATTAGATTGATAAGTGCAGGAAACATTGCTTATGGAGAGGATCAGATATTACTTCTCAAAATCCCCAAAGGCAACTTTGAAATTACTTTGCAACACAAAAGAGAATGGAGGGCTAGGTGTCCATGATCTATATATTCAGAATGAGAGTTTGCTACTCAAACATATTCACAGATTTTTTTTTAACAAGCATGATATTCCTTGGGTTCAATTAGTTTGTAATAGCTATTACAGCTAGCGAGGAGCACCCTAGGTCTTAACCGAAGGGGCTCCTTCCGGTGGTTGGATATTATCAAGTCTTTGGACACTTAGAAGAATTTGGCTCACATATCAATTAGGGATGGATTAACATGTCTCTTCTGGACTGATGTATGGCATGGTAATCCTTTACATGCCCAATGGCCACATCTCTTTTCGGTTGCCAAGGAAGAACACACTCTAGTTCAGCAGTTCCTGTTAGCTGAAAAGACAAAATTGTTTTTTTCACACACACCTCTGTCACTTAAGGCTTATGAACAATATCAAATGCTTCTCTCTGAACTGGAAGGTATGGTTTTAGTACAAAGCAATGACATATGGTCCTACATTTGGGGATCCTCTCAGTTCTCATCAAGTCCAGCATACTCTCATCTACTAGGCTTGGAAAATGTGTCTCCTGTGTTTAGATTGCTTATGGAATTTCTTCATCTAACAAAGAGACAGGGGGTTTTCTAGCTAATCTTGTAGATAGGCTAAGCACTGGAGACATTCTACGAAGAAGGAATATGGAGCTTCAGAGCTATAACTATGGTCTCTCATCTGGGAGTTGAGGAATCCTTACTCCTCTCTAATTTTGTTCAAAGCTCAGAACCAAAGACTTTCTTCTTGGAAATTATTGTTGCTATGTTTTGGTCAATTTGGTCCACAAGAAACGATGCCATCTTCAGAAACCAGCAACATTCATAAGAAGCTTGCAAAAGATTCTTTATGTAAGAATTAGCCCGAGTTAAACTCAAAGCTAAAGCAGACCTTCATCAGCATTTACAATTATGGCTAGACAACTTTATGTAATTTTGTATATTATCTTTGTCTCCTGTCTGTATCCTAAGACTTGTACTTGGAAAACTCTCTTTTTATAAATAAAGCACAGTAGGGGGCAGCCCCTCATGTTTACCCTCAACAAATAATTAATAAGAGACCCCTACCCATACGTTCATCGGATCTATAGTAGAGGAGATCAGACGCACCACCACCCTAGCTCCATCTTCGGCCACCACACCTAGACGCACAACCACCCTAGCTCCATCTTTGGCCACCACACCTAGACCTTCCTGTTGCTCGTCCTAGTTTTGGGATCCAAGGCTTGCATTGGCGATAGGCTCTATTGGGCCCACTTGTCTAACTCATAGAGATATTTAGATTTTATGCCCAAGCTTATACTAGAAAGAAGCGACTGAATATTTTTAAATTATAAATTGTGGGTCTCACTTCCCTCACTGCAGGATGCGTCATTTCAAGCATCCTGTTATTAGTGCGGCTTGACGATCATGTCCGCCTTGAACGCCATCTACCATCTCCCCAACTACCATCCTCAGGGTGCCTATTTAAGCAGGGGGGAGGCCGGCGAGTTAAGCCCGATCTCTTTCCTCCCACAACCATTACCAATATTGATATTGATATTGGGTAGAGCTGAGTGAAAGTGTGGCTACTTTCGTTGACTACCATGGCGCATGCCATGACCCGACGTTTGTGGCGCCATTGGGAGAAGACATTCAAGGTAGGGTTCTTCCACATCCTGCCGATGTTCATTCGTCTTTGGTGTTAGAGGAAGCTTTGTGAAGATGGAGGAAGGGGTGAAACAAAACTCATCTACACTGGTCCTCTCCCTAATCCCTTCTCGTCAGGGTGGCTCCTTGCGTGGCTCCTCTTCCTCGAATGTCAAAGGAACTTTTGCGAGGTGGTCGCCCCGTCGTGTCGTCGGTGTGGCTCGTCGCATGGCTCCTCTTCCTCCGATGTTAGGGAAGCTTTGCAAGGTGGTCGCCCCGTCGTTTGTCGGTGCGCCTCCTCGCGCTCCTCTTCTCGGATGTTAGGGTAAGCTTTGCGAGGTGGTCGCCCCATCCTTCCTGCTGGTTGTGCAGATCTGTAGGCTAGACATGCCTTCTACTACATCGCTTCATGAGCTGTCCATCGCGAGTAGGAAGGAACCTCCTTAAAAGCTTCGTTACACAAAATGCTCGTTCTGACTTTGCAGTTGAAGCCAGAAGACAAAGGACAAGTCGAATTAACCTAGAAAATGAAAGGGGAAGGGAGAATGCATCCTGTTATTTCCACAATAACAAAATGCTATACTTTTTAAGTAACTCGGTGTAAGTGGAAAAAATATAACAGTAGACAGTAGACAAATAGTATACCTATCAATCAAATAATAGTCCTCCGATTTTTTGTTTGTACACACTAACAACAAAGATGGCCCGCACATGCTAAATTCTGAAACTTTGAATTGGTAGGCCCATGAAGCTCATAATGTTGTCTCATAATGTCGTAATTGACATCTCAGTAATTCTTTCTTTCTGTAAAAAGTCAGCAGGATTGGTAGGCACATCAAGCTCATAGTAATGTTATAATTGACATCTCAATTTAATTCTTTCTTGTCCAGCTGGATAAAACTTTGAAGCTAAACAACACACATTATCAATCTTGAATAAACTAAATGAATCTTTAGGATCCAAACTATAGTACACAAAATGGGAAGCTCAGTTGCTTGTTCACTGAACCTAGAATTTACCTCTTGCATTTGCTGATCAATTGCAACCACGAAAACACCATATCTGAAGTGAGCTACTAGAACAAGACCATCAGCATAGTACCCATTCATTTTGTGAATAGTAATGCCGTGTTTACTTCAAAAAAGTTGTCACTTCACCGAGAAGTTTGCTCCAAATATGCTCCTAAATCCAAAATAGATGTCATTCTCGTTTCTCGTGAAGTCGAGTTTTTATAACTTTTACTAATTATATATTAAAAGATATTAATATTTATAATACATAATTAGTATCATTACATAGGTTGTTGAATATATCTTCATAAAAAACTTGTTTGGAGTAAAGTTGGCCATGTAGCCATGGGCCGCGGCCCGTTCCTTGGTCCAGTGCTTTTGGCCCGGCCCGGTGACCAGGTCATGCTTGGGCCGCCACACTGGCCCGTGGCACGGCCCGGTGCAGGAGGCGACCCGGTGAGCGGCCCGTTAAATTGAGAATAAGCTGAAAATTTGGCTCAGTCCATCACCAATTCCGAGTTGTAAATTTGGCCCAGTCCATAGCCCACTATCCACGTATATATACAATGTTCCAAGTTGCAACCGTAGCTTTTCTCCACTGCCACTCTCCACCAGAAATCAGCGGCGGTGACTGAGCCACGCATGACGCGCATGCGAGATGGCGATGGCGTGGCAGCGCGCCTGCGCCTCCGCCGGTTCTCCCTCACCACTCTCTTCTCCGCCTTCACTCTCTTCTCCGCACGAGACAGCGACGCCGAGCTGCTCACGGTTGAACAAATTTGCCTTGAAAATTATTTTATAAAAAATATACATATATCACTTTCTAATAAATAATTTTATAAGCCTTCCATATTTCAAATTTTTACACTCTCACTCCATCACATTGAATCTTTGGCTACATGTATGAAGCAATAAATATAGATAAAAAATAATTAATTACACAATTTGGTTATAAATCATGAGGCGAATCTTTCGAACCTAGTTAGTACATAATTGAACATTAATTATCAAATACAAGCGAAAGTCTTACAATAACAAAAAATCCTCCAAATTTTGCATCTAAACAAGGGAAAAAGTTAAAGTTTTGCTTTAGAGACCGTGTCATTGTAAAAAAACGACTTTATATATATATGCATAAACACATGGAATATGATTGCAATTTTTTCAGATCCATAAAAATAAGTTATATAATATATATACGCATATGCAAGAACTACAGGGCGTCTGCCAGATATACTAGCCGTAGCCCTTTGTAGCCGCACGCTGGCCACCTATGGCCACCACGCCGGCCACGAGAAGATGCTGGCCGGCCGTGGCCACCAACAGCCAACCGTGGCCAGCCTAAGCCGTCCACAGCCTAAGCCTAAGCCAACGGCCAACTGCGGCCAGCCAAAGCCCACAAAGTCAAACGGTTGGCGTAGGAGGTGGCGTCGCTAGGAGAGCACCCAAGAAATAATGCGGAAACATGTCGTTTCGCATTCGCTTACCTGGGTTCTCATATAAATACGTCGAATATGATAAATGATACAATTTGAACATGGTCGCAAAGACAGGTGTATGTCCACAAAGTGGAACAAGAAACAAAATAATAAAAAAAATACAAGGAGCCACTCAGTCGTCACTATGAGAAAGAAGCATATCCATGACACATACACGAACTGAAAGGAAAAAAAGAAATACAAAGGGAGAATTAGATATTTGGTCATGGAAAAAACTGTTTTTATAGTTAATAAACTCTTTTTGTTCGAATTTGGCTATGTGGCCTCAAAAAAAAGTTCCTCGGGTATATAGCCTTCCATCAGTTTTGGACATGTAACAGTGTTAAGTCAGGCGTAAAAAGACCGTTTTACCCTAGCAAAAAACTAGAGTTTTGTTTGTTTATTGTATACTAGTATAGTACCCGTGCGTTGCTACGGTTTCATTCAGTGCACACAAAAATAACCAATTAGAGATATTTCTTCAATAGTTAACGCAATTATATATGACGTGTATAATTTAAAATACACTCATGCATATCAAGGCATAATGTTTGTACATTCGTTTACACTGCTCCTTAAATTTCTATCAATAATTTGTTCACACAAGCCGTACGTTTTGGGCCTTGGCCCATTCAGTTCACATTGCGTTGGTGAGCAGCTGGCATTTAAAATTAATTGCAAAAGAAATATGCAGGCAAGCATTAGTCAAGTTCCGCCAAAAATAAAAGAAGCCATAGCAACACAACCCTGGCTTCCTTGCATGAAGCAGATTGAAGGTGTAAGGAGATCTCTCACACGATTTTAGCCATAGCGAACAAGGTGTCCCTGAAGCCCAATGACCTACTGCTCAACTTCCCGTACCTGAATGTGTCGAGCAAGAAAAAGAAATGATGTCAGCACTTTCTCACCTTGTTCTGAATTATCGGGGAAGAGGCACAAGCCTACCAGTCCAAGTTAATAATTGCAAGGGTGTATAGAACAAGCAGAAAACTGACACTTCGATATCTTGAGCAATAATTCAAAAAAAAACTCATGCAAGATATAACAACAAACAATTGAATCTGTTACCCTAGTACTGAAGGCCAATAGTCGGCCAATAGTCCACAGACACTTCCATCCAAAATCTCCTTTCATCCTCATATACTGATATGAAGCATTAGTGCCAAATGAAACAATTATCTTTACTATTAGTCAGTTACCAGTGTTATCGGCTAAAGATGAGCCTCTGGCCTATGTGCAAGATAACTTAACATGAGCTGACATGTTTCTCATCCATCTCAATCTACTAAGTAGGCTTAGAAAATCTAGTGTTATAAAACACGACCAGTTTGTCCAACAAGGCAACAAATCTCAAATATATTAACATATCAACGGTCATTGCATATCAGGTTCAGGTTCAGGGAAGTCACACCACCATATCAGGTCCAGGTTCACGAAATGATGAAAATTGAGAGAACAAAACCATAGCCTCTGCCTGCATAGAGCAACAACCATTAGTTAGATAGCCCAAAAAGCAATTTATGAACTCTGATAGCCTCTGCCTGCATTGGCAATTCCCAATATAGTGACAGTTAAGTACGGCTAGTAACTGATGCCCAAAACTTCGATGGCTGTACATAGCAGAATGAAGTATGTTGAATCTGGACTGTTGCCATACATAACAGTTGCTGCACTAAGTCCTCGCCATTTGTAGGACCCAATGGTTGCTGCACTGAATCCTCGCCATCAATGGAGATGTTGATTCTTTGGGGCAGTCCATCTGATATGGCATAAGAACCAACATCGTGTCTCTAGCTTAACTATTGTCACATAGACTTGCAAACCTTTCCTGGCTTCTTTGTGCTTGTACAAACCGATTGGATACACAAATTAATGCATGAATGTGAGAAACAAGACAATACCATGGATACAAATATTCAGAAATGATTGTCTTGCTTTTCCCCAAGAAGCATCTAGTCGAATGCCAAGTCATACTCAGATCTCAAATATAGAATGTATAGCTGCATAGTCATAAATTCTAAATTTAAAATTGATTTCAAATATTGAATGTATAGCTTCTCTAAAAAAACTATCAGGAAATCAGCAATTTAAATCAATTTACAGGGTGGAGAGCCTTCCTGATTGCAGAGTGGAGGGGTAAAAAATGAAGGATGTTGCAAACTTTGAATTCTCCGAACATGTTGAGCCGCTTGAGAATCTACTCCACTGGAAGAGAGAACACCTGAAGAGCATATTTACAGCCGAGCAGTGGGACCAATTGACCTAAAAAAATATGAACACAATATCACCATTCATAAATATATGCACTCAATTTGATTAATTGCTATTATCTCGGTTTTTGGACAGAAACTGCTATTATCTCGGTTGGAATCCAATGGAGGAGACACCTGTCATGCATGCCATCTAGTTAGTGGAGAATCACTTGAAAAGATAAAAAAATAAATAAATAAACACCATTACTACTCCATCTTACAATCCATCGCCGCATTATGAGCATATGACCTAAGCTTGTCTATCTTCTTGCTAGTGTTGGTGAACTCGTGCCAGATCTTGGCGACCTGCTTTCAACAACAATGACATCACTTGCACCAGATTTGACTAAGGACTGTAATGAACCCTTCATAATATCTTAAAATTATTTATCCATTATTAATAGTATTAGCAAAATTCGAATTATCATGGAGAATTCTTAACTGGAGGCTCCTCCTGCTATCTTGTGCTTTCTGACTAAGTGTTTCTGCAGGCCGAAAAATATAACAACACTGGCCCTGGTAGCAAGTTCCAAGCAAGTGCCAGTATCGGACCGCAATGAATGGACAGTTATATGCCTTGGTGTAATCACACTAAATGGTGACTAAAAACTGCTTTCATATCTTAATCCTAGCATTGGTTTTGTTGCTATACTATCAGGTTAGTAAGTTAAATATAAACAAAGCCGAAATAGGTAAAATCCCAAAAGCTTTGAATCTAACACAGAAAAACATGCATCCACTTAAGGGTGCAAATATGGCACTACAATATCAACTCTGAAGGTCTGAATTATTAGATTCATGTCCCTGGTCAATATTAGAAAGAACTACAGCTACAACTGTCTGTTAATTGGATTTTCTCTAGAACTCCGCAAAAAAAAATAAGATCCTGAACACCTAAAGTATGCATTGCAAAGTTCCACACCGCAAAGATATACCTGGTGGCAAAAGATAAGTTGAGAACAAATAGAAATTTTTGTTGGGAGTTGTATAGAATATAGATACTGCATTACTTATCCACAAAGATAGTAAAAGGGCGTGCTTTTGGCAATTAACTAACACAATCACTCTTCCAGAAATTAACAGTAAACTTTCAAGAATAACATCAGACCCCTAACCAACAAAAAAAACTCAAAAATAGCCATACCAACAATTTCTCCAAGGTGCATTGATACTGAATTTAGTTGAGCCTTGTTTTCGTGAAGACGACTAACAACACATCTTGATCTTACAAGTTCTTTAGCAAGAGCCTGGCATGAAAAAGTTGTCGTAACATCAATAGTACACCAAACTGTTAGCCTTATTTTGACAGATAAAATCAGTGATGCAAAATTGACATATGGAGACCTAAGGACGTGCTATTTACCTCATGGGCATTCCATCAAACACCTCCTGTACACTATTGATGTTGACGTCGAGATGTCGAGTCCAGTGTTCAAGGTGGTGGTGGTGGATACTGCCGAGGCTGTGAATAGCTGAGATGTCGTGGCTGCTATCTCCTTCGACTTGGGGACCTCCCGTGGTCCATCGTCTCTTGGAAGCCCAATCACGACAGCGAGGAGTGGAACCACGCGGCTGCAGCCGCGGTCTCGGCAACCACGAATCAGCACACCCACTACCATCGGTTGCTACTGGAGCACGGAAAGAAGGGGTGAGTGCAGCGAAGAGGAAGAAAGAGAACACCTAAGTACATCTTATATAGCCAACCAGGAACAACACCGGAATAGACACGAAGGCTTGCAATGCAAAAAACAGTTTCGTGTTAGAGCCATCTAAGCAAGAAAAAGTTGATGCACAACGAAATTACCGGTCACCGTGACTGCTGGTCACCTAATGCCAATGCTCCTCCTTTTGATGACAGTGTCGAGCTCTGCTATGCCAATATGCAGGTTGAAGTGAATCTCGATTTCCTGATTTCCTGGACAAACAGAGACATTCATCAAGATAAGTGGCTTCAACTTATATCTGAGCATTGGTTGTAGCATTGGTTGCTCTCTACAGTTTCAATTCAGTCATGCCTTCATTCCTATCAAAGTGTGGCAATATATCTGAGCCTAACAAATTGGAAGCTAACCACATATATAGTGCACTATCACTAAACAGCAGTACATGCAGGAAAAAAAAAGAAATGAACTGAGTAACCTGACAGCACAATGGCACATGGTTACCTGGTGCATCTGTTACCCAGAATATAGAGCTAGAAGTAGCATCTGTTTTCAGTCTTACTTGAGAACAAGTCAGAAGCAAAAGATATATGTAATCAATAGTGGCATGTATGCTGAGAATATTGGAAAGCATCACATATCCTGATCCAATTTGCACTGCCTATCCAAATGCCAACAAGGTGGGAACAGAAAGGATGAAGAGCAAAAGGGATATGAAATTGAGGTGAGCACAAGGCATCTGAACATGAGGTGGAGCAGTAAAATTAGTGTGGCAACTTGGGGTGAGCGTTGAAACAACCTAAGTTTGTTTTCCACATGTGTTTGTCTATGTTGAAAGTAAATGGCCCTTGACTGAATGACTGGTGCTCAGTTTAATTTCAACAATGTGAATTTGCAGTTTCAGTCATGATGCATCGAAGCTCAGCAAAATTATAGTTGACAAATTGTTTCAGCTCAGACGTTAGAGAACAGAATATTGCAAAGCATATTTGAACAAATAAGTTTACAACTAAGATAACGGATTGTGCCGGATCATGGACAATAAGGCATGCTGGCTGAACGGCAAGGAGGAAGAATTGGATTGCTGCTAGGGCGGTCTGCAGCAGTGCAGTAACCACATGATGGATGGGTTATAATTTACTCAACCTAGATTCTTGTGTTGATCGCTGGCCTGTTTGAAGTAAACTAACATGATCAATGGAAATAGAAGGATCTCAGTCCATCAGGTAAGACAAATGAGGCACATGTCAAACAATCGATGCCCAAGGTGCAGGTTTTTCTATGAAGTTGTCAATTTGTTCAAGTGCTTCATAGGCGCATCTGCTAATTTCATGTGTTAGGCATTTCATCAAATGCAAAGAACACACAGCAAATATGTGTTGTCAAATGCAAAGAACACACAGGCATTTCATCAAATTTGCTTGTTCCTACATGTAAACTGAGACACCAAGACTTGGTAAGGCACGGGCACATAGACATTCAGATCCAAGCACACAGAACTGGTGGCACAAGATACGAAAGGTGGGCATACCTGCTGGATGTGTCCGCCGACGAGCTGACGAAGCAACCGACGATAACGCGAGCGCCTATGAGAAGCAGAGGCCTCAGAGAATGGATGCGGGCGTGGCGTCGCGACAGCTAGATGCGGGCGGCGGCGACGCAGTGGGTCACGAGCTGTGCCCTCCGGGGTCCTCCTGCCGTTGCGGTCTCCTCGTCCCGCGTGGCGCTGCAGGCGAGGGTCGACGGCGGTTTCGTGGAGGGCGTCGGCGAGGTGCTGCAGGCGGGGAGCATCAATGTCGTGTCGCCGTCGTGTCGCCGTCGTCCACCACGGACCTCCGCCGCTGGCTCCGCTGAGTGGCCGGCCGGGTAACGGTTGGCCGCCGCCACGCGCGTGGATCGGCACGTCAGACGCGGTGGACGGCGGGCTCGGGCTCGGGCGGCGGGCGGCCGCGAGCGGGGGCGAGGGCGAGGCCGAGCGGCGGGCGCGCGGCGCGCGCGGCGACGGGCGGCCGAGTGGCGGGCGGCGGCGAGCGAGGGCGAGGGCGAGGGCGAGCGGGGGCGAGGGCGAGGTGGGGGCGTGGTGAAGCGTGTTGTGGGCGGAGCGGCGGTTCCGGGTCAATGTTTCCATGCGTCGCGGGGGGTGAGGGTGTTAGCGGTGATTAACGCTGGAGGCAGGCCGATTAGTACGGACACGATACCATTTGAGGATTTTTAGTAGTAAGATTTTGAGACATATATATTATATAGGGAAAATCCATTATACTCTCACGAGTATGTACTCCCATCATCAATAACCCACACATATATAGATAATCACATATATTTTTCAGTACATAACCACACGTATATGCCTAAATGATAGATATAGGCCTATTTCTTTAGAAAGTAAAGACAGGCCTATTTTTAGTAAAGTAAACATATGCCTAAATAACATCAGGACCTCGTCGCTGGTGACATTGGTGACACCGGAAAAACACCAGAACCAGACCAGAGCTGGGCCTGGTTTCATTCAAGCGATGGGTCAGATTCGTCGATATATTAGTTGGCCATTCCTTACCAAAAGTAACTATATACCGCAGGCACCCACCAAGTCGAGATAATCGCCGGCCGGTCACTCCACTCTAATCCAATCCATCACGTGTACAGGTCAATTCTAGCGCGTTGTGTAGTATTACTATGCATGCCCATATAAGAGCATATAGATACAACCAAACGCAGATTAGCTGCACTGTAAAACGCCGTATTCAGACTAATAGATGCAACCAAAGGCAACCTAAGTGCTCTGCCTATATTTGCCTTGCCCTTTCCCATTTTGCATTCAAAATCTTATACTCCCTACTAAAAGAAAAAAAAATGAAATCATGAAGACTAGAATTGTGAAACGAACAAGTCCAATGCCATGAATATGCATTACGAAATGAAAGGGAGTATATGCCAAACAAAAGTCAGAATCATTTTTGATGCCACTTGTCTGTCACTTGGACACCAAAGGTTCCAGTTCACATAAAGCAGCAAATCTTCTAGCCTCCGATTTCCTTCTAAAACTTAAATTTCCAGAACACTGATGAGTGAGAGTCATCCACGGCGTAGCGCAAATCATCACTGTCATACTCCAGATGGCCACACCTCTGAATCTCCTCTCTCAGCAACGCCAACAAATCCTTGTAACGTGATTGCTTCTTCTGAAGCACTCGAAGGAATGCTGATAGACCGAGCCACATAGTTTCTTTTCGCCTAAGCTTCAGAACTGGGCGCACATCATATTGCAGCTTCACTTCATGAATCCGCCTGACGATGAGGCTATGCATATATCTGCCTCACCGAAAAATTAAAATCGCAAGGAAAGAAATTAGCAACTTTCAATACATTTGATACTAAATCTTTGTTAATTAATAAAATCAACAAATAATAAAATTTAGCACCATTTACACATTACTATAAAAAAAATTTGAAGATAATTTTGTACCTGAAAGTTCTCTTAATCATATGCAGTAGCTCCAGTTTCGTAATACCGACATCATCCATGCTCCGAAAATAACAATGAAATTTCATTGCACATAAGAGGAAAGCTTGATATATATTCAGTCTTATTGTGCCTGGTGAGTTGATCGTGGAATCAAAGAAAATGGGATGACACTTCGGACGCATGTAATTACATAGCTTGCTCTCAAGGTACTTTGCTGAAGAATTTGACTTCACAGTGATGGTGGAGGAAATATGGATGTCCAGATACCTGCTTAAAAATGCACTCTATTACTTCTTCAACACAGTTTGGCAGACAAAATTAGGTTATGATACTTTGTCAAAGAGAACGAAATGATCAGAAACAAAACTAAGTAGTAAGAAATATAACTATGATCTAATGAAAAGAAACAAGTTTCTGTTACAAACGAAAAAGGTTAAGAAAAACAACTAGGATAGCTTGACAAAAGGGGACAGGGATGGGAAGAAAACGTCCCCCATGAGTCCTATTGGGAATGGGGATGGGGAATCTTTTGCCTAGCGAGAACAGGGATGGGGAGACAATACCAGACACGGAATTCTCCTTTGCCATCTCTAACTTGTTCGTATTATATGAAATGCCTAGTTCTGTTAACACTGCCCCAATTCGGAAATATATGATGTTTAATGATTGCAGCAGCCAAATTTCCTAAAAATTGACTGCTATATATGATGTTCAAATAGTGCTCAAGAAAATTTCCTTGTGTGCAAGTTCAGCAATATAATAGTTTTGTTGTAAATTTATTTGTTTTTACCAACACAATCTATCAAAATTAGTTGTAAAAGATACTTGTTTGATGCTGTGCTGTCCAAAAATATTATGGATAGACTGTTTTTGTTGACAAACTGGAAAAAAGGAAGAGTCAAATCTGATTTAACTATGAACTAGTCACTAAAAGTTAAGAGGACTACGAAATTCGGTGTCGAAAGTTAACGGGCTTATGTTGGTATTTGAATTCAAGAGTCATTTTTTTTAATTCATGGAGGCAACTCAGATTTTATAAAAAAAACAAGTCAAGGAATGCCAAGATTTCAACAGAAATATAGCAAAAACCAAGCTGTTTTAAGTTGATATGATTAGAGGAAACAGCCAGTAGTTCACAACTACTCAGTGAGGAGCAAACTAGATGAACTATTTTTCATCTCCATATCCCATTATTAATTATTAATATATTTTTCATCTCCATATCCCATTATTAATTATTAATTTATTTAATTCATCAGCTAAACCCAGTACCGAGAAGCATACCTTGGATAATCAGCTTGAATTTCCAAAGTTTCACAATTTATAAGTAAACCACACCATGGTATGAAAGAGAATCCATCATCAGACTTATAGATCCTATTAGAGATCCTATTAGAATCAGGATCATTTGCAACCTCAAAGTTGAGACCGTATTTGCTGTCATTCATGTAGCAGTTGTATTTGGCAAACCCTCTTCTCATCATATTTAAAAAATTTAGAGCATGCTCTTTGGAGAAAGATATGAATATGAAATCATCAATGAACCTCAATAATAAACTTTTAGGTGTAAAAACGTCCTTTTCTGAATCAATCTTGCTATCTTGAAAAGGCTTCAATGGCACAGAATTTTCAAGGTGACCAAAGTACAGGGAACAAAGTTTGGGAGACAACTTGTTTCCTTGAATAATGCCTACTTGTCGTGAGTAGAAGTTTTGCCCAATCTTCAAAACATTGCCCTCTACTTGCTTGGAAAGGAAAGACTGAATCTTGTCCTTCCGTATCATGCAAAAATTTCCCTGATTTTCGATAGAGAAAAGGTTATTTTATATTCTGCTGATTGACAGCTGATTATACAACTCGAACTATAGTTAGTGAACAAGTTGCTAAGAAAAAATACAACTATAGCATGAACAGTGCCACAAGATCACTATTTAGTCAACTTACAAGTAGAATCATCCTAGCACCTTTTTACTGAGAACAATAGGAAAAGTTTCCGTAGCACTTTGTTAGTGGTTTTATTAGGATTATTGGAGGTCAGTCGAAAACGATCTTTTTGCCATAGCTGTCGCACACTACTAGAATCCTGATTTGCACAATAGTTCTGTAGTTGTGCCCAAGCCTAGCAATGTCAAAGCCATTTTAAAAATAAAAGAAAAATTCTATTAATTTGCACATAGATTGCATGTTTACATGACATGGCTTGTCCAAGTTAAGAATCTATGTTGCTTTGCAAAGCATGTCATTTTAGGCCACGTCTTACTTAGCGAACCTTCTATTCTGTAGATTGTCAGGTTGCAACAGCCTAACAGGAAGAGGCCTATTTTACATGGACAATATAATTAATGCAAACAAACATGTTAAATATGAAGGCCTTCCTTCTAGAATTTTAAGTAACTTGTTTGCAACCAGCCAATCATTACTTATTGCTAAGCTAGGGCCCCCAAAGTATCCTGTTTTCCCTTCACTTCTAATACTTTGTGCTTCTTGGGTGATGGTGACCTCCATTATTTCTGGAATTCTACTCAGATAAGAATGAACAGAAACAACTAGGTCATGAACATTATAATTCCATTTCAGTAGTTTTCAATGAAAAATTTGCATAAAGATTTGTTAATAGGTATATTAGCACAGTATGTTCCATAGTCAAACCATGCACAGAAATTTGGAATGGGTTATGATATAGTACCTGGTCAACTAAAATGCCACCCCTTTTTGATAACTGAATTGAGAAATCACATGTATTATCACCGTTGCTGATAGAAACATTTGAATCAAAATGGTAGACGGCATTCTTAGAGTAGTTGCAAACTACTTTTTTGCATTTCCTCAAAACATATTCATCGCATTTCAGTGCATCACCCACAACTTCCAGTAACATTTCATGAGATAAGCAATCGAATGCCTTTGATACATCGGCAACAACAATATATATCTTGAATTTTTCATTCAGGTGACTTCTTACTGAAGACCTAAACTGCGAGAGATTTTGATGCACATTATTGTAATCAAAAACAGAAGAACCAAACTTGTCTGGATCCTCATCCCATACTTTTTTCATAATCAGGTGACAATTATTGAGGATGTCATTTTTTGATTGAGCTCTGAGATTCACTAATGGTCTCATGCCTTTTGCTTTTGGAACGAACCTCACTCTTGAAGAACTGCACGACTTTGCTTCTTTCCTAGATTTACCACGCAAAATCCTGAAGTTTTGTCTGCTTAGGGAAGCAATAGCAGTACTAGTTAAGTTTCCCCAAACTGTCTTTCGATAATAGAAAACATCATATCGCCTTGATTCCCTTTCTGTAACATAAAAGTATGCCTGGACTAATGGTATCACAATATCAGAAAACATCCACCTAATCCAACAATGTAGAAGATTCTGAAGTTTCTCCTCAGATCCATTTGATAACCAAATTTCTTTCTCCATTAGAGCAGAGCAACAGCAATCAGATAATCCAATATTTGATATCCAAGAATAATGTGATACTTTCAGCTCACCAATACAATCGCTCAAGCAAAACTTTTCATACCTGCGTAACTTTATAAACTTCCAAATGTTTATCCTAAGATATCTCTTGCTGCAAGAGTTTCCTAGCAACGGCTCAGGTATAATCCGTGTCAACACTGCCCAGATGAAGGAAACTACTTCTTGATGTGTACTGTAATCCTCCAACTGAACATAAGATTGATCAGAGTATGCCGGTTTTCCTCCAATTAAAACTTGTGGCTTGCCATTACGATTCTTAGCAACATCAGCTGCATGCTGTTGAGAATATTAGTTTAATCATTTAGTTTGTCATTATACATGTTTATTATCACTTTTGATCAACATATATGCATATGTCAAATACAATAGCAACTCAAGGCAGCACCCAGCACACTAGGTTGAACAATTTGCTTTAGTTCGTTAAGCAACATACAATTGAGAACTAATATCCAATGCTACAACAACCAACATGACCTTTCATATTTGTATTGGATAGCCATAATTTTTGTAAGAGCCAGAAATTTAAGAGAATATACACGATCTGTATTCTGTAATCCTATATATAAAGCTCAGATGACATAACAGATTTTTGATAAGGCAAAGAAGTTTAGGATGGTAAGTGTATCAACGAAAGCAAATTATAACAATAAACTTGTCTGTTGGGTGCTGTAAACAAGTATTGGCACAGGAAATAATAGATTGATTATAGAGGGTGATCGATTACACATATAGAGGCAAGGAAGACCTAGGATTTGGCTTATGGAAACGGAACCAATCGATGGTAACCCTAGACTATAAAATCTCAA
This sequence comes from Themeda triandra, assembly GCA_018135685.1. NCBI lineage: Eukaryota > Viridiplantae > Streptophyta > Magnoliopsida > Poales > Poaceae > Themeda > Themeda triandra. The sequence continues at coordinate 491,660 of JAENPR010000413.1, forward strand.
TGATATCTATCCTAATCATGTGCAAGCACATGACCCAAGGAAGGCTGGGAAGTGCAGCCCAACAGGCCTGCCACACCCTGCTGTCTAACAAGTGCTTCATACATAATTGAAAACAGTTCAATATGTTCATCTGTTCATATGTACCTCAGAATTGACAGGACAATGCTTCAGAAGTAGTTTCTTATACTGGCAGCGCTTAGAGTTCCTGATGAGCTTATTCATTAGTTTAGGCGGCGAAAGGCACCTGACAACAAAAACCTTAGAAATTTAAATTAATATAGTCAATAAGAAAAACATTAGAGAGGGAGTGATGAGTAAACATGGATGTGTAGCCTGTAAACACATGATCCTTAATTGGGAGAGAAGGATGAGTAAACATGGATGTATATAGCCTGTAAGTGTAAACATCAGTAGCTTCTAGAGTTCTAGTAGGTATGTGAACATGTGTTGTTACAAAAAGTTGGAAGTTGAAAACATAAGTGGAAAAAGCTATTGATTTATGCATTCCACCAATGGCTGTATCAGTATATAGAATGTGATGTTTTAATCACCTGACAGTAATTACACATACGCACATTTGGATCTGAAGGTTCAGCAAAAAATTTACTGCCTTGAAAGGATATTTTAAGAAATATCTGCTTTTGACAGAAAGAGACTATCAAACAAAATGATAAAACAAACGCTACCCTGCAGCCATCATCTGTTTTCATGATCTGGATTGGCACTCAACCTACATTATATGTCCATACCCCATAGAGCGGCATATGGTGATGAATGTAATTCATTACGGACCTATGTACTGGACCCACTTTTGACAATCACATGGAAATGATCCATTGAACAGATTTTTCCTCAACGATGAAATATCCATGTTTACTTCCCAATTCGAATAGGACTTCATCAAAGGTCAGCCTTGAGCCCATATCTCTTTGCCTTGCTAATGGATGAGGTTACCAGGAACATTCAAGGGGATATCCCTTTGTGTATGTTTGTTATGGTCAGCACCACATATGAGCGCAGGGCCAGGTGTCAAGGTGGCTGAACCACGCCAAGAGGCCTAGGCGTGGTCACCACGCTGGCTGCGCCGAGATGCACTTCTACTTAGAGTCCAGGAAGATTTGGTTTGTTAGGGAAGATTATTTGGTTATCAGGTTTCCTATTTGTTAGCGTCCGGTCGTTAGAGTCCTAAATGTATAAGTATCAAACTCGTGATCAATGCAAACTCAGCCTGGGATTGTGACTTAAGTAACTCTTGGGCTCACAGGAAGCTCCAGCGATCCCACGTTCCCAACTCACCTTCACCAACTTCGACGGCAAAGAAGATCCCCTCGGGTGGTTCAACAAGTGTGAGCAGTTTTTCCGCGGGCAGATGACCAGCGAGGTGGACAAGGTCTGGCTCGCCAGTTATCACCTCACCGGTGTGGCCCAGCAGTGAACGTCGTCCTGGTGGCGGACATGGGGCGGCCTGCATGGCCGGATTTTCGCCGCTTGTGCCAGCAGCGCTTCAGCCCCGCCATCAGCACCAACCACCTCGCCGATCTCGCGCGCCTGCAGTTCGGCGCTTCGGTGGAGGCCTACATGGAAGCATTCCAAGCGCGCAGTGCTCACGCTGGCGAGCTCTCCACGCTGCAGAAGGTGCGCCTATTCACCAGCGGCCTCCCGGAACATATCCGCGTGGACGTCGAACTTCAGTACCTGCAGGACCTCCAACACGCCATGCGGCTCGCGCGGGCATACGAGCGGCGCAATGCTGCCAAGCTACCCGCCTTGCCCGCGCCGCGCCCCGTACGTCGCAACACGGGCGCCCTTGCCGCGCTGCCACAAGTGCGCGCGCCTGTTCTACCTAGAGGTGCCGGACTACATCGTCGAGGAACCGGAGGACTCGAAGGATCCCCCGACCGAGCAGCCGTTCGACCCAGACGCCCCCATGATATCGTTGTCCGCCACCACGGGCATACGGGTCCCCGACACCATGAAGCTCCGCGTCCACATCGGCAACAACGCTTTCACCGCTCTCCTCGACTCGAGCTCGACACATAACTTCATCAGTGTGGCGACAGCTCAGCAGGCGTCCATCCAGTTCCACAACAGTGGCGGCGCCCACGCGATCGTGGCGATCGGCAATCGCGTCCAGTGCCAAGGCCTCGCCCGCAACGTCAACCTCTGCATAGGCAACGAATCGTTCGAGCTGGATTGCTACTCTATCACCCTGGAATATTACGACATGGTCCTCGGCATCACCTGGCTACGCTCCCTGGGGCCCATCCTCTGGGATTTCGATACGCTCCGGCTGGCGATCACACTTTGCGGTCGTCGCGTCGTCTGGTCCGGCGTCGGAGCCGCGGCCGCGCCTAGGGCGCACCTCGACCACCTGCTGTCGGGCCACCTCTACTCCGACAAGGGGGCTGAGCCGGCGCTCCTGGACCGCCTACTTGAGTCCAACAACGACGTGTTTGCGCCTCCCACAGGCATGCCCCCGGCGCGGGACTGCATTCATCACATCCACCTCAAGCCTGACACGGTGCGTCCATACAGATACCCTAAGCTCCAGAAGGATGAGCTGGAACGGCAATGCGAAGACATGCTCCAGCAGAGGATCATCAGGCCCCGTACGTCCCCGTTCTCGGCGCCGGTGCTACTGGTTCGAAGCAGGATGGTTCGTGGCACTTTTGTGTAGACTACAGAGCCCTCAACGCCGCCACCGTCAAAGATAAGATCCCAATTCCCGTCGTCGAGGAGCTGCTAGACGAATTGCATGGTGCCAAATTCTTCTCCAAACTGGACCTCCGTTCGGGATATCAAGTCCGCGTCACCGCCGACAATGTGCCCAAGACGGCGTTCCGCACACACCATGGGAACTTCGAATTCCTCGTCATGTCATTCGGGTTGTCCAACGCACCCTCGACGTTCCAGGCACTCATGAACCTCGTCCTCAAGTAGTTCCTCCGCCGCTGCGTCCTCGTCTTCTTCGACGACATCTTGATCTACAGTGCGTCGTGGACAGAACACCAGCAGCCTCTTCGCGCCATCCATGACGTCCTCCGGGCGCACCAGCTACACCTCAAGCGGACCAAGTGCACCTTCGTCGCCGAATCGGTCTAGTCCTATGCAGGTGTCGCCATGGCCACGACCAAGGTGGAGGCAGTCCTGTCCTGGCACCAACCGCGGAACACGCGCGGCCTCCGCGGCTTCCTCGGTTTAGCCGGGTACTGCCGGCGTTTCATCAAAGATTATGGCATCATCGTTGCGCCCCTGACGCAGCTACTCCGGGAGGAAGGGTTCCAGTTGTCGGCCGACGCCGAGGCGGCACTCACGGCCCCCAAACTTGCGTTGTCCGCCGCCCCGGTTCTTCACCTACCTGACTTCGCCGCGCCGTTCATCGTCAATTGCGACACGTCGGGGTCGGGTTTTGGAGCCGTTCGCTTTCTTGAGCAGGCCATTCGCCGCATGGCACCTCAAGGTCGCAGCATACGAACGCGAGCTCATCGGCCTTGTACAAGCGGTGCGCCGTTGGCGTCCGTATCTTTGGGGCGCACCTTTCTCATCAAGACCGACCACTACGCCCTCAAATATATGCTCGATCAGCGGCTCTCCACCATTCCGCAGCATCACTGGATTAGCAAACTGTTTGGCTATGATTTCAGGGTGGAATATCGCTCCAGCAAGTCGAACATCGTCGCTGATGCATTACCTCGCCAGGATGGCGAGTCCTCGCTCCTGGCAGCGCTCGTCGAGACCAGGCTGGCGCTCTTCTCTGCAATTTCGGCCCCCAGCTTTCGGCTCTTCGACGACATTCGCCAAGAGCTCGAGGCTAACCCGAGCTTTCCTTGCTCTAAAACCCTAGCCGTCGACCACGGCGCCAACTCGAAGGAAGCTCCAGCGATCCCACGTTCCCAACTCACCGCCGTACTACCTGAGAAGCAAGGCTCGACGTCGTACCAATGTTCTTCACCAATGATGCGGTGTTAGGAGTTGTGGCGGAAGACCCTTGAGTTTAAAGGTTTTAGATTAAGCAAAACTAAAAACAAATACATGAGACGCGACTTTGGCGCAATTGCACAGGAGGGAGATGTGAGTTTGGAAGGTAAGTCGTACCTAAGGATACCTTTCGTTATGTGGGATCGATGCTACAGAGGCATGGAGATATTGATGCGGACGTTAGTCATAGAATCAAAGCAGGTTGGATCAAGTGGCGACAAGCTTCTATCATTCTAATAGGACGGCAATTAGACTTGCTATGTTATATGGAGCAGAATGTTGGCCTACAAAGACTCAACATATTAAACAAATGGGTGTTGCAGAAATGTGTATGTTGCATTGGATTTACGTGAGAATGGACCGAGTTCAGAATGATGATATACGTGATCACCTAGGGTAACACCAATTGAAGAAAAGGTTGTCCAACATTGGTTGAGATGGTTTGGCCATGTCCAAAGGAGACCGCCAGAGGCACCAGTGCATTGTGGAGTCCTAAGCCAAGCTAATAATGTGAGGAGAGGCAGAGAAAGACCGAAGTTGGATCGATGCTACAGAGGCATGGAGATATTGATGCGGACGTTAGCCACAAAATCAAAGCAGGTTGGATCAATTGGCGACAAGCTTCTGTCATTCTATGTGACAAGAGGGTACTACAAAAGCTAAAAGGCAAGTTTTATAGGACGGCAATTAGACCTGCTATGTTATGTGGAGCAGAATGTTGGCCTACAAAAGACTCAACATATTCAACAAATGGGTGTTGCAGAAATGTGTATGTTGCAGTGGATTTGTGGTCACATAAGAATGGACCGAGTCCGGAATGATGATATACGTGACCACCTAGGGTAGCACCAATTGAAGAAAAGGTTGTCCAACATCGGTTGAGATGGTTTGGCCATGTCCAAAGGAGACCGCCAGAGGCACCAGTGCATTGTGGAGTCCTAAAAGCGAATAATGTGAGGAGAGGCAGAGAAAGACCGAAGTTGACATGGGTGGAGGCAGTGAAAAGAGATTTAAAAGCTTGGGATAAGCTACTGAAGTGCCTGAACCATGACTTGGGTATCTTCTGGTTTCAACTCTAGCCTACCCCAACTTGTTTGGACTAACATGCTATGTTGTTAAAAAAAAAAACTTGACCTACGGGGGTAAGACAGCCCCCGAGCATTCCATTAAGAACAAGACCTTCTCACGTGGGTCATCTTAAAACCCCTAAACCCTGCCCCACCCATACACAGCAGCACCGTAGCCCATGTGAGACGACCACGACCATGACTGGGCCTTAGACCTATGCTTTGCGCGCGGGACAAACGAGGGGATTTTTTGAACCCCAGCCTAAAATTTGCTCCCACGGGGAGTCGAACCCAGGACCTGAGGAGTGCCGCTGGGTTCCTCCAACCGAGCTGGAGGCCCTTTGGCCAAGCTATGTTGTATAAAGCTTGTTTATGATAAATTTTAGGAAGCTTATTCACTTAATAAACCTTACTAACAATATACTTAGTTACATATTTGACTCACAAGCCATTAGTATTTGTTGTAGTAGACACATGGTAGTCGCATTTCAATAACTCTGCGCCGCGTCCATCGATTCCAAATATATGTCTTATAAGAGATAATGCATCTGGTTTTTTCCCATCTGGTCTTTTCCTTTTGTTTAATATGTCTAACAGCATTAAGGAAAATTAACATACAACACTGTATGAAAAATCATAAAAGCAGCAATTGCCAAAAAAAAATTAATTGGTGGACGAAAAAAATTATTATAACATAATTGGTGCTTCTATGCTTCTAGAGGTATTGCACAAATCCTTAAGTCTCGCATTGCAAGAATCAACGCATTGGGCAGAAGAAAATCATTTGCCAAACAAACACAAACAAAAATTCATATACCCTTTACATCTTTTAAGAAAAAAAAAAAACTCAATCCTTGGCAGAACCATCCCCAGAGCATTGCCACTAAGAGTAAAGAAAGGTGCCGAATGCAAGAAGCCCACGACATGATCCCATATAACTCTGAAAGCATTTACTCAGAAAAGCCAATGTTTTCTTTCTGCGAGACTCAGGGTGATGATACGCAGCCCTACTCAGTATTCCATAAAAAAAAAGCGAGACTCAGGGTGACCTGGCCGGCTGGCACCACAACTGGGTCTCCAACCATTGCATTACTCATGTTATACCGTTACACGCTTTGAGATTGAGTAAATTCAAAGGAAACTACACTTGTATCAAAACTGTACTTTTTTTAACCCATATCACAATGCTACAAATGTTCCATAATTCCATTATCATAACTCATAAGAGTACACTCTTGTTAGAAGCCTACTTTAGTTTGGACGCTAGCTAAGAATTCAGGTCCATACAGGAGCTCACTATTATGATGCGATCATATAACTTAGCTCCTGAGTTTGCCTAATATTTCTACCCAAGTTGTGATAAGTTACAACACCTTTGTTTCCTGAAATTGAATCACTGGTGTCTCTTCGTATTTAACTCTTATGTATTGATAAAACCTATCTAAACTAATACTATCTGCAAGGCTGCAACTAATGTGCAAATGTGCCAGGTATTTTTTATCCTTGACCAAATGTATTTTGCAGCAAGGTGCTTTTGTGCTTACAGTGTCACTTTATTTTTTTATCTATGTACTGTTTTGTTTATCTAGCAATTGAAAGGAACAAGGATTGTTTTGCACTTGCTCAAACTAGAAACATGAACTCTGGTTATTAAGCTTGCATTCAAGCAAATGTGATAATTAAAAGACTTCTGCTGACAGGCATCAAGTTTTTGTAGTTTTGTGATACCATCAAAATTTTGGCTATATCATGTTTGACCATATAAAAGGCGCTTTCGTCCATTACCTGAATTTTCTTTTCATTAGGAAAGGCATTATGGATATTAAATAGATTAAATAGAAAATTAATTCGCAGCTACACTGTGTGTAAAACTATGTGGTCACCACCAAACACCAATACAAGTATACAACCTGGGCGACATGGGCCAACAACACCAATGCCAACAGGGATATTACAGAATGCAATCTAAAAGGTAGTGGAACCATATCACAGATTCTCGTTGCCTCGTGCTCCAACATCCCAGCCGTTTTGTACGAGTGGCTTTTTTTCATTTTAAAGCTATTCAAATGATTACCAGCAAAGAGACACTATCAAAATACGCTATGTGTAAGCCCTCGCATAAAGTAGAAAAGGATACGCTTTCCATGGAAGGCGCTATAGGAAGTGTTTCTGTTGTAGAAGGTAGCTTTTCTTGATATAAGCAAATCCACTGATACGCATTTGGAAGAATTCAACAATAAGCAATTGAAGCAGATGGGACCATTCTGTAAGTCAGAGATATAACACAAACATTATTTGTTTTATTGATTCGTGATATCAGAATAAAACATTACATTGCAGTTCTCTTAATTTTCAAGAATACTCAAAGCAAAAATGCAATACTTAAAAAACTGATATGCACAAGCAATATATGCCCAAAAAAAAAGTTGCAGAAGCACTATACACATTCACCAAAAGATTGAATGGTGATTTATACGCTACAAGCTACCGACCGAAGAACCAAAACATATGTGTTAGAATGTGGCTAACCAAACTGTATTACAAGGCCCAAAGGGCCAGATGTGCAGGTGTATACACATAATATGCATAAAACCCCTCCAAGTAGAGGGAAAATACAATACATACATATCTAAAAGTATACAGTTATTCATTTTTCCAAAGAAAACAATTATTCATTTGTGCTGGATTCTAAGAAAACATAGCAACCACCAGTGATGAGGAAGGTGGCAACAGAAAAACAGGAAACAAATACATAGTGCTCCCCAGAATATGATGCCATATCCTAAGGTAAAGTAAAAAAGTAGAAGTAAAACCAGGAAACAAATATGTACTGCTTCCTAGAAAATGTTGCCAATTTGCCATGTCATCAGGTTGGAGTAAAAGGTACAAATAAACTGATCCAATCATCCAAAAAGTAAAAATTAGCATAAGTATTCCCCAATTTGTGGATGAATAACTCAATCGTACTCAAGCAAGATATGTTTTTGGGACACGGTTTAAACATGCTAGTCACAAGGCATGGGCCTGTTTCTTGCTAACTCCTGTTCACTCCCACATGATAGTCAAGTATGCATCAAGCTAATACTTCTAATTAAAAACATAGTCATTTGTACATAAACAAACCAGGTTGTACAAATAATAGTCAAAAAACTAATTGTTGAATGACAACAATTCTTTTTTTGCGAAAAACAATGAAATAACAATTCATGATAAGATTGGGAAGTTACTGACATTGAGATGCATGAAATTGGGAAGTTCAACTTGTGGGAATGTAGATTGAGTTATCGATGTACTGTCACACTGGGAAGGTACAATATCAAACACAGAACTTGGTGACTTTTCATAGGACAATACACCATTTGGCTCTTTAGTATGTGAAGGAGTCACATCACTGCTCATTGCTAAAGAATCATTATCTACTGTTGGTTCTGAATACTGCACTTTACCATTCACTGTAGCACACACGTTTTCCAATAAAACATCATGGACACCAGATGGACTGATGTTTATTTTACTCCACCCAGTTGACAACCTGTCCTCAGAACAAATCTGCTTCTGTTTGATGTGGCGTTGCCAACTGTACGGCCTTTTCTTTTCCTAGGATTCTGATTATCAAAACTGGAACATTTTATTGATCCATTAGTCAAAGGAAGTTCTGAGCGATTGCATCCTTCAATTGAACAATTGGGTTCAGTAAATTTTGCTGAACCATAACTTCCAGAGCTTTCTGGATTATCAAATTTTGAAGTACTGGTATCTGGAGAAGACAATGCATCTTTTGGATTGTTGACACGGCCTCCAGATATGTTTTGTGACATCTCTGGGTTATGGCCCGGATAGCCCTGACAAAGGCAAGGAATCAGCTAAAACAACAATAACATTCTAAGGACTATACAAGAGAGACATAGGATTTCCTACAACATATTCAGAGCTGCTGAGGCATAAATTCATTCATTGATTTATTTTGGAAGTGTTGCAAAAGATTTGAATGGGATCTTTGGAACAGCTGAACATGATAACTTACCGAGTATTTTCCTTCCGTGGATTGGGGTTGTTGATTTTTCGCCACAGTCGGAAACATATGCTTTTGCAGGACAACATTGAGTGGGAGGCCAGTCACTTGAAAAAAACCGTCCTTCTTAACAGGCAAAAATATTGATGAATGCCTTAGAATATAGCACATGAGTAAATCCCCAATCTGAAAACAACAACTAATGTCAAGAAAATGCAACACAGGCATCATTCATCAAAAAAAACTTCCTTTATACTGAGTTACTGACCCTATGCAAGAGAATGTCCCAGGATGAAGAAGAAACAAGCTCAGTAACACTTGTAGTTTGGTCACCCTGATACAAATAAGGATTTTAATAAGTAAATAGAAGGAGCAACAGACAGACATATTAAAGAGTCAGGTTAAGCGATAACAGTTAACTGAAATAGAAAGAGCTGATTTATGTTTATCTAAAACATTACCATGTGCACATGAATAGTCTAATGAAGCATTGTTTTAGACAATAGAAGAATGTCTCTCGACATACGCATCATATGTAGCATTGCATTGCTGCTCAGATGTATGTGTGTATGGATTAAACCAACATATGGAGAAGGGAATGGAAGACATAGGATTTCGAAGCCATTAATACCGCACGGCAACCGCTGGAGAGGACGTTCGCCCGCCACCGCCACCCCCCATCCGCCATCGTCGACTTGGTCATCTCCAGGACGAGCTAAACGTCGAGCAACATGCAGGCAGACAACCGGTTGTCTCAAACACAGAATAGCAGGCAACAAGAACAAACGAGATCTATGCACTGTAGGCAGGCACGAAACAAGAAAGGCAAGGAAAAAAACACGAGACGCGCAGAAGCGCAGTGAGTTGTACGGAACCTTGGCCTGCGAGTGCCCGGCGTTCCCCGGCGTGTACCGCGGCGGCGCGGGCGCTTCGGACTCGACGGCGCAGACGGCGCGGGTGACGAGGCTGCGGTACGCGACCGGGTCCCCGGCGCGGAGGAGGTGGCCCCAGCGGCGGCACGCGAGGCAGCCGGCGCCGCGGCCGCGGCAGGCGGAGCAGGGCGCGCCCGGCGGCGCCGGCGTCGGCGCCGGGAGGAGAGAGAGGATGGCGTGGCCCAGAGTGCGCGCGCGCGTGTCGTAGGCCTGCTGGAGCTCCCGGGGCACCTTCCCCGGGGCTCACCGCCGCGGCGGCGGCGGCGCGTCATGTTGGAAGGCGAGCGCGAGTAGGTGGGGGCCGTGGGCGGCGGGCGGGAGGGGAAATAAATGCCGACCGAGTAGGCTCCCGACTCCCGAGGAGGAAATGTGGGGGATGTGGGCGGGATTTTGAGTGAAAGTGGCGCGCCCGCCGCCCGCTGGGAGGGAAAAAAATTGTACAGTATGCAGCGGCGCCGCCCCGCGACACGGCGTAGACGGACGACGCGTGTTCTGCTGCTGCTGGCCCGCCAGGCGAGATAGGAGCGCCGGGGCCCGGGTGCCAGGCGAGATAGTAGCTTGTTGGCCCGCCATCAGCGTGCAATGTGCAGTAGCGATTCCAGCTCCTCCTCGACGCCACCTTTTAGGACGACTAACTATATTTAGCTATTTAAATATGATATAACAAGAAAAAAAGTATGAGAGAGAGTCTTCCATTAGCTATGCCTGTCTGATGGTGTTTTATGAGAGTTTCATGCACATTAAATACGCTGATGTGACACTATATTAATTAAGAGAGAGATGATAGAGTTTTATAGGAGTAGAGAGAGTTGCATTCTCATGAAACTGTTATGCACTGTTTTTAAAAAATTAATGCATTGAAAACTATGCCATGAAACTCCCATTGAGACTAGCCTAAGCAAATAGTCTATCTATTTCACGTGGCCCAAAAATATGTGAGATGACCATGTGGGTCCATTGGTATAAAATAATATTTTCTCTTGCCTCTCACCTCCACATCAGCTCACTAAATAGCTAGTGTTATCTATTACCATTGCGGACGCCCTTAGGCTGTCTCCAACAGCTCACCCAAAGCAAGGCGCAAACACGAAATCGGTGGTGCACAGTGAAAATCGCGCCTCCAACAGAGGACGCAAAGGGCGACGGATTTTGGGGAGGAGGAGAGAGGGAACCGATAGATCGGTCATCTCTCTCCTCGACCCATCTCTGGCGCCGTCCCTGGTGGGCCCGGAAGAGGGCGTGTCGGAGGCGGTCGCGCTCGCGGAGACGGCGGCGCTCGACGGTGACGAAGGTGGCCGGAGCGGGGAGGAGGCCGGAGACGACGACGAGGCTGCCTTGGCATGGTCCTGGACGGTCAAGGTGACAACCTCCAGCTCGAAGGCGGGGAGGGCCCCGAGGAGGCGGATCTGGTGTGAGCAGAGGCGGCGGATGCGGAGGAGCTTGCCCGCGGCGGCCATGGAGGAGGAGCTTGCTCGCGGCGTCCATGGGGGAGGAGCTTGCCCGCGACATCGGCCATGGGAGATGAGATTGCCCGCGGCGACCATGGAGGAGGAGCTTGCCCGCGTCGGATTTGGGGGCAATCGGAGGCACGCCCGCGCGGGCTAGCGGCGCCGTCAGCGGCGACTAGAGTTTTTCCCTAACTGGAGCTGGGGCGGCGATTTGATTGGGGAGCCGCATAGTTGGGACTTGGGAGCGTGGTTGTGCAGGGCGCATGGAGAGGTGAGGTGGATGGTGTGGGGATCATGGCATGCATGCAGGAGACGGGGACGGCGGCGCCCGACGAGTAGCGGCAGACGAGAGCGGAGGAAGCGGACGGATGGGTTCGCTGTTGGAGAAGGAAAAAATTGGGTGCCATAGCCTTGTGCTGTGCAGGACCGAAATCGGGAGATGGGTCTTCTATTTGGCTCTCCATTGTTGGAGATAGTCTTACAACTCACAAGTCGCATGTCACAGGGATTGCTTTCAAATTTGAAACATTTTCACACTCTCTCCATCACATTAATTTTTAAACACATACATAGAGCATTAAATATAGATAAAAATAACTAATTATACAGTTTTATTGTAAATTACAAGACGATTTTTTTGAGTCTAATTAGTCCATAATTAGACAATAATTATTAAATACAAACGAAAGTGATACGGTGCTTTTCAACCTCACCTTTTGCAATCTAAACAAGGCCGTCAGCCTCCTTGTGTTGCCATGTACGTGTCCGAACGGCTGGACGACGGGAGCAATTCACCTGTGCGGTCCTCGATCTGCTAAATTGGATGGAGTCGTGGTGGGCGGCGAGGGGCGATGGCGGCGACAATGACGCTAGGGCAGGAGCCGAGGAGCTGAGTCACGAAACCCGATGCTAGGACAAGGTGGGATCCCAAGCCGAGACCATGGTTGTGCTCGATCTCAGGGCATACAATGGATTATTTATTTTGTTGTTGGCAAGCTGTTTAATGCTATGCGCAGAGCAAAGATTAACCGTGAACACATTTTATATACTATTGTGTTGCTAAACGGATCAAGCTTCAATAAGATCAACATGATTAAATTACTTTTAAAAAGAAAATCATCAGTAGAAATGAGAACACAAATTGAATGACCAAGCTCAAGGCATTGCTTCTAATTAGTTTCACAGGAGCTGCCTAAACTCCCTACAGACCATGCCCTAGGCACAAGTAGGTTCTCAGTTTGGCATCCATATATCACTATAGATTCTAATAATCCATTTCTTTTTTTTTTGAAGGGTCTAATCCATTTCTTTTATATCAACAATATATATGTACATGTATGTATAAATAATGTGAACGGCCTATACATAATCATAACAGTCGCAAGCCATGCGAAACAGATGCTCCCCATACACGACCTTCTTATATTTGGCCACCCCACCAGTTTTCTCCTTGCAAAACCCCGCCGGCTCTATGGCAGTATCGAAGTTCGTCTGCATCAATGGGTTCAACTTTCAGAAAAAAAGAGTAAATGCATGAATGAGGTTGAGTAGCAGTAGTAGTCACTTATGATATACCTCGTAGAAAAACACAGCAGATACACGGCAATAAGGGGAATTGTTGATGACTCTATGAACCGTGGGACGATAAATTCCATTTGAGTAGACCTAAGTGAAACATGAGGACTAGTAATCAAGCTACCTAGCTAGATATGAACAATCAGCTAGAAATGAAGTCAAATTGCACAAAATACCTCGAGCATATCACCAATGTTGCAAACAAAGGTTCCAGGAATGGGCCTGGCATGTATCCACTCACCAGACTGGTTTTGAACCTGAAATTTTGCATTACCAAATTTTATACATATCATTTTTCCTGTATTGACTCTGAGAGAAAAGTAAGAGCAGTGAACTTGACAAAGATATGAAATATAGTACAGTACTACATAAAAGTTATATGCTTCATTACGTATATGCATAAATACAATCCAAATATACATCTACAGTACAAAACATTATCCGTTGAGGAAATATAGGAATTCCACAGGATTCGAATTAGGATATACTAAAACCAGGACCTAAGGTCTCTACCATATAATCCAAAACACCCACATTTTATGGTAGAGAAGATGAGGCTATTCATACTAACATACCTAAAAAGAGGCCAAGAAAGTGATCGACAAGTGGTAACACAATTAATATACATACAAGGTTACACAAACGGGAAGAAGGAAACAAGTACCTCAAGGGCACATATATCATCATCCTGGTTAACCAGAGTCAAAAGACCTGTGATTTTTTATCTCATAGAGTGAGAGAAGTGATCTCCAACAATTTGAAAGGTACAAAATAGGACCATAATAAAAATAACTCAAAAGTTGTACTAACCGTAATCTGTGTGAGACCCCTGAATTTTTCAACCGGATGCGTGAAAAGTACCAAAAAAACATGGTTAGATGTATCAATCTAGAAAGCATAAATTTTTGGACACAAATTTTAATAGAAATTAATGGCCTCCGTATTTTCCCTTACATCCCAGTATCAGCGCATTTCTCTTCTGGAATATCAATTAACCGTCCAGGATAGCTAACCAGCCGGATTCCCCAATAAGGATCTCCTGCTATTGTACCTTCAAATGCATCAACTGGCCCTCCCAGTGCCAAGGCTATACCTCGCATGATCTTTCTTGAAAGATCTGTAGCGAGGAACAACATGATGAGTACCCATAGTGTCAAGGTGATAACAAGAGAATGATTAATTGTAGTACAGTAGAGAAGCTGACCTTTAAGAAGGTTGATATAGTTTTTGAGCAGTAACTTAGAATTCGATGGATATTCAGGCCTGCAAGAAAACTAGTGATTTGTTTCGCTGGTGGGAATAGGCAAACTCTTCTTTTCATGGCAAGTGACAATGGGTAGCAACATGCAGAATCTACATTGATCTGAAGGTTCTATTACATTCTATAGTCAACAACATGAGTTCAATGGGTAGCAACATGCAAAATCAACATGATCCAAAGGTTCTATTATTTTCTATAGTCAACAACATGAGTTTGTAGCAGCATATCTATTGATATATGAAGTTTTTCTTAATTACAATGTATAACAAATGTGTCGAGCTAGGTGTATGGACTACATATATACTTTATTATGTAACTTTCAGAGCACACACACATACAATTTACTTTGTGGACTGTTAGATTCCATATTCTCTATTGATTGGCTAACCCTAGAAGGGTAGCTATATAGTGTAGCATACATGGGCCTCATGGGCCTAGCCTCATGGGCCTAATACATGTATATACTCCAACATGGACACAATCACTCTATCAGTAGTTCAGCATTTTCATTAGAGTGGTTTCACAGTACAAGAGAATAATCATCTTATGAAATGTTCTTTCATATTCAATCTGCAGGTTGATAATTAGTGAGAAACGTATACTTCTTCAAAAAAAGAATGCAGAACTGATGGGTTTTATAAAATGAAACCTAGTGTTAAAAAATGATAGAAATTAGTTTTTATACCAAACTAGTTTCTAGTTTTAGGTGTAAAGTTATTTAAATTGACCATGCTCTCTATATAAGGTGACTCTAGATGTATTAGTGATAAAAATCAAAGAGGAAAGATGGAATTCAGAATCCTACCACAAGTTTGACCCTTCAAATGGTTTACCAAGATTTCCATATTTACCAGGTACAATAGGAGTCAAATACTGCCATAGATATGATACCACTAGTTAGATCCTTCAAATGTTTTACCAAAATTGCTCATGGCTAACTTCCATCATACTAACATATATAGCATGAAAAGAAAAACTGCAGAGTGTATCAGACAACTTACGTTAATTGCTTCATGCATGTCAGGTTTCCCCAGTGTAATAAACTCGCCTAGTCTTTGATATCCTCTAAAAAAGGAACAATTATAAATTTCTCAATAACCAAATATGGACTTAAGGCAGTTAGGCATGTTTATGCAGTCGCACACCTATATCCGTTCTGACGTGTCATCTTAATCTTCATTTTTTCCTCATAAGGAAGCTGAAAGAATTTTTGTGCCACATCCCTGACTTCCTTCCTTAGCAACTCGCAGATCCCATGGCCTTTCTGTTAACAAGTTGACAGAATTCAGTCAGCTTGCTTAGATTTTAACAAATTCCTAGTTAGCAAGCAAAAGAAGTTGACCGCACCAATTCCATTCTTTTTTGTCCATTTATACATATTTTTTTTCTCGAATACGCAAGAGGGCTGCATATCATTGTATTAGTAGAAGAAAAAGGAGTCGTACATAGACCCAAACACACTCACACACACCACCACAACTTCCCTGTTTTCTAAGGCTACCTCACTACCACACCATTTATACATAATGAATAAGGATAACCAATAGCATTCATATAATTAACCAGAACTAAACACACTAAAAACATTAGTGCACAACATTGTGTCACATTCATTTTTCTGCATGTTCATTTGTATTGTTATGGCTATTGCATTCTCATTTTTTATTTTTAGAAGATGTTGCTTGCCATCATAGGGTTTTTGTAACAATTTGGTTCTTCCCATCAAAATATCGAAGTGTTGTAAAGTTAAATTAAAATGTGTTTCCTTTCAAAAAAAAATTAAAATGTGTAGATGTTGCAGTTGGCTTAAAATTATCATAAGTAGTTTGTTTTCAACAACCGAAAAGTTCATTGGTGCTTACCACATAAAAGAATCCAACACCCTTGCAAGCACCGTCCAACATTTGGACAACTTCTTGCAAATCTTTGTCATTGATCATATTTGGATCATCAATCTTCTCAACAAGTGGAGCAATATCTAGCAGAGAGAAAGATAAAAACTATTTGTAAATTGGTATTTTTAGCACACAAGATTTGTGTCAAATGTATCCAATATCTCACTAAAGTGAATAAGGTGAATCTTCAGATCTCCTGAAGAAGGAAGAAAACGTACTTAGACCAATCTTGTTGTTCAGGCTAATTAAATCCAAAATAAAAAGGATGTTTGTCTCAGTGGTGGGTTTCATTTCCCAGTTACCAAGACTGCCATGTCAGCTTTGCAGACATGAAATGAGAAATGAAACTGTCCGTCAGTAGGTGGTTTCATTTCACTGTTTTCAAGACAAGCTGCTGCAGTTAATATGTATACGGTATTGTGATCCTATGTATCATGTGAACTATGTAGCTATTTATAAATATGCACAAGGCCAAAGCAATGGATGTATGCGGTACCTTGTATATATGCACAAGGCCAAAGCAAGGCTTCACACTCATATGAAGAAAGGTTTCACACTCGGAATCATCATTCACAGTTTCACACACGCGAAGGAAGTAGAAACTGAACCGCAGGTTTTAGATAGCATCATACCGGAATGCAGGTTTCAGATGGCGTATATGTTCAGAAAGCCGTAAATCTAATCTAACAAATCGAATTCAAAAATTCAGAAAGGTGCACATTCAGTTAGGCTATAAAAATCGAATTGTCTGCTGAAGCTCAGAAAGGCTTCAATCAGAAAGGTTACTGCACATTCAGAAAGGCTACTGAAATTCAGAATTGTCTACATGTTGCAAGAATCAGGAATATAAGACCCAGGCACATTCAGAAACTGTAAATCTAACAAATCGAATTCAGTAAGGCTACTGCACATTTGCTGCAGCAACTCAGACACTGCAGATTTACTACTACATTTGCTACAGCATTTCTACTCTACACGTATTTGCAACCCAACCTGAGGAGGCGCAGCCGGCGGTGGCGCACCTGGCGGCCGCTGTGGAGCACTCCGAGAGGGAGATGAAGTGGACTTGCCAGCGCCCTTCTTGCTGTGGCGTGAAGTTGCAGTCACCACGCAGTTGCCTGCCATCTCGCCCTACCGTCGTTGTCGACCACGTCCAGGATGCTCTGCCCAACGTCGCCGCCCAAAAGCTTGCCGACGAACCCCGCCGCTCGCCGGCTCAACTGCAGGGAGGCGACCCGGATTGGAGATCGAAGTTGGCGCGAGGAAGGAAGAGGGAAGGCGGGAGGCGAGAAATCGCCACGCGCGTCGCTGCCATAGTCCATCCTGTCCAGCGCTGTGAATTGAAACTCGACGCTCGCGTTTAATCGCCTGGGTACTCACGCCGGATGGGTTTCGGCCGTGTTCCTTGTGCCGGCAGATTTCTACCTTAGGCCTTGTTCATTTTACTCCCAAATTCTAAGTTTTTTCACTCTTTCTCCATCACATCAACTTTTACCCGCATACATGTAGTATTAAATATGATAAAAAATAATTAATTACACAGCAGTTTAGTTGGAAATCACGAGATGAATCTTTTAAGTTCTAATCGATTCACGATCGGATAATATTCAAATAAGACGAAAGACTACTATTTATCGAGTTTATTTTTTTGCAAAGTGAACAAGGCCTTATTTCATCTTAAATACTGTTGAATCTGCTAAAATCTATCGCTTCTCTGTTAGGTGAACGAGGTCCATCTAGATGAAACCCGAATCCTCATTAAACGAGAATAAAACTCTATGACACTCCCATTGAGACCTACCTTACCTTAAACTCCTATAAAACTAATACTCACTACTTATTTCTCTAAGATGTGGTGAAGCCATGTTATCAGGAGTCTCACAACACACTAACATATAACCACCTTTTATTATGACCTTTCAATTCTAAACTGATACACACGGATGTCTTGTCTCCCCCACCATTCCTTCCTGTCGCATGCCTACTACTATCTCCTGAGAGAAGCTCCAACGTATTGTTTTAGGCGGTGCCAAGATGAGAGAGAAAAGAATTGGAACGGTGCTAAATGTTGGAGCACGTATCTGAAGTGATGCTAAACTAGAACCGGGTGCAAGATAGAGCAACCGATGCTAAAGTTAAATAATTTTTTTTTGTCTACGCAACAACAGGCTTTACGAGTCTACGGTGAGAAAGTAAAGAAGCTGGTACTTTATTTCCTCTGTGGGTCCTGTTGTTAGGATAGTTAGGGAAGTAAACATTGAAACATTTTACACTAGCGTAGCACCTTCTGACGTGTTATCACTTAGCACTTTCAGTGGGCGCTATACAATACGGTTGCCCTAAGCTCTCCACGCACTAACCATCATCACTCATGTATGTATCCAGATGGTGAAACATCTACACCCTATCCTGTTAGAATATAAGGCAATTTCCATGTCAATTTAATTCCATAAATTAACAAAATGATGATGACATTTATATAATTGTAAATAAAGATCATAGCATCAATCATGTTCAAAAGAACATGAACCATGTGATTGATAATCATGCAAAACATATCATAATCAAAGACATATAAACATGACATATATTGCATAGCATCAAGATTAAACATGTATATCATGGCTGAAAAGCATTGCATAAGAAACATCTCAATGTAGCTACCGGAACATGCAGAGAACAACCGACGAAACAATTTAACATAACTACCGAAATAGATAGATAAAACATATAACCGATAAAGAAGAAAGAGACAATATAAAAGCTGAAACGATGTTCGAATCTAGTGACACATATCGATAACACATACCGAAACATCGCATGACAAACCTATTGAAACAGCATGATCGTAAACGCGAAAACTAAAGAGGAGATGAACAAGTCCATACCCTTCGCTCCCGAAGTCCGTCCATCTTCTAACGCCATGATGAAGACTTGCGTAGCCGATCTCTCCGGATGTAGAGGAAGAAGACGAACGCGAAGAATAGCAACAATGGAGGTTGGGCAGCCGCGAAGACGCTCCCCAAAAACCTAATTGCCGACCCCCGTGCAAGGTCTCAATCGGCAGAGGCTCCGGAGGCACCTCCGCCCTCTCGCTTCACCGTGCGCGCGGATCAACGAGATGGGAACTCTCGTTGCCGCCGAGAATTGCGGTTCGGTTGTATTTTTTCTCTTTTGGAGGAAGAGGGCGGCGCCCTTATGTAGCCGGCCAGGAAGAGGAAGAGGGAGAGGTTGCGCAGGAGCTGAAGGGTTAGACGGAAGGCGAAGAGTTTAACTGAGTTGAAACTCCCGTATGTGAGTGCTAAAAAGTTAACACGTCACGTCCGTCCACCCGCTCGCTCGCCGCCTGCCTGCCTGCCGCCTCGCCTCGCCTCGCCACGCCACGCCACGCCCACGGCCCGGCCCGGCCCGGCCGGCGGCGGCGGCGGCGCGCGCGCGCGTGTGGCACACCTTGGTCCTTTTCCTTGCTTCTCAAATTAAGTGGAATATTTCTCACAATATAAGTCAAGTCAAGGACCGTTGGTCTTCCAATCCGGTACAATTAATATTCTCCTCAATTACACACCATAGAGTTTATTTGATTTATTAAATCTAAAATAGGCCTAGCCGATAATAAATCCAACAATCCCCACCAAACTCTAGGGTTTGTAAAAGTAAAGTATCGTAACCACTGACTCTTTGATATACCAAAGTGTTTCGGTGGAGACCGTTAAGTTGAACATCCACCTAGAGCAAGAGTTTCACCCATTCACAACCGAACAATGGACTATGCCTTGAATTGACAGTTTTGTGCGAGATGAGATTCACTCAAGTCCTTTCATCGATATCGGGCGCTAAAGACATTCCTCTCACATTTTGAAGCATATAAGTCACACTTTCGTGCCTTTCATGAGTATTTAGGGATTACCCAAGTCCCATAGACCGTGACCAAGGTCGACTCATATAGGTGTACTCCTCAAAAGATGTTCTCAGAGGACAACATCTCACCTCAATAGGCTCTTGGAATACATTAAGGTAAATATACCATCCCGCCTTACGAGATAGGAAAGATGTGCACGTAAATGAGTCAAGAAGGGATCTTTCCTCTCGATCTACTACTAGCTTGTTTCACCACTCCAATTCACGGGATCTCCGATCACAAGGAGCAAAGTTACCACTAAAGTAGACCTCATGTGGGTCTCATACCCATTTCTCTCGATGCACTTTCTATCACATTGCGTGATTGCACTTTAGTAAACCGACCGCGATTATTCGACGTATGGACATAATCCAACGTTATAACTCCGGAGTTTTTCAGCTTTCTCGACAGATTTTAATCTCCTCTTTACATGCCTTGTGGACTTCATGTTACTCCTTGAACTCGTTTACCTTTGTAATAACACTGGTTATCACAGCTTCATGGAAATAGCCGGTATTGGTTTCTCAACTACCGGTAAATCCATTAGGAGATCACGTAACCACTCGGCCTCGGCCCAAGCAGTTGTCTAATGCCGCGAGTTCTGCGTTTCCATTGTAGACTTCGTTAAGATAGTCTCGCTTGCAAGACTTCCAGAAATAGCGCCACCTCCAAGCAAGAACACATATCCGCTTGTGGCATGAAGCTCATCGCATCGGAGATCCGGTTGGCATCACAAAGTAGCCTTCTAGCACTCGGGGGAACCCAAGTATAATGAATACCATAAGTCATAGTACCCTTCGTGTAGCGCAACACTCTCTCTAGAGCACGCCAATGATCATCTCCCGGTTTTGAAACAAACCGACTCGCCTTGCACACAAAGATAAGAGATGTCAGGCCTAGTTGCACTTGCCAAGTACATCAAAGAGCCAATGATCGGGAGTATGTTAATTGATCCCTTGCAATTCTTCTATTCTTTCTCGAATCATGCTAGGGTCATAAGGTGTGGGAGCAGGATCACGATCCACCAAAACCAAAGCGACTCAACACCTTTTCCACATAGTGAGATTGTAACAAAGTTACCCCACCATCACCTTCTCGATAAGCTTGATGTTTAGAATGACATCGCCTTCTCCCAAATCCTTCATATCAAAATTGCTTGATAGAAGATTCTTCACATCCTCAATGACCTTGAGGTTTGATCCAAAGATCAATATGTCATCAACATAAAGGCATAGCATGACAGCCTCACCCCCACCATGTTTATAATACACACACGAATCCGCCTCATTCACAAAGAAATCCAAAGCGGTAGTGAGAGTATTATCAAACTTTTCATGCCACCGCTTAGGAGCTTGTTTCGTGCCATACAAAGATTTTAATGCCTACACACCTTGTTCTCTTGACCATCCGCAATGAAACCATCGGTGATCCATATAGATCTCCTCATCCAACTCTCCGTTTAGGAAAGTTTGTCTTTACATCCATCGATGAATGATAAGACCATGTGAGGCGCCACGGCTATCAAAGTACGAATTGTAGTCAATCGAGCCACGGGTGAATAAGTGTCAAAGAAATCTTCCCCTTCTTTCGGGTATATCCTTTGGCCACAAGCCTTGCCTTGTACCTCTCAATGGTACCATCGGCCTAAGCTTTTTCTTGAAAATCCACTTGCACCCTATAGGTTGATGACCATAAGGACGGTCCACGACCTCCCATGTTCCATTACCCATAATAGATTCCATCTCACTCCTTCGCTTCCTTCCATAAGTCGCATCGGGAGAAGAATAGGCCTCTTGTATGGTGGATGGCGTGTCTTCCACAAGGTATACTATAAAATCATCACCAAAAGTTTTAGCAACTCTTTGCCTCTTACTCTTGCGTGTGACTATAGTTTCATCCTCCTCGGGGATGTGCAAAGGAGATTCCTCAGCATGATCTATGGGAATAGATAGTTCTTGCTCATTTGAAACTATATTCTCATGATTTGTTTCACTAGGTGTAGACCTCTTTGGAAACTCATTCTAAAAAAATGTAGCGTCTCTTGACTCCATGATAGTATCAACATACATATCAGGCACATCAGATTTTATAATTAAGAACCTATAACCAACACTATGGAAGGCATAGCCCAGGAATATACAATCAACAGTTTTAGGCCCTAGCTTACGCTTCTTGTTTATTGGCACATTCACTTTAGCCAAACACCCCCAAGTGCGCAAGTAAGAGAGGTTTAATCTTTTCTTCTCCCATTCCTCGAATGGTGTAATCTCTTTGTTCTTTGTAGGAACTGTTCGGGACATGACACGCGGTCAAAATTGCCTCACCCCACCATTCCTTGGATAATCCCGCCGTACTCAACATGGCATTAACCAAATCGTTAGAGTGCGGTTTTTCCTTTCGGCAATCCCATTGGATTGTGGTGAGAATGGAGGTGTCCTCTCATGAAAAATTCCATGTTCCACGCAGAACTCATCGAAAACATTAGAGAAATATTCACCTCCTCTATCGACCTTAAACGTTTTATTTTCCTCTCAAGTTGGTTTTCAACTTCGGCTTTATAGGACTTAAAATAATTCAGCGCTTCATCTTTTGTTTTTAAGAGGTACACATAGCAAAATCTGGTGGAATCATCTATAAAGGTGAGGAAATATCTTTTGCCGCCTTTAGTCAAAATTCCATTCATCTCACAAAGATCGAATGAACAAGTTCTAGAGGTGCCGGATTCCTCGCCTCAACGGCCTTGTGGGGCTTGCGGGGTTGTTTTGATTCAACACAAACATGGCACTTAGACTTTTTGACTAGGTTAAATTTAGGAATTAAACTCGGGTTTGCTAGCCGCATAAGACAACTATAATTTGCATGACAAAAGCGTGAATGCCACAAATCGGATTCATCGGAAAAATCAACCGAGTTTACCAACTTATTACAAACATCATGCAAGGATAGGCGGAATGCACCTCGCGGTCATAACCTTTTCCAACAAAAGTACCATGTTTAGAAACAACACATTTATTCGCCTCAAGAACAACTTTGTAGCCATCTTTACAAAGCATAGACGCGCTAACAAGGTTCTTCTTTATTAAGGGCACATGCCGCACGCTCTTCAATGGCACCGTCTTTCCCGAAGTAAACTTGAACGACCGTACCAACACCAAGAACATGAGCACGTGACCCATTTCCCATCAACAAGGCGCCGACCTCCCGACCGGTAAAAAGAGAACAAAGAAATATCAGCACACACATGTATATTTGCACCACTATCCATCCACCACTCGGTGAATTACAGATCGAAAGAACAAATGGTAAAGAATTACCATACCCCACACTGCTCCATCTCGGCCTCCGTAGTGACAACATTTGCCGACTTCTTCTCCGGGTTGAACTTGCGATCCGGGCAATCTCTAGCCCAATGTCGTTTCACTCCCACAAACAAAGCAACCTCCTTGCTTTTGTTGGTGTTGTTCTTCTTCTTAAACCGTGCCGTTCGCCCGAAGGCTTTGGAGAATTCTCTTGCTTGTTTTGTTTCTTCTTCTTGAACTTGTTGAATTTCTTCTGCACCATATTTGCAGAAGCGGTCTCATCACCTTTCCCTTTGTCCTTTGCCCTTGCCCTCTCCTCAACATCAAGAGTGCCAATGAGCTCCTCAACATTGAACTCCTGCCTCTTATGTTTAAGGGAGGTGGCAAAATCCTTCCAAGAAGGTGGTAACTTGGCGATTATACCGCCAGCCACAAACTTGTCAGGAAGAAGACAAGGGAATAGTTCGAGTTCCTTAACCAAAGGCTCGAATCTCATGAGCTGTTCCACTACAGATCGGTTCTCAACCATCTTGTAGTCATACGTTGCTCCATGAGGTACGGCTCACTACCAAGATCGGTTACTCCAAACTTTCCAACAAGTGCATCCCACATGCTTTCCCAGTGGGAAGAATGATATAGCTCTTCCGAAACTTTGCATCCAATGCACCGATCACTTGCTCCTCTAAAGAGGTTGTCATCGCCTTAAACTTAGTCCTCTCGCTCCGGAGACAAGTTTTCGTGCTCGCCCTCGCCGGCGTGATAACAAGACATAGCAAGTCAACCACAGTTCCATCTTAGCTTTCCAAATCAAGAAATTCTTTCCATCAAATGAATCGGGTTTTAATGCAAAGAAAAACCTCGACGTAAAAATGCCTATCATTAGGTTTTTGGATTGTTAGAATATAAGGCAATTTCCATGTCAATTTAATTCCATAAATTAACAAAATGATGATGACATTTATATAATTGTAAATAAAGATCATAGCATCAATCATGTTCAAAAGAACATGAATCATGTGATTGATAATCATGCAAAACATATCATAATCAAAGACATATAAACATGACATATATTGCATAGCATCAAGATTAAACATGTATATCATGGCCGAAAAAAGCATTGCATAAGAAACATCTCAACGAGCTACTTTGGAACATGCGAGAGAACAACCGACGAAACAATTTAACATAACTATCGAAACAGAGATAGATAAAACATATAACCGATAAAGCAAGAACATAGACAATATAAAAGCTGAAACGATGTTCGAATCTAGTGACACATATCGATAACACATACCGAAACATCGCATGACGGCTATTGAAACAGGCATGATCGAAACGCGAAAACTAAAGAGGAGATGAACAGTCCATACCCCTTCGCTCCCGAAGTCCGTCCATCTTCTAACGCCATGATGAAGACTTGCGAGCCGATCTCTCGGGATGTAGAGGAAGAAGACGAACGCGAAGAATAGCAACAATGGAGGTTGGGCGTCGCGAAGACGCTCCCCAAAAACCTAATTGCCGACCCCCGTGCAAGGTCTCAATCGCGAGGCTCCGGAGGCACCTACCCTCTCGCTTCACCGTGCGCGCGGATCAACGAGATGGGAACTCTCCGTTGCCGCCGAGGATTGCGGTTCCGTTGTATTTTTCTCTTTTGGAGGAAGAGGGCGGCGCCCTTATGTAGCCGGCCGGGAAGAGGAAGAGGGAGAGGTTGCGCAGAGCCGAAGGGTTAGACGGAAGGCGAAGAGTTTAACCGAGTTGAAACTCCCGTATGTGAGTGCTAAAAAGTTAACACGTCACGTCCGCCCGCCCGCCGCCCCGCCCGCCACGCCCACGGCCCGGCCCGGCGGGGCGGGCGGCGCAGCAGCGCAGCGCGTGTGGCACATCTTGGTCCTTTTCCTTGCTTCTCAAATTAAGTGGAATAATTCTCACAATATAAGTCAAGTCAAGGACCGTTGGTCTTCCAATCCGCACAATTAATATTCTCCTCAATTACACACCATAGAGTTTATTTGATTTATTAAATCTAAAATGGGCCTAGCCCATAATAAATCCAACATATCCCACCCCTATAAAATGAATCCTCCCGGTTGCATCAGATCCAGTGTGCGATGTGAGTCGCAGAAGAGAGAAGAAACTGAACCATCCCGACTTCTCGCTTCTCCTGCCCATTGTTGCTACCATCGATAGCGAGTTCTTCGAGGTTGCGAGAAGATGTACTTCGACGGCATCATCCTAGACTCTACAAATCTACAGTTATTGTCGGTAAGTCAACGCACCAAGTGGTAGTGACGGCTGCCTTCTTCCGCATACATCTCCTAATTCTTATTAGTTAATATTTAATTCATTTATATTTTCCTCTATACTCACGATAACACGCGGAGAATCCACCTAGTTATCAGTATAACTTAGTCATTTCTCACCCCTCGACTTGTTCTTCACGCAATCAGCCTATCTACGAGCTACGCCAAAACCAATGATTTGAACTACTACCCATGTTCTACTATAGCTCATTCCAAAAGCTGAGACTAGGGCAACATATAGTTGGTACAACGTTAGTGATGTTTTTACAATTCCAAACTAAAATCAGATACTATTAATTGGTAGGAAAAACTAAACATAAATGAGTACACATTTCAAATCTTAGTCAACAAGAAACAATCTCCAATTCAAATAGAAATATTCAGTAACTCTTACACGGCTGGTATTAGACAGGCATCATAGCACACTGCAGGAGGTGATGTGTTGAAATAAAAAAAAAAACATCCTACTCGAGTCTTGTACATGCATCGATGCTCAATGAACAAATTACTATCTTGTCAAAAAAAATGAATAAATTACTATTTTCTTCTCAGGTAAGTTTACGTGGCTATGTGTCACCGTATATATAATATTAAAAATAAAATAAACAAAGAGAAAGATGAAAACCCCCTTGTCTCCAAATCAAAGGACGAGGGAGTAGCAAGCAACAGCGAATTTTACAGCTTACCGATCACGGGAATCGCCTGGAAGTCAGAATCCATCATTTCTGTGTGTGCAGGTTGTATGTATGGAAAAGAAAAATTGCAAGATAAATTGGCACTTGCTTGATGCAGTGAGTCGTTGGGGGTATTACTTGTTCTTATATATAGTACCGATGGACAAACTAGGAGTAGGTTGGTGCGCATATCCGATTGCAGCATGTTACACGTGATACTAAAGAACATTTCAGTATTTCATTTTACACGTGATCTGACCCCAGTGTTTTCCATGTGGTCAAACAAATCTATAATAATTACTTCATTCATTCAATAATAATACTACATCTGTCCAAAAAGATGCAATTGAATTTGTACAAGTCAAACATGCTTAATTTTGAATAGATCTATCTATGGTGAATAATATTGTTAATATTTATGTCTCCAACTACATTTACTATGAGAATCTATTTTATAATTATTTTATTATTATTTATTTTGTATCATCAGTGTTAGTATTTTTATATAACTTTAGTTAAATTTTAAATTATTTGACTTCTTGAAAAGTATAAATTACATCTTTTCTAAACGGATGGAGTATTTATCTATTAGGACATCAATTCCACACTCTCTTTCTATAATTAAATGCTTTGAAAAAATGAGAGGTAATTTTGTGACCGCATTTTGACTCCATAGGAATCCTCTTGCCAATCACTACTAAGAACAGGCAAGCAGCCTATAAATAGTCATGAGTGACTTGTGCATTGGTTAGGATAGCAACACGTTTTGTATTAATTTTTTAATTGTAACATATATTTAAGACTCTAAACAAATGTAAATTTGAAAACTTTAAACTAGAAAGTTTTAGATCTCTTTAAGTAATACCATTTTGATTTTCATCGATTCTCCATCCGAGAAATTCTGAAACTTTTAATTTCAAAAAAATCATTGATTTTAAACAATGTTTCTAGTCCCCAAATAGTTTCAAATGAAACTGTGGTGAATTATAAAGTTATAGATTCCTTTGAAAAATTTAAAATTTTGAGGCTATGTGAAAACTTTTAAATTATAAAAACTTGATACAAAAATTTCAAATATTAAGTGATTTTTAATGGAAAAGTCATCAACTTATAAAGTTATAGATCTCTTTTAGTACTACAATTTTGATATAAACTTTGTCCTCCTCTAATTTGATATGAAAAAGGTTATTAATTTTACTATGTTGCATTTACTTTTAGAGAGAAGAGCCAAATTGACAACTGATGTTGGAATAGTCTAGCAGTCTCTAAACATGACTGCATCAGCTTGTCAGCCACCTCTAAGAATAGAAGAGCATCTCTACAAGCTACTGAAAAACCTAGACACCACAAAAAAGAAAGTCAGTAAATCATTTTTATAGGAGGGTTTTGATAGAGCCGCATCTACCTAAGATGGGAGGCGTCTCGAACGTGTGTTTCCGTTGCACAGCTCACCCCAGCACAAGATGATCGCCTCGATGATTGGTGGCTACACACCCGGGTTCAGCTCCCGCACATATTTCGGAAAGGTTTCGACTCCCTGTTACTCCTTACCTCTTGGATGATATGGAAAGAGCGCAACAAAAAGACGTTTCAGGGGACCAACAACTCAGCGGCGAACGTCGTCGACCGCATCCAGGAATGCAACGTGGGTGGCTGCGGGGTACAAGGGCCTCACGCCATTGCTAGCTCTTGGGGTTTTCTTCTCGAGCACAATTAGTTTCTAGCCCGGTACACCACTCGAAGCTCCGCCATAAAGCCGGCGCGATTTGTGTAAGTGTGTTGTCCTCCGTCCCATGGCAACTCGCTAGGGGACGAAGGAATGTACTCAAACTTTCTAACTTCCCTTAATGAGACACTAGTTAAGTACCCGTGCTTTACTACGGGTATAATATATCTCAGACTTAATTTGTTTTCTCAACAACCAAGCATCAACTTTCGGGAGGTGGAACTTGGATAATAAATCCTCTATCATAGAAACTTTTGGGAGGCCAAGATCTCCCAAGAACACAAAGGGCGGCGCAAGAAATCACGGGAAATCAACGAAAAATTCAGTAAATGAAATAAACACAAAGCCACATATATACGCATATCCATTATGTTCTCGTGCTAAAGTAAAGTTGTACAGGGTTAAATGCCAAATTAAATAAACACTACTACGCAGGTGCATGCCTGAAGGCAGAAGATCCCCAAACGCCACACGCCTCGCTGAACCTCCTCTCCGTTGTAAGCAAGGTACAACAAACCCACTGCTGCCGCACATGTTGCCAGGATCTGGTATGTGAACACCAGCAGAATAAGCACGCCATGGATCAATCTCATTCTCTCACCAGTGTGGTCTGGTCATCAAGTTCTCTTATGCACTGTTCTGAAACAAGCACAACATCTGATAGCATTCATTGTTGAAAATTAACAGCAGGCAAAATGAACTGAATCTAGTGTACAGTCATTTCCATGAATGGAGTATATGATAGCATTCACTGAACATGTTAAGGCGTATATATAAGAGGGGATCTGAACACAGTACATCAAAGAAGCATGATAGCCTGTATGGATTGAATTGCAACTGCAATGAATTAAATATGCCTGATAGCCTATATGGATTTAATGCAAGCCCCATAAGGATATAAATTATATTCGAAAGCAGTAAATCACTTACCGTCAACAACCGTCAGGCTTCACCGATGACAATCTGAATGTGTGATGTGTTCATGGGTGTCCAGGGCAATAATGTGACGTTTTATAGATCCGTAGAATGGTCGTTGATGAGTTGATGTGAATGGTTCTGGCAAAGGAAAAAAAATGTCACAAGCTGAAAACAAAATATTAGTATTGGCTGAACCCAACACAACAGGCTACTCAGTTCTCCTAATTCTTGATCATAATCTCAGATTTCGATGGAAAATGGAGACTATATTCCATAAATAATGATAAGTAGATGAAGACAGTTACACCAATGTAGTATTTTCAAGGTAATTCGGTAAGCTAATAAGCAAATACATCCTCAGTATTTTCAAACTTCATTGGTTAGTGTTTGAGTGCCACAGAATGGCTAACTGACATTATAAACTCAATAGAAGGAACCAACACCAGAAGAGATTGATAGTAAATAGCTCAAACAACATACAATTCCCAACTAAATTCTTCCAGAAAGAAAACAACTGTGAGCTCATCATATAGGTCACCTGGGCGTCTGTCGGTGAGCCGGCTGCTGGCTGGTGAAGGCGTCCGCCAGCCCTGGCTGATGAGGGCTTCTTGTACAGCAGGATCAAACAAGAATGAACCTGAGATAACACACAAAGTTACTGTAATTTGTAGCTGCACGTATCGCGTACAATCATAATAAAGGTATGGTAGTAAGCTATTAGCAAGCAAATTACTTAACAGTAAAAGGGAAGCTTTAGATTGATAATTTGTGGGTGACACACTGAAGGTATAGGTTGATAACTTGATAATTTTGAATTATCTTCCATTTTGCAGAACTTGGTCAGTGGCTTGCCACTTCCAGGGTTTGGTGATGGAGACATCTGCACCACAACTCTGGCTGCCAAGCCTTTTCTTTGAAGCATAAAAGCAATTGGCATGATTTACAGGTTCGCTCAGCTGCAACACAACTGAATGGTACCACTAAGATCATTAAGACCACTAAGATGACTAAGACAATTACAGAGGAATATTGATCTTCCTATACTTCATCCAATCTATTTAGTTTTTTCTCAATACTTAATGGATTCCAACATCACAACTAACACTGATTCAGTTATTCATTAACCTAATCGCCAAAGCTGAGTGACAATTGAGGTAACAAATTTTATGTGCTTTAGACAAAGAAAGAATTCTATAAACCATTTTGAGGATCATTAACAGGTATTCCAGAATTGGATCAACATTTCTGATGCTGTGCTTACATATAGTAAACAAAACCGAGGACTGCATTAATATTTTATCCGTGAAACACTTCCAAAGCTAAACCCAAGGAACACTCCTCTGAGGTACTTTCTAAACTATGGTTTGAGTAAAAATGTTATGACCATCTCACTTCCTGTTTTTTGTACTAAACCGAGAACATCCCTAGCAATAGCAACATACAGAACTGCTTCTCATAGACACTTCCAAATGTGTGATAACAGTGGTTCCCAATCCATGTATTTTCCATAACGAAATGCCCCCACCCCCACCCCACATCAGCTGGGGCCAATTCCTGAACAAATCAAATTTGGACGCGCACCAGACTCTGAATTCAGGAAGCAAGCAAAGCAAATGCAACATTTCTAGAGTATCACAGCACACGCAAGGCGCTGAGTGCACACAAGAAGAAAAATGTTGTGTATCATATCTTGGGCACTTATTAGTCTCAGTAATCGTAAGAAATATTGGACCTGAGTTCAGCAAAGGCTGTATACATGCATAGAATACATTTATCCTGCAGATTACAGTTGAATGAGTTCATTTTAGAGTTTAATATATATAATGCGTATTTTTTGTTTTGGACGCAGTCAATGGTGGCATGCAATTTAGAAAAGTTAGAACATCATTGCCCTTTATAACCACTCAATTCATAGATTTGTACACCATGTCAACATGTATACACTATACTGCTGAATGGCATGCAATGCATGGAAGGGTTCACTAGCCGATACAAATCCTCTTTTGCTAACCATGAATTTCAAAACAAAAGAAAGATTAAAGTGCAGAATACTAACCTTGCTACTCTGATTTCACTGTTTCGCAACCTTAGGAAAATGGACCTGCATATGAATATCATCTCTTAGTAAATGTACTACAAACTTATACTGGCTTGAAGCTCTTAGATTCAGAACAGCCAGGCTTGACATTGGACTTCTCTGATTGCTATAACTACAAACGTCAAACTCAGCTCATATTGATACAACAGGGATCTGCCAGCTATTGCTATTAGTGTAGCCTGATCATTTTTAAATAGGCCACATTTGTCAAAAAGCATTTAGTTGAAAGACATTAATATCACATTTGTCAAAGTTGATAACTGGACATGCATTTACTGGACAAGAGTACTACATGTTTTAAAAATCTGAAACCGCAGTGACTCTGAAACTACTAATTGCAGGGAACTGAAAGCGTTTGGGGTTTGGACTGCTCACCGGTGGCAATGAATGATAACTCGATCAATTTGATGGTATCCTCAGATGCGTCATAGTCAACCTCCAGAACTTTACAGTAGCCCTATAATCATAATTAAGTTCATAAAACAAATAAATATAGTATACGAGCTCTGAATAAGAACTATTTTGCTGCACCTATGATGAGCACTGAATTTTAAAGCTTGCAAATACTTTAAAGACGGTTGAACTGAAAACCAATGGACATGTACTTGCATGATGGCCACAAACTGGAATGGTACCTACATTTCAGGAATAAATAGGCCATTCAAACTATCTTGCACGGAACCAGGCACATTCCTAATCCCGTTGGATCTCCCTAGCCGTACAAATGTCAAGTACAAGTACAGTTTTGGCCACTTTTAAACAACCATACACACTGCTGGAAAGAAATAAATAGGCAATTCAAACTATCGTAAGGAACCAGGCATTGTCCAGACTCTAGGTACTGTCCTCAATTTGTTCAATGGTGGATCACGGTACTTTTCTCTTGATGGTGTCTGAGTGAATACCAAACTGGAGCCTAGTATACTTATTCAGAAACGACTAAGCACAAACATGGACAATTGCAGTTGGAGGATTCCATAACTAAGGAATGACCAGTGGAAACTGATTGAATGGTTTTGCGGAAACTAACTACACACAACAACCAGTTAGGCGTTCTATCGAGCAGGTTATGAGCACAAAATCGATCCTTTTTCTCTCCATATAAACAGCTACAGCAGGCAAAGGCAGGCATTCTAACGAGCAGGTTACGAGCAGGCGTGGTCGAAGGTTTAGCTACTCCGTTTCGCACAGCAGGAAGGGAAGAGAAGGGGTTGGCACACCTGCTGGTTCTCTCCTTGGCTCCTTGCAGCGGGGAGGAGGCGGCCAGATGCCGGGATCAGCGTCTGGCCGTAGCATTCGTCGTCAAATCGGCCTTGGGGGGGCGTCGCGGCAGCGGGCGGTGGCGCCCAGATGCGCCGGGTGGACGTCGCGGATGCGGCCAAGGGCCGGGTCGCCGGCGATGGTGTCGTCGGGCAGAGTGGCGGCTCGACCGGCGGGTTCGGGGGTGGCGGTGGCGCGTGGTGATGCTGCGGCGACTTGGGGACCGGCGGACCGGGTTGTCGAGCTCCTTTGCGTGGGCGGCGTAGTTGCGCCCAACGCCGATGGTCTTCGTGCTCGCTGCAGAGGAGGCTCTGCGCCTCCGCAGCCGAAGCCATGGCCGGCGGGGTTGGTGGACCGGAGGTGTCGAGGAGGGAACGGAGGTGGCGGAGTGAGTCGTTGTCGCAACGGCTACGACGCAACGGTACAGCGGGCGCTACGGCTAGTTGCGAGCGAGCCGTTGGCGTAACGGCTAGCACGTAACGGTACAGCCGGCTCTACGGCTAGTTGCGAGTGAGCCGTTGTCGTGTCGCAACGGCTAGCACGCAGCAGCACAGCGGGCGCTACGTCTAGCTGCGAATGAGCCGTTATCGCAACGGCTAGTTGCGAGTGAGCCGTTGTCGCAACGGCTAGCACTCAAGGGCACTGCAGCGGCTCCGTATGGTGACAGGGGTACTTTCTGCGGAATCCGGTGCGAGTAGCAGGGATTCCGGCGTGTGGGCGGCGGCGGTGCTGGGTAGTAGGGTTGGAGCGGTGGCGGTGTTGGCGACGCTCGACGGCCTGCCAGCTTCCACTCGAGGCACTCTGACGGCTGGCGACGACGACCACCGTGCGACATCGGCGACTTCCGAGGGGCAGCGGCCAGCAGGGTGTTGCCGTGTTGGGAGCCGATATACTCTGATCGGAGACTCCTTCCTTTGCAGCCAATCAGCGGTGGGTGACAAAGCGCGAGACTCAGCTTCGTCCCATCGGAGCTCATGTCCATGGCGAGCGTGCAACAGGAGGAGCGATTGTTGCAATTGATTGAAAACCTGGATAGGTTGGATGTCAAATTGGGGTCGATCAATACCACTTACCAAGAGATACAAGGTTCGTGCTCTGGACATGCAGTGGGCAGAGGTGCATTCACTCGATCTGGTGTCCAAGGTGGTGAGCAGCAAAGCCAGCGTGAATACCCACAACATGTTTGATGAAATGTCTCCTTTGGGTGTGGTCTGGGATGATGGGTTACTACCATGAGGAATTAGTGCAGCATGAAGTTCTGTTCGACGAGTGCTTAAATGGGGACAGCACCACAGCAGTTGATCTGCTCACCTTGCTCACTCATGGCAGCGAAACCTTTCTCAAAGAGGTTGACATGGATACTGCAGATAAATTATTCAAGGATTCACCTCATGAAGTTGTTTGTTGATGCTTATCTAATGGGCATTATTAAACACGAGAAAGGCACTATTTTTTCTAGGCAAGGGTATGATGAAGTGACACCTTGGAGGCTTAATTTCTTACGCCCTTGACATTACAGAACTGCAATTTGGAGAAATGGTTCAGTCTATGGAGCCAAGGTACTAACCATGAGCCACAACAGCTTGAGATTTATAGGATCTTTGATAGACAATGGGATCCAGGTAGCCTTAAATGGCTCAGGAATCTTTTTGAGCTGCAGTCATGGAATAGAGAGGGTCTGAATAAACACAGCATGGTTCCAGTAAATGACATTTTCAATGTATTGCCTGCTGGCCATGAGTTGAATTTTGGCACTATGACCTTGGTCATTTATGAAGGATGGCAAGGAGCCATTGGTCTGCAAGAATTAGAAACAATACACTCATGGAGGATTAATGGTTTTAGTCAAGGAAGCCGTGAGCTCAACAGAGTACTTGTTGCTACTAACTTGCAGTTCACTTATACAACTTTCAAGTTTGTATCCTTTACGGATACTTATCAAATGGATTTTCGATACAAGAACACATGCATTTGTATTGGAGAATGGGACCCTGGTATTTGGAAATATGCTTGTTGGCTAACTGAAGATATGTTACCTGAGTTCTCACATGCCAATGTGCCTAGACTTGGTAGTGATGAAACAGCTTGTCAAATGGTGCTAGCTGCAACAAAGTGGTGTCAGGAACATTTCAGTCCATGGAAATCTAATTCAGACCATCATCGTTCTGAGAAAATGTCATATTCGAATACAAATCTGTTCAGCTCTAGAGATGGTGTACAACAGCACTTCAGAATAGTCATGAGACTTCGTTGTTCTACATGGCAATATGATCCGGAAACTTATGGTCAGTTACATGACGCCTTTGCTTGGGGACAAGCAAAGTTTTGAGGGGGCGGTAATGTCACACCCAGTGCATTGAGTGACAATGGATCCACCATCCGTGGGACCCAGGTGGAAGAGAGGACAAGTTCTATAAACTGCCCAGCCAAAGGAAAGGGGAGGAAGAGAAAAGATATTTCAGACATAGGACTGAGATCAGGAAACCGTGCTTCCTCCTCGTTCTCAAGATCCTCCACCTCGATTTCCTCTGTGATTTGCTCACGTCGCCGGCCACGGGTTGTTACAGTGTGTCCTTGCCACCACTCGCCTGCCCTGCTTATACAATTTAGTAGTTGGATTGGATGGTTCTACAGTAGACATTGGATCTTGTCTTGGTGGGGATTTAATGTTACTATATTTGGAACCTGTAGAGACAGCAGGTTAGTGCATAAATTGCTGAATTATATAGTTGATGAGCGTGTGGGGGGGAATCTGCCTGGGCTAAGGATGCGGTACTCTTGTGGCATTTGCAGAATCCAGAGAATATTTCTAGTGCCTCGTTAAGTTCATTTATTTGTAAAATATATAAATCATGCAACCTCATCTTCTCTGTATGTTCTAAGTTTATTTTATTTTTTTCCACGTCTTCATCAATTTGATTTCATTTCTCCTACAAATCTGTTTAGCTGATGCTATTTAGAACTGATCGTACTCTTAAAAGTAAGAATTTCCTAACTATGGATTGTTATTTTAAATGGATTCCTACATTTCTCTTCAGCTGACAGCTCTTCCCTTCTGTAATCAGGATCATCATTATTGTGAAAATTGAAATTCTGCAAACTGCATGTCCCCTAATCGGGAACCCCAAACACTACCTGGCACAAAGTCTAGAGAAGGTACAAGACCCCAACTTATTGGCCACTGCTGCTCAAAATTCTGGTGACCCAGGCATGCTGGAGTCTTCTGTTCCTCTAATAGCAGATCAAGCTTCTAACAATTTATTATATGGTGGACCCTATAATGATGCTCAAGGCATGATGGGTTTTTCTATTGGCCGGACAGTAGAACCTGATCATAGCAATGTGTTTACTGGAGGTTCTTATGGTACATTGTCAGCACAAAACACAATAAATGCAAATATGGTGGAGCCAAGATTTCAGCAGCTGTCTCATAAAAAAACAAGCGTCTGCAGTTACTGGCACAAGTGAGACCTTGACTCCTCCAGGCAATACTCATGGGTGCCATGAGCATTCATATGAGCAGCTACCTTCAGGGTATTATCAATAGAGCCCCAACTGCTAGTGAACCGACATCCCATGTTGTCCTAACATCGAAAGTTTATACCAGAATAGATGGATAATCAAGGCCAGGGTGACTGCTAAGACTGTTGTCAAGCATTGGAACAATGAAAAAGGTGCAGGCAAACATTTCTCATTTGATCTCCTTGATGGAGAAGGTGGACAAATTCGAGCAGTATGCTTCAAAGAAGTGGTTGATCAGTTTTATTATCTAATTGAGGTTGATAAGGTGTACTTGATATCTAGAGGAGCAGTGAAACCTTCACAGAAGCGGCTTAATCCTTTGAATAATGATCTTGAAATAACTTTGGACGCCTTAATGTCATATGTGGAGATTTGTTCTAGTCATGATTTCGATATTCCTAAGGTGCAGTATAATTTTTTTTTTTAAAAAAAACGTGTGCTGCACGTACCTCATTAAGAAGAAGAGAGTTTAAGATTACATTCCAGCGCCCCAGACGGCGAGCTGCCACTAAGACACTGGACCAAACACATTACAAATGGCGTCGGCTCTAACGGCGGTACTTCAAGTGGTGTACTTCCCCGACTAACCGACGGTTAGTAACCGTATTTGCTCCTAAGATGCAGTAAAATTTTCGGCAGATCAGTGAAATAGAGAATATGTATAATCATACTGTGGTAGATTTACTTGGTGTTGTTACATCAGTTGGTCCTTCTGTTATGATGACAAGGAAGGATGGCACCCAAACCCAGAAAAAAAACCCTTCAACTGAGGGACATGTCTGGTCGGAGTGTGGGGGAGAAATAGGACACGGAGGCTTCCTTCGAGGGAGAAGAGCAAACGTCCTGATAGGCACGTGAACAAGCGTCCTGATAGTTCTTCACGCAGGGTTGCTAGCATCCGAAGCGTAGGATTGGAAGACCAACTAACTGGCTTCATCATGGACATGGTGTGTACACATCGTTCCAGGTTATATAGACATTATCGATCTATTCATTTGTGTTGTGTAACTTGAATCCAAATCTTGATGACATTACAATTTTTGGTTGCGTTATATATGCCTGATGCATTATATATAACTAGTAGCAAGGCGCGCGCGCCCGCACGCCTGTGCCAGTGTACGCATTTTAATTTTATAAAAATAGATGTGCCATATGTTTTTATTAGATATTGCACAGGTTTTGAGTGTATAAGAAGGTCATGTGGTACAAAGTAAGGTAACCGTAGATATATATAATGCACACCTAAAGGTACTGTGTTTGCATGGACATGTTCAGATGGAGTGGTACATGTCATTGGCCTTAATTACATGTCGATCTAAGTTGTAGTTGTGAGGTTACTGAATTATCCTGTGGCCAGTGGTCGAAAGCATGTTGGATTAGCCGGACAGATGTTGTAGTGGAGCAGCAGCCTGTTGGTCTGGTTCTTTTCTGAATTTGTAGGTACTTCTTGGTGGAATCAATGCGGTGTCCAGCTCCGGTCCAATTCCCAGCTTTCATTGTTGTCTTCTTATTTGTCCATGAAGCTGTTGTAGTTGGTTG
This sequence comes from Themeda triandra, assembly GCA_018135685.1. NCBI lineage: Eukaryota > Viridiplantae > Streptophyta > Magnoliopsida > Poales > Poaceae > Themeda > Themeda triandra. The sequence goes on from JAENPR010000413.1 coordinate 529,068, forward strand.
CTCAGTTATGAGGTAAAAAAACATTTGTAAGGTTACTATGGGATAGATGCATTTTAGAATAATCTTATGGGACTCAATATGAGTATAGATGTGAGGATCTACTAAAGTAAGATATTGAAAGAACAGTCACATATGTACCTTGGGGCCGTGATATTGCTTCATCATCATCAAGTCAGAGCAGTTCATGTCGGTCTTCTTTATGAAGTGTTGAATAACCTAACGGTTTTGGGGAGTATTGTTGTAGTTGATCACGGCCTAAGAGACACTTGAGAACCAGGATGCAGCAGTTGATTGATCTGATGTAGTTAATCCATTATTAGACATTTATGTATCAGCGTAGGAAATACTTTAGACTTGGAACTACCAGAAGAAATTAAAAGATCATATATAGGAGTGCACAATACTAAAGTAATTTTATGTTAGGGGAAACTCCATGTTTAATCAAGGCTAATAGTGTTGTTATATCAAAAGGCTATAATAAATTAAAACTCTCGAATATCAATAGTATCCTAATTTTTTAGAAAAACATGAATGTAATACCATTGATTGAAGGCAAGTCGCGGGGCTAGCATACCAGAGCATCATATTTTAGCTAAGAGAGAAAAATAACTTCTTCCAGTGACATATAACCTATAAAAAACCTGAATAGAAAGTATAAGTATAGTAGATTAGGCACATTAATAAATATATGAAATATATAAGCAATGTGTAGTACAATTACGGAAATTCTCATATCTAAAGTTGGTAACCGTAAAAGTAAATGTTCATACCTGATGCTGCCCAAAATTAGAAGCTCATAACCCTAAATCGATAGGGGATCCCTGTAGTAACCCTAATCAATGGAATATAGCACGAATCTATAGATCGATAGTGGATATCGTGTTAGTAACCCTAATCGGTAAAGAGGATGTATCTGCAGAGAGGAAGAGATGAAGAGCCATAGGAAAGCCACTGCTCTTCTCAAACCAGAACCCTAGAAATCAAAATCCTCAAATCCTTTCCTTCTTTCCCATGGCTGAAGTATGAAGAAGAGGAGCAAGTGAAGGAGGCCGCCCTTACCTGGGGCTTGGTTGCGATGTCGTCGCCGAGACGCCCGTGCCGGCGACCTCCACACTGGGCGCCAGAGTTAGGCCAAGGTTGTGCGCCGCCCACACCCGTGACCAGCGGCGTGGCCGTAGACGGTGCGTCGCCATGGGAGAAAAGTAGAGGAAGGGGGCCACGAGCAACGGCGGGAGCGCGAGCGGCAGCGGCGGTGTGGGAGCACGAGCGGTGTGAGCTGCGCGAGGAGTCGGGGAGAACGGGGAATAAATGAGGCTGCTTTTTTTTTTCTTTTTAGAATCGAAGCCACGATATATATTTGGTGTGTTGGCTCCAGAGCAGAAACTAGAATCTGGAGCTAGAAGCCGGAGAAGACAAAGAAAAGACTGATAAGCAGCTTCCAGCTTCTCATGAAATCTGGGCCATACAATGGAGATTGGACGGGCAGCGAAATTCGGGTGACGTGGCCACCACCTCCTCTCTAGGAGCCGTCCGTCTTTATATTGAAAAACTTATTTATTGACTCCATGTTTCTCTCATCTCAAATGCAAAATTTTCCTCCCCGTCCCGTGTTCTAGTTTTGCTGTTCGTTTATTTATTATACAGGAAGGACTCCAGCTCCAGTGCAACCTTGTCTTGAGTGTGCTCGATACATGACTCCATCATATAAATTGTCATATTGACGCTGATGTCCAGCCAAACAACTCTACGTATGACGTGGTCACAAGAAGCCGTGTGTATCTATACAACCTTCCTAAACATCTTGCCTTTGACCTTGGCCTGCAGCAAACTTTCCACGTTATGCACGAGATGGCCCGGCTATGTTACTCTTTCTCCCCACTCCATTTCATCCCACTGTTCTAAATTATAAGATTATTTAGCATTTTAGATACATAGTTCTTTTATGCACTTATATTAGATATAAACTTTATCTAGATGCATAAATAAAGTAAGAGTTGTTTTACGGTACTTGTAATCGCTTCCCATCGCTTCCTCAAATTACTAATTTTATTACTAAAGGGTATTTTAGTCTTTGCGCACACTTGGTCAAACCCCTCCCCCACCCAGCGCCCCCACCACACCCGATCCCCCTCCTGATTCCCATCCCCGATTTTCTCACGCCTGGAATGACGACGACGCCGCCGCCGCCCTGCCCATGCCTGCACCCTTCCTCTAGCCGCCGTTGAGGAGATTCCCACCCTGCGACGAGCCCGCTGTTCGTCGTCGCTGAGTCAAGGAGATTCCCACGCTCGGCGTGTCCGTCGCCCGGGCCATCCGCGCCGGCGACCTCAAGATCACCCTCACCCTGTGACGAGCCCGCTGTTCGTCGTCGCCGAGTCAAGGAGATTCCCACGCTCCGCGTGTCCGTCGCCCGGGCCGTCCGCGCCGGCGACCTCAAGATCACGCTCGCAGGTAACGAAGTTAACGGTGCCTGCTCACCCAAACAGCCAGTCGATCAATCGTGGTGTCGCCCTCGGGGACAGCTTCGTCTCGCCGGTGGATTTCACGGTGAGTGCTCATTGCATTGTGTCACGATCCTAGATGATCGAGATGGGATAATCGGGAGGAAATTGGGGAATTCGGGGTAGAAGAGCAAACTTGGGGATGAAGTTTGGAGGAGAACAGAGGAACAGAAGGGAGACAGGTTCAATGTTTCTGTTATTCGATAGTTCAAAATGAATACAAGGCTCTGGTTATAAACCGAGCAACCCCTGCTGTAACTGGGTCGAGCTACTACAGCCTACTAAGCCAAGCCCACAGCGAAACACACACCAGCCCAATAGAAAAACGAAGCCCAAGCTCGAATTGGAATAGCCGCCAATACTTGAACGAATCAGCCGCCACAGCTCGCTCCCGCCTTGCCGCCGCGTTTTGCCTGACGACGAGCCTTCTTCATGAGCCGGTTCTTAGACATGACATACCTCTCCCCTTTAAGACCGGCTTGACCCCAAGCCGGATGATTGGGAAACCTTCGATGCACATCAATAGCCTCTTCCCAAGTTGCCAACGACAATGGAACAAAATCCCAGTGAACCAGCACCTGCAGCACAGATGACGCACCTTTCTGACAGACACGAGTTTGCAGAAACCGAAGTGGCATCACAACAGCTTCAGGATCCATCGGCACTTGGGCAATGTCATCTTCCAGTCGTATAGATGGAGGAATATGACGCTTCAACTGAGAAACATGAACCACATTGTGGATTCGAGCACTGTCAGGCAATTGCAGACAATAAGCCACTTGACCAATGCGCTCCAGAATCTTGAATGGTCCATAATACTTGTAACTCAACTTCTAATTTGTTCTTGGGGCCACAGATGATTGGATATACGGCTGAAGTTGCAGATACACTGAATCCCCAACAGCAAATTGTCTTTCAGATCTGCCCTTGTTAGCCTGATGCTTCATACGCTGTTGAGCCCGATGCAAATGAAACTGAATGACATCTGACAACAGATGCCGCTCCAACAGCCACTGATCTAGATCTGGGCAATGCAGCTGGATCTCATTGTTTAACCCAAACAGTCTTGGTGGATATCCATAGAGCACCTCAAATGGTGATCTGCCCAGAGCTGAATGGTAGCTTCTATTATACCACAGCTCAGCAACAGACAACCATTTGCTCCATTGCCTTGAACATGAATTGACTGCACAGCGCAGAAAACTTTCCAAGCACTGATTCAACCTTTCAGTTTGACCATCTGACTGAGGATGATATGTCACACCCCAAAATTTCTATTTTGGGTTGTGCGTAGAAAACACTAAATAAAATAAATGATTTTATAAATTTACTAAAATTTGCCAAGATTTAATTATGTTGTTTATAATTTTAAATGTGGAAAATATGGTTTTCCCCAAATATTTGGAATTTAAATTTAATATGTTTGTTGCATTCATGCCAAGAGCATCAATTTATTGTATGAAAAATGATTTATGAAAATCGAGATCAAGCTACGGAAAGGTTTTATTCTATTTCCAAAATAAAATATGAGTTTTGTTTAATAAAAGTTTATTTCTTGGTATCTCAAGTCAAATATATCCTCATTCTGATATCTATCTATCTCATCATGTTGGCACTTCGTGCTTAGCTTGCCATTAATATATCCAACATTATTTCCTTTCTTCCTTTTCTTATGGCAATTCCTTTGCACATAATTTATTCTCAAGCATTCAAGAAATACCAAACCACTTATACTCTTCACGTATTTAATCAGCCAAATACTTGCATGCTTATTTATTCATCTCCTTAATGCTAGCGTCAATCTTTCTGCAACTCATTCAAATAACAGAGCTGTGGTAAGTAGTACTAGTTGCCGGCTTACTTCTCCTTCAAATCCCACCACCCACAAATCATGTACACGTGAAGCATTGAAGCCTGCCCAAATTCTATTCATCTATATAGCTTAATTTCTTTCCTCTGCCGGGTCACGACCAGCTAGCTGCTTGCATGTGGCTAACGTTTCATCTGGAACCGCTCTTTGAATTCATGCAAGTGTGCACTATTCAAAGCACAAAGAAGCTAATGGACAGGCCAGACCAATCAATACCAGCTCCTCCTTCAGTTACCTCCACTAAAGGCAGAAACGTTCAGGCGGTGGCATGAATATGAAACTCCACCAATTCCTATTGATCTCCTCCCGTAACTCTTTTGGTTTCCCCTCTTCTGCACCTATAAATAGAACCTGCCTGGCCGGCATCTTGGTGGTTTCCGTGGAGTTCTTCCAGATATCACAGAAACACCAGGACGCATGGCGTTGGAGGCCCCATCAGCTCCTCCTCTCGCCATCATGTCTGGGTCAAACATCAAGCACTGGCATCTGGTCATGGCTCGGCCAGCAAGGACTCTTGCTGTTGCCGGAGATCGATCCGCCGTTTGCTCCGTGATGGAGTCCGGCCCCGTCGTCTCCATATCTGGCTGCAGTCGTCTATGTCTTTGTGTGGCTCTCGGCCATGCTTTCTTGCATAGTTGCATTCGGCTGCTGTGCTTATTGGTTGCGTCGCAAGCCGCCGGCTTCTTCGTTGCCCGTGGGTGAGAATCGTAACATCTATCTATGACTCCTATTATGAGATATATTGATCTTCTCCTTCTTTTCTCTTGTCGTCAGACCTGCCTCTTGGTTGGCTGGATCATTTTCGTCACCGATGCCTCTCGGTGCTCCCCGTCTTTGACCGGGGCCACATCTCAGCAATTTACGTAACGCCGATCAGGTTGGCTGTGGCCTTCTCGTCGTTGTCGAGCTGCACGTCTTGTTTCGTCGTGGCTCACAAACCTTTGGCTTCCCTGCTGCTGTCAGCCATCACATGTCGGTGAGAAGATTTCTATCTTGCTTTTAGCCACAGCTCGTTAAAGCTTTTCTCGATCCATGCATGTATACCTACGTATATACACAAGCTATAAGCCTACAGATCAAAATGCCTTGATTATTTCTTGATGATGTTGTCGCCCTATCATGTCGATGCCATATACGCCTTCCTTTAGTATTCCACAAATATAATTCCAATGTGTTCCAATAAATATTCCTTTAGCAATCTAACTCGATCATGCTACCTTTATTCTTCTATACATTCTGTTGTGGTCATATCCTTCCTACTTGGCCCTTACATTAATATTTGATATTCTATCTTAATTCATTTTTATGACTTTAATTTATTATTTCAACATATTTAGTTTATTTTAAATGTTAATTTTATAATTTTATCTCTGAAACTTCAAAAGCTCACCATAACCCATTTTAGGTGTTTTTGCGCTCACGTGATAGACTCAAGCGTTAGGAACTTTTATAACTTGTTTTTGTAATGCTTGATGTATTGTTTTTAGGTTTGTCTTCAGATGCTTGTGCCAGTTGTTTGTTATCGTTAGAAGGAGCTATGCGAGGGTGATCCAGGAAGATTGGAAAGTTGGATGACAAACCTATCAAAGGCAAGTGTAACATGAGTTCCCTTGTTACCTAAGAACCTTTAATCACATTCATATGCATGTGTCTAATATGTTGCTAAGGACTTACCTAGTACTTTTGATATCTTTATTCCTTGATCACCTTGGGTTCATGCATATGGTTAGCTTTGCTTAGCTTGCAATCACCAAATATGATAATGTTAACTTGACTAATGGCTTATGGAATCAATGGTTAAGATGGTGCTTTTGAGCAACATGGCAAGAAGGGGGGCTAGAGCAATGGGCTTTTTGGGTGCTCTAGTCTCGCCCTCCGTAAGGACTTAATCTTAAAGAGGCAACCCGGGACATCCGTACATCCTTGAGAATCAAAGTGGGCACGATCTTAGTCATATAACTAGTTTTTTCTAGCTTGTTAGTAGTTACCGAATTCGTTCGGCGCAAGAGGGGGGACTAGGTTGCAGAATGGCTTCTTGCCTGTCAAGATGTGTGCTGGGCTGCGGTCAAGGTGTGCCAGTCTTGAAGGGGGCCTCCATTCGCCTAGACGCTGAAACCTCGCGGCTACTAACCTGTTAGGGTAATTAGTGAAAGGCTTCGTAGTGTGACCCTGCCGCGCCTCCTCGGTAGAGGCATTGTGGGCTTTGCAAACCCCGGCACATGGGAAACACGACTCAAGGTGAAAGTGTACACACTCTGCAGAGTTTGATCAAACTGATATATCAGCCGTGCTCACGGACACGAGCGGCCTGGATCCTTTTCGAGATAGATGGTTCTATGGATGGTTTGGGAGATGGTAAATCTTGATAATTAATTACTTTAACTTGGGAGGAGCCCTAAGCATAACTTAGCAATATAGGCTTATTAAATAAAATATGACCAACTAAAAATGCTTATCGCAGTTCAACCGTGTCTAGCCTTGCATCCCCTCATGTTATACTTGTTGAGTATGGTGAGCTGACGCTTGTTGTTATCACCAATAAAAATCCCGGATGGGTACCGGATGGTGGATCAAAGAGGCGCAGCGGAAGCGTGGTCGGCTTCCCAAAGGAGTTATGCGAGTACTAGGCGGAGTGCTCCCAGGTCAACCGTCCCTGTGGAGTATGGCGACCCGAAGATAGAAGATTAGAAATAGTTTCCGTTGTACTCTGATATATATGTAAGTGTTAATGTAAATATATTTTGCTAAGTAATAAAACATTGCTTCTGATATTTACCATTTTTGTCGCTATATGTGTCGTGTGGACATCCAGGGCACACATATAGTTAGCGCTTGGTATCCTTTGGAAAACCAGGTGCTACAAAGTGGTATCAAAGCAGTGTTGACTGTAGGACGCTCAGCCTAGTTAGAAATGGCCGTTTTACAAACTTATTTTTGCCCAAAACTTGTCTTGTCTTCCCCTAAATTCTTTGTAAAAATTAAAAATACATTTTACCGAAAACCCCTTGTTTTCGTCCAAGATCAATGAAGATGTCCGTGAAGTTTAAGATTCCACATCAACTAGGAGCATCACCACGGCGATTGATCTATTCTAACTCGCCAAACCTAAGCTATTATAGGAAATTCTTACCTGAGCGCTTTTACATTAGCAACGATGCTAAGGGAAGTGCTAGTGTGTTCTCGATTAAGGACAATATCATGTTAGTGTGTTCTACCTCGGTTGATTGTTTTGTTATAGTGTACATGTCTGATTTGGTTCTTTGTAATGAGTGCCTCTTCTACGAATCTCGGGACGAGATTCTATTAAGGGGGTAGTTTGTCACACCCCAAAATTTCTATTTTGGGTTGTGCGTAGAAAACACTAAATAAAATAAATGATTTTATAAATTTACTAAAATTTGCCAAGATTTAATTATGTTGTTTATAATTTTAAATGTGGAAAATATGGTTTTCCCCAAATATTTGGAATTTAAATTTAATATGTTTGTTGCATTCATGCCAAGAGCATCAATTTATTGTATGGAAAATGATTTATGAAAATCGAGATCAAGCTACGGAAAGGTTTTATTCTATTTCCAAAATAAAATATGAGTTTTGTTTAATAAAAGTTTATTTCTTGGTATCTCAAGTCAAATATATCCTCATTTCGATATCTATCTATCTCATCATGTTGGCACTTCGTGCTTAGCTTGCCATTAATATATCCAACATTATTTCCTTTCTTCCTTTTCTTATGGCAATTCCTTTGCACATAATTTATTCTCAAGCATTCAAGAAATACCAAACCACTTATACTCTTCACGTATTTAATCAGCCAAATACTTGCATGCTTATTTATTCATCTCCTTAATGCTAGCGTCAATCTTTCTGCAACTCATTCAAATAACAGAGCTGTGGTAAGTAGTACTAGTTGCCGGCTTACTTCTCCTTCAAATCCCACCACCCACAAATCATGTACACGTGAAGCATTGAAGCCTGCCCAAATTCTATTCATCTATATAGCTTAATTTCTTTCCTCTGCCTGGGTCACGACCAGCTAGCTGCTTGCATGTGGCTAACGTTTCATCTGGAACCGCTCTTTGAATTCATGCAAGTGTGCACTATTCAAAGCACAAAGAAGCTAATGGACAGGCCAGACCAATCAATACCAGCTCCTCCTTCAGTTACCTCCACTAAAGGCAGAAACGTTCAGGCGGTGGCATGAATATGAAACTCCACCAATTCCTATTGATCTCCTCCCGTAACTCTTTTGGTTTCCCCTCTTCTGCACCTATAAATAGAACTGCCGGCCGGCATCTTGGTGGTTTCCGTGGAGTTCTTCCAGATATCACGAAACACCGGGACGCATGGCGTTGGAGGCCCCATCGCCTCCTCCTCTCGCCATCATGTCCGGGTCAAACATCAAGCACCGGCATCCGGTCATGGCTCGGCCGCAAGGACTCTTGCCGTTGCCGGAGATCGATCCGCCGTTTGCTCCGTGATGGAGTCCGGCCCCCGTCGTCTCCGTATCTGGCTGCAGTCGTCTATGTCTTTGTGTGGCTCTCGGCCATGCTTTCTTGCATAGTTGCATTCGGCTGCTGTGCTTATTGGTTGCGTCGCAAGCCGCCGGCTTCTTCGTTGCCCGTGGGTGAGAATCGTAACATCTATCTATGACTCCTATTATGAGATATATTGATCTTCTCCTTCTTTTCTCTTGTCGTCAGACCTGCCTCTTGGTTGGCTGGATCATTTTCGTCACCGATGCCTCTCGGTGCTCCCCGTCTTTTGACCGGGGCCACATCTCAAGCAATTTACGTAACGCCGATCAGGTTGGCTGTGGCCTTCTCGTCGTTGTCGAGCTGCACGTCTTGTTTCGTCGTGGCTCACAAACCTTTGGCTTCCCTGCTGCTGTCAGCCATCACATGTCGGTGAGAAGATTTCTATCTTGCTTTTAGCCACAGCTCGTTAAAGCTTTTCTGATCCATGCATGTATACCTACGTATATACACAAGCTATAAGCCTACAGATCAAAATGCCTTGATTATTTCTTGATGATGTTGTCGCCCTATCATGTCGATGCCATATACGCCTTCCTTTAGTATTCCACAAATATAATTCCAATGTGTTCCAATAAATATTCCTTTAGCAATCTAACTCGATCATGCTACCTTTATTCTTCTATACATTCTGTTGTGGTCATATCCTTCCTATCTGGCCCTTACATTAATATTTGATATTCTATCTTAATTCATTTTTATGACTTTAATTTATTATTTCAACATATTTAGTTTATTTTAAATGTTAATTTTATAATTTTATCTCGAAACTTCAAAAGCTCACCATAACCCATTTTAGGTGTTTTTGCGCTCACGTGATAGACTCAAGCGTTAGGAACTTTTATAACTTGTTTTTGTAATGCTTGATGTATTGTTTTTAGGTTTGTCTTCAGATGCTTGTGCCAGTTGTTTGTTATCGTTAGAAGGAGCTATGCGAGGGTGATCCAGGAAGATTGGAAAGTTGGATGACAAACCTATCAAAGGCAAGTGTAACATGAGTTCCCTTGTTACCTAAGAACCTTTAATCACATTCATATGCATGTGTCTAATATGTTGCTAAGGACTTACCTAGTACTCTTGATATCCATATTCCTTGTTTACCTTGGGTTTATGCATATGGTTAGTTTTGCTTAGCTTGCAATCAACAAATGCTATAATGTTAACTTGACTAATGGCTTATGGAATCAATGGCTAAAGTGGTGCTTTTGAGCAACATGGCAAGAAGGGGGCTAGAGCAATGGGCTTTTTTGGGTGCTCTAGTCTGCCTTCCGTAAGGACTTAATCTTAAAGCGGCAACCCAGGACTTCCGTACATCCTTGAGAATCAAAGTGGGAACGGTCTTAGTCATATAACTAGTTTTTCTCTAGCTTGTTAGTAGTTACCGAACTCGTTCGGCGCAAGAGGGGGGACTAGGTTGCGGGATGGCTTCTTGCCCGTCAAGATGTGTGCCGGGCCGCGGTCAAGGTGTGCCGGTCTTGAAGGGGGCTCCATTCGCCTAGACGCCGAAACCTCGCGGCTACTAACCTTGTTAGGGTAATTAGTGAAAGGCTTCGTAGTGTGACCCTGCCGCGCCTCCTCGGTAGAGGCATTGTGGGCTTTGCAAACCCCGGCACATGGGAAACACGACTCAAGGTGAAAGTGTACACACTCTGCAGAGTTTGATCAAACTGATATATCGCCCGTGCTCACGGACACGAGCGGCCCGGATCCTTTTCGAGATAGATGGTTCTATGGATGGTTTGGGAGATGGTAAATCTTGATAATTAATTACTTTAACTTGGGAGGAGCCCTAAGCATAACTTAGCAATATAGGTTAATAAATAAAATATGACCAACTAAAAATGCTTATCGCAGTTCAACCGTGTCTAGCCTTTTTGAGCCTTGCATCCCCTCATGTTATACTTGTTGAGCATGGTGAGCTGACGCTTGTTGTTATCACCAATAAAAATCCCGGATGGGTACCAGATGGTGGATCAGCTTGGCGCAGCGGAAGCGTGGTCAGTTTCCCAAAGGAGTTATGCGAGTACTAGGCGGAGTGCTCCCCCAGTCAACCGTCCCTGTGGAGTATGGCGACCCGAAGATAGAAGATTAGAAATAGTTTCCGTTGTACTCTGATATATATGTAAGTGTTAATGTAAATATATTTTGCTAAGTAATAAAACATTGCTTCTGATATTTACCATTTTTGTCGCTATATGTGTCGTGTGGACATCCAGGGCACACATATAGTTAGCGCTTGGTATCCTTTGGAAAACCAGGTGCTACAAAGTGGTATCGGAGCAGTGTTGACTGTAGGACGCTCAGCCTAGTTAGACATGGTCGTTTTTATAAACATAATTTGGAATCTTGGCTTCCTCCCCCTAAATTCTTTGTAAAAATTAAAAATATATTTCGTCGAAAACCCCACGTTTCTCCAAGATCAATGAAGATGTCCGTGAAGTTGAAGATTCCACATCAACTAGGAGCATCACCACGGCGATTGATCTATTCTAACTCGCCAAACCTAAGCCTATTATAGGAAATTCTTACCTGAGCGCTTTTACATTAGCAACGATGCTAAGGGAAGTGCTAGTGTGTTCTCGATTAAGGACAATATCATGTTAGTGTGTTCTACCTCGGTTGATTGTTTTGTTATAGTGTACATGTCTGATTTGGTTCTTTGTAATGAGTGCCTCTTCTCTGAATCTCGGGACGAGATTCTATTAAGGGGGGTAGTTTGTCACACCCCAAAATTTCTATTTTGGGTTGTGCGTAGAAAACACTAAATAAAATAAATGATTTTATAAATTTACTAAAATTTGCCAAGATTTAATTATGTTGTTTATAATTTTAAATGTGGAAAATATGGTTTTCCCCAAATATTTGGAATTTAAATTTAATATGTTTGTTGCATTCATGCCAAGAGCATCAATTTATTGTATGGAAAATGATTTATGAAAATCGAGATCAAGCTACGGAAAGGTTTTATTCTATTTCCAAAATAAAATATGAGTTTTGTTTAATAAAAGTTTATTTCTTGGTATCTCAAGTCAAATATATCCTCATTCTGATATCTATCTATCTCATCATGTTGGCACTTCGTGCTTAGCTTGCCATTAATATATCCAACATTATTTCCTTTCTTCCTTTTCTTATGGCAATTCCTTTGCACATAATTTATTCTCAAGCATTCAAGAAATACCAAACCACTTATACTCTTCACGTATTTAATCAGCCAAATACTTGCATGCTTATTTATTCATCTCCTTAATGCTAGCGTCAATCTTTCTGCAACTCATTCAAATAACAGAGCTGTGGTAAGTAGTACTAGTTGCCGGCTTACTTCTCCTTCAAATCCCACCACCCACAAATCATGTACACGTGAAGCATTGAAGCCTGCCCAAATTCTATTCATCTATATAGCTTAATTTCTTTCCTCTCGCTCGGGTCACGACCAGCTAGCCGCTTGCATGTGGCTAACGTTTCATCTGGAACCGCTCTTTGAATTCATGCAAGTGTGCACTATTCAAAGCACAAAGAAGCTAATGGACAGCCGAGACCAATCAATACCAGCTCCTCCTTCAGTTACCTCCACTAAAGGCAGAAACGTTCAGGCGGTGGCATGAATATGAAACTCCACCAATTCCTATTGATCTCCTCCCGTAACTCTTTTGGTTTCCCCTCTTCTGCACCTATAAATAGAACCTGCCTGGCCGGCATCTTGGTGGTTTCCGTGGAGTTCTTCCAGATATCACAGAAACACCAGGACGCATGGCGTTGGAGGCCCCATCAGCTCCTCCTCTCGCCATCATGTCTGGGTCAAACATCAAGCACTGGCATCTGGTCATGGCTCGGCCAGCAAGGACTCTTGCTGTTGCCGGAGATCGATCCGCCGTTTGCTCCGTGATGGAGTCCGGCCCCGTCGTCTCCGTATCTGGCTGCGATCGTCTATGTCTTTGTGTGGCTCTCGGCCATGCTTTCTTGCATAGTTGCATTCGTCGCGTGCTTATTGGTTGCGTCGCAAGCCGCCGCTTCTTCGTTGCCGTGGGTGAGAATCGTAACATCTATCTATGACTCCTATTATGAGATATATTGATCTTCTCCTTCTTTTCTCTTGTCGTCGACCTGCCTCTTGGTTGGCTGGATCATTTTCGTCACCGATGCCTCTCGGTGCTCCCCGTCTTTTGACCGGGCCACATCTCAGCAATTTACGTAACGCCGATCGGGTTGGCTGTGGCCTTCTCGTCGTTGTCGAGCTGCACGTCTTGTTTCGTCGTGGCTCACAAACCTTTGGCTTCCCTGCTGCTGTCAGCCATCACATGTCGGTGAGAAGATTTCTATCTTGCTTTTAGCCACAGCTCGTTAAAGCTTTTCTCGATCCATGCATGTATACCTACGTATATACACAAGCTATAAGCCTACAGATCAAAATGCCTTGATTATTTCTTGATGATGTTGTCGCCCTATCATGTCGATGCCATATACGCCTTCCTTTAGTATTCCACAAATATAATTCCAATGTGTTCCAATAAATATTCCTTTAGCAATCTAACTCGATCATGCTACCTTTATTCTTCTATACATTCTGTTGTGGTCATATCCTTCCTACTGGCCCTTACATTAATATTTGATATTCTATCATAATTCATTTTTATGACTTTAATTTATTATTTCAACATATTTAGTTTATTTTAAATGTTAATTTTATAATTTTATCTCTCGAAACTTCAAAAGCTCACCATAACCCATTTTAGGTGTTTTTGCGCTCACGTGATAGAC